>CAUYUJ010005780.1:1167500-1379796 GCA_963575745.1 Prorocentrum cordatum
GCCGGACCCCCTGAGGTGCCGCCTGGCTGCGCACATAGGGTCTTGATTAAAATCGTGGCCCCCGCGCAGGTGCAAGAGGAGTGCATGGTCCCATGCGTCATCATGGTAACGCCTCGATCAAAATGTAAAGCCAACCGAGGGAGCCGATGTTTCAAACATATACTACCCTGCAGGGCCACGGGACGACGTGTCTTTATTAATCGCGAGAACGACCGCAAACTGGCATTCCTAGAAGGCACCGGCGCGAATCGTGCCGTGACCGGCCCCCGCCCCCGCGGTCACGCCCGTGATCGCAAGGAGAACAACTGTCTCTAGACGTCTCGATCAACTTCAAAAAAGCCAGCCGGGGGGCAGATGTTTCACAACTGCGCATCTCCGCGCACCCCAGGCTGGAGCCACCCCTCAGTAGAGGCCTCCTAGTTGGGGTCCGAATAGGATCAGGTTGGAGGATCGCGCCGCATCGCCGATGAATCGGCAACGCCGGCGATGCATCAGCACCGTCCGCGTGGAGAAAATCGGGCTCCACATCGAGCCGCATCGCCGATGCATCGCCGATGCATCGCCGATGCATCGCCGATGCATCGCCGATGCATCGGCAATGCGCGCGACCCTCAGACCCAGCCTACTCGGACCCCATCTGAGCGACGAAAAAACGGGCCTCACGCAAGATGACACACACACACACACCGACCTTACGCCGCAGCTGACGCGGGCACCACTGTCGGCGCAGGCGACCCCGTGTTCTCTCGTCACTCCTCTGGGAGACCCAGATCTGCCCCGCCCCGCGGCGGCGGGCCGAGGGCCTCCATGAGGACCCGCGAAGCCCAGAGCCACAGACGACGCAGCGGGCCCTCCCCCGTCCGGGCCCAACCAGCCTCCACGGATCCCACGCCCTGGGCCCCAGCTGGGCCGCGGGGGCCACCCCCAGGCTGGACTCCGCCGACCGCCCCCGGCCTGGGATAGAACAACGAGCGAACAATGGCCGCAGCGACGCTTCCCTCGCCCTTGCCGGCCAAGTGGGTCCGCGTGAGCGCAAGCTCGTCACTCCCGAGGTCAGCATGTATGCTTGAATGTGTCCTGCCAATTGGTCGCCCTGGAGGTTGGCCGCACACAGGTTTTCTACAAGCCGGTCACATGAGAAGCAGCGGCACACTTATTATAACACTTGCTCCAACAATTGCCAGGATATCCAGGATACCGACTCTACTCATGAACCGAGCGCGCGACCCCCCTGCTTTGACGCAGAAGCGCAGTGACACCCACCCCCAGGGTGACCAATGCCAATGACATTAGATGCCCCCCCCGAATAAACTTGTAGGTTCCATCTGACGCCCTGCGAGATCAAATACAGCGTACCGTGCCCTGAAGTAACGAGCAAAGGTAGTTATACCCTCAGTGTGTGGTGAGAGAGAGAGAGAGAGAGAGAGAACAACCAAAGAGAGAAAGACAGAGAGAGAACGACAAAAAAACACAATACCCTGCCTTTCCATACGGACTCCCCGCTCATTCTGTCGCCGGCGATCCCATCCTGCCCGATGGCCGCTTCGGGATCCGTGGGGCACCACAGGGAGCCGCCGTGGCTGCCACCGCGCGACTCTCCTGCGAAGCCGCTGACGATCCGCGCCTCCCTGTGGGCCACCTCGCCATAACGTCCCCGCCCCTTCTGCGTACCCTGCCGCTCCCCGTTCCCCCGGCCGCCTCTCGGCCGGCCCGCGCCAGACTTCTCCCCGCATGGGCTCCCAAGCTCCGCCCCGCCCACTCCGCGCGCCCTGCCCGGCCCCGCTTCCCCAGCCGCCTGTCTGCGGCCGGCCCGCGCCACACTTATCTGACGACCTACCAGACCACCCCACGCCGACCGACCCGAATACCCAAGTCTCGGGTTGGGGGGATACGCCTTCCTTTCGTGCTTCTCAAGATTCCCGACGCCCCCCCCGCTGGGAAAAAAAAACAAATTGGGGTCTTCAGGTTGGGTTGGAGGGTTCGGTTGGTAATGGTTCCCCCCGCGCCGGGCTCCTCAGGTCCACCCCGCCGCGGCCCGCAACGCCCAACGCCCTGCCCGCAGAAAGCCCTTCGTGGCGCACGCCCCCGGATTGCCCCATATCGGTCGCCTCCGACCCTCGAAGGAAAAAATCCCACCAGCCCTTTGGGCGTGAGTGGTTTAGAGAGCCCGCTCTGTTCTCACCCCCCCTTCTTCCCCTTCGGGGAGGGGTTTACCCCTCCCCCTATGTCAGTGGAGCGTGCCTTCCACGGATCTTCAGCCTTTCACCTCGAGAAATCCTCACAGACTCTGGGAGCTGGTCCTCTCAACCTCTAGGAGCTGGTCCTCAGGGCTGTGCCAGTAGGCGGAGATGTCGAGCTCGAAGAGCTTGATATGCAGCAGAAACGATGAGAGAAACTTGCTTTCTATCTCGAGCGGTCCCCCTGAGCTTCGGACCGATGAATCAAAATCACCAAAAAAGGCCTCTTGGCCCGGCTATAAGCCGGACGGCTACGGACAGTAAAACAGAGCACGTGCGGGTGGTTGCACATGGGTTCGAGAGCTCCGTGGACCCGAACAGGACGGAAACGGGGTCGGGAGCCCTGGTCACAAAGAACCCTAGAAATCTACCTGAGATTCACATGCCCCGAACCATCTGTACGGCCGGCTGTTTAAATGTTAACGTTATTTCACGCTCAGGGGGGAGTGAGAAAGAACTGTTGTACACACATAGAATATTCCCCTTAGGTGGCGTAGGCTACTGCACAGAGGTAGCATCATGTCTCATCACGCTCACCGCTTCCGGGAGTCGGAAGTCCTGGGGAATATCTACCTCCTCCTCGATCTCCAAATCCTCAGGGTACAACTGCCAGGCATCATCGTCATCGACTGCAAAATATGTAGCCTGGTCTCGTGTCTGCAGTCCTCGTTGTCTCCTCTGCTTCTCGGAGATGAAGTTAGCATCGTATATCAGCTTCCAGGTACCTCGCTGTAGCCACAGGTTGTAGCTGGCACGAGCCTTCTCCGAGTTCTTGGTCATACAATCGCTCAGCTGCGCACCGCTGTGACACCACCTCAGGGATGTCGACGTGGCGGCCATGCCGCGCTTGAGGGCCAGGGCCTCCAGCGCGCTCCTCTTGTCTTTCATGCCGAGAGCGCTGCTCTCTGACCGATCCAGGGCATCGAACACGCCGCGGCAGTCCAGGACCAGGGCACCAGGAATCTTCGCACAGCTCGAAGTCCACTGCTTCAGAGGCGCTGGTCCCAGCAGGATCTCGCTCAGCAGCAGCCTGCAGAACTCCAGTTCCTCTTGAGCTTCACTGGCGGCCTGTACTTCGGCCGCACTCGAGCTCCTACACGCCCTCGGCAACTTTGCAGATGCCCAAGCCAGCAGAGAGATCGGCGCCTCTCGGTTCTGCATCAAGGTATAATCTGTCAGAAAAATCAAGAAACCACCTTGTGAAGAACCATCCCGTCGAACATTCCAGGCTGCGTCCGAATAGCCGACCACACACGGAGTCGCATGCTTCTCCATGATGAGCTCCTTGGTCGCCTCGAACTTGGTGCGCCTGATGAGCTTGTTGGCCTGCAGGAGAGTATTCACGGTTGCGGAGTTACTGTATGCCAGCAGCAGTGACAGTTCTGCCCCGACGAGGGGCACGCCCTGCGTAGCTAACCACACGAGCTGACCAAAGGCAGCTCGCAGGCGGGTAGCTTCTGACGGTGTCGCCGGCTGCTCGGGATCGCGACGTCGATGTGCGGGAATATCTATCTCTATGAGCTCCTGGGCGTAGTCAATCATGGTCAGATGGATACGGCCCCACGACTTTGTGCGTCCATCATATTCTTGTCGGATACGCGTCCCGCATTGAACAAAATCCTGGGTCTCCCAGCTTCCCCACTCATAGGCTTGATGGAGCTGCTGCAGGGCGTCCACTGCGAAGTCCGAGTGCTGGTCAATCGCGATCATGAAGTCGTCCACGTGGGCTACGGCCAGACCTCTGAGCTGTCCTCCAGGTTCTCGTAAACACCACAGGCAAGGTTCGGTCGTAGACTCCACCCAGCCGAGCTTGGCCATATCCCTGCGAACTCTTGTCCACCATCTGCGAGGAGCGTTCACCAGACCGTAGACCGCCTTCTTGAGCTTGACACATTGGTGATGCTCGAGTCGCATGGCTTCCCTAAGTTCCTTGACGGGTTCGGCCAGGACATTTCGATCTTCTTCTCCGAGGTCGCCTTGTAGGAAAGCTGCCTTGACGTCGCCCTTGAAGACCTGAAAGCCCATCGAGGCGGAGACGCCCAGGAAAGCTTGGCGAGCCCGACGACTGCATGCGGGGGAAGCGGTCTTGATCCGCCCAAGTCCCGGATCGGTAAAGCCAAGAACCACCAACCGAGCCTTGCGGTCGCCAGTCTCCTTCCTTGTAATGACCCATCTCATCTTCATCAGAGCACCTGGGTGTACTCCAGCACGACTGGCCGCCTCGCAAACTCGATACTTGAGGAAAGATTTGATCTCGTTACCCTTCGCGATCGGGAGCTTCTCACGGTCCTCTGCCGTGAGGTTCTTGAGCTTCACCTCGACCTTGTTCTGCTTGACCATCGCAGCGAGGGCCTTGTCAGGCCTCCGGCTGAGTTGATCCACATCCGACTCCTCCAGCGCGAAGCCGATCATGATCGCGAGGTTCGGCTCGTCCTCGCCCACGAAACCCACCAGGTCGGAAGCCTTCGTCTGCTGATCATACTCCCAGGGTGAGATCCAACTCGCACTGCTCTCAGACTCGGGCTCGGCACGACCGAGCTCGGGCATGACAAGTGTCGGTACTTTCTGGCACAGATGGCTCAAGTATCCTGCGAAGTCGGCGCGATGTCTCTTGGGTTCTGGATCTCCAGGAGGCTCCTGGCTGGCTTCCCGCTTGTTGTAACCTTCTGGTGGTGGTTCGCTCTCGTCGATCTGGTCGCTGGTCGGCGTCGGTGCTGGTTCAGCTGGATTCTGTGCGGGCATCGGAGGCGGTGTGGCCTCAGGCGTGGCCCCTTCGTGGTCACTCGAGCCCGACCCCGCTTCACCTTCGTGATCGTCAGGTTGAAGAAATGCTGTACTTCTTGGAGTTGTCGTCCTGGGTGGGTCCGGTACTTCACCATTCTCTCCTTCTGGAATATCGTCCCATTCTCCCGGACCAGGCTGATCCACCACATCATCATAAGCACCCTTCGTCAACTCCTGCAGAATCTTCTTGAAGTGGTCGGAGCTCCCTGCGGAGATGCTCTCCAGGGTCTGCTCCGCTTTCGTAGTCGTGCGGAGGTGAGCGGCCGCTGCTCGTACAAGACGGTCACCGTCAACAAGCCAGACAACTCCTCGTCGCACCGCAACTCCATTCTTCATCTCGCGCTCCTGCATCAAGACAGTGGCGGGACCGTGAAATCGACCAGCGATACCTGGCCGAGTCTTGTGGCTGTTACCTTTCGCACCTCGCCAGTAGTGCGCCTTCTCACCAGGCTCCCATGTCTTGAACGGCCTCGTCTTGGCCAGCAGAGCGCGCTTCGTCTTCTCCGACAGGTAGTGGTCCACGCACGCCTTGTAAGCAGCCGCCTTGATGCGCGTGACCTCCTGAAAATGCTTGTCCACCACATTTGCGCTCAGGACTGAAGGATTCTCCACTTGCTCTAAGCCCTGCTCCGACGGGGTACGGCCCATCATGAGCATCATCGGGCTGTAGCCTTGGTGTCGCATCAGGTCGTTGTTGGCCACGCAAGCCCAGCGAAAGATGTCCGCGGGCTCGGTGTCATCTGGTAGCTCCCAGGCGAGGCGAGTGGCGATCTCCTTGATTGTCTCGATACATCTTTCGATCACTCCCATTCGCCAGTGAGCTTCTCCGGGTTCTGGTCTCCACTCCATGCCGTTGCCCGAGACCCAGGCGCGCTGCTCGACCTGCCTGAAGCAACCTTCGGGATCTGTCCTGAAGACCTCCGGCTTGCCGTAGTGGTGGATCCAGTCCTTCAGCACTACCTCCTTCATCTCCTTCGCGGTGGTGTTGCCACAATGCTCCTCGACACCCTTCTGACAATGAATCGATGTCTGGGTAAAACAGCTGCCATAATCTGCACAGAGGGTCCCACGAACTTGGTAGGCTCGTCGAGGATGTGTCCAATAGAAGTTGTCGCAACCCATTGCAGTACCAGGAGCGGGTAAAGTCGGTTCTGAGCTGGCAATAGGTCGCATCTGAAACCTTTGAGCTGCCTTACAGGCCGGACACTCGTAGTGGCTGCAAAGATCAATGAGCTTCTGGTCCGCCTTGCGAGACCTGAGGGCGGCGCTGACCGTGCTCATACTGCAGTGTCCGAAATTCCGATGGATATGTGCGATGATGGCCTCCAGCTCTCGCAACTCTGTCTTGGTACAGCTCAAGACACTCTTTGGCAGTGGCAGTCTGAGATTGCCCACCGACTGCTCTTGACCTCCCGACTCGGGCGTCGGCAGGGGCTCCTCGCCTTCTGGAGGACCTTGAGCATCTCCAGGGTCGTCAGGATCAGGAGCTGGCACTGGTCCACCTGCTCTTTCTCCTTGACCTTCAGGAGCTGTGGGCTCCAGCGTTGGACGCTTCGGCGGCGGCGGTGGTGGCCCCTCAGAGGCAGGCCGCTTCTCCCGCAATCGCCTGTAGCCCGCTGCGCACAGTTCGTCGTCCAGCTCGTTGTGGGCCTGCACCAGATAGGCGAGGGCCTCGTCCGAGGTGGCCCTGGTCATGAAGTGCTGGGCGATCCTCCTGCACATGTTCACGGGATAATTCGCTGAGAGAGCCACTCTCGTGCCGCCCTCCAGCGGCATATGCAGATGTAGGTCTGGACAGATCCTCCCAACTTTCTTCTCGAACTGCGGGTCGGTGGTCGCGATGTGCCAGTCCTTGCGTATGAGGAGACCGTTCTGCTCGTCTCTCATATCATACATGCACCCGTGAATCCTGCAGCCGTGCATGGACTCCTTGAGCTCCTTGAAGTTGCCTGTCCAAGACCTGCAGCGTCCTGACTGCTCGAGGTATATGTCACAGAAACCCTCGTTCAGCAGCTGACCGATAGCCCATTTGACGTTCCTCTGGATACGTCTGGTATTGATCAGCTTCTTCTCTGACTCCGCCGTTACGGGGTTCAGATTCTGCCATGGGCACTCTGCTCCGCACGGTGGGGAAAACCAAACTCTTCGAGGCCTCTTGACCCGCAGCGCCTTCACGAGCTTCTCTGCACCAGACCTGGTGGAAAAGTCATACCCGTTCCAGTTGCTGAATCTCTCGGCCTTGCCTCCTTGCTCGATCATCGCGTGCGTGAGCCTGGAGTCGGACACGCAGGCCACTTCTGCGAGGTCCAGCCTACCATAGGTCTCGGCTGCCTCCCAGGCGGTGCCCGGCATCTTTCCCAGAGCTGTCGTCGCCGCGATCAGCGCTCCAAGTACACAGCTCTTCACACGAGATGAAAGTCTCCGGCTGGCCTCGGAATTCCCGACGGGGTCGGCAGATCCTCTGGCCTCGGCATTCCTGACGGCTTCGGCAAAACCTCCGGTACGGGAATCGACTCGGCCTTGGGCATCTGGCCGACGCCCTGCCTCTTGCTCGGCCTGGTCCTGTCGTCCGCCTCCGGCTGGTCCGTCGGCGTATCGATGAGGCCCTTCTGGAGGATCTCCTGCGCGAGGCGCTGCTGCTCCTCCAGGCGGATCTTGATCCTCTCGCTCTCGATGATCTGCTGCACCTCCGTGTCCGTGAGCTTCCGAATCACCTCGGCCGACAGGCGCTCGGGCAGCTTCTTGGGAGCCCCTGGAGGGCTCGGTGGAGGCCTTGACGTAGGCGCCGTTGTCGCCGTCATGGCCTCGCTGTCCGAGGAGCTCGACTGGTTTACCATGGGCGACGCGGGCTGGGCCGTGCCCGTGGTCTCCAGGCGGTTGATGCACTGTATGGAGCGCACACACTGGAGGAGCATCTGGTCGCTCGTCTTCGCGAAGTGGTGCTTGAACAGGATCTCCCCACAGTCCCTGCACTTGATCAGGTCCACGAAATGGTTGGACCCCTGACGTGTCTGATCCCGATGGGCGCATCTCGGCATCGGCCTGGAACGCGCTCTCGATCTGAGACCTGCTTCGTTGAACTTCTTGAGCCAAAACGGTTCTCGAACACAAGGATCTTGGGTAGATAGTGAGACCGACCCATCTCGAATGTTCGACTTGCCGAGCTGTTTTATTCGGTAGGCTCTCGATGATCATCATAGGTTCCCCGTCCTCTCGAATCATATGAGCGTGGCGTTTCCCCGATAAGCTGGCTAAACTAAGAGCTTCAAAATCTCGAAGGTCACACCTTTGAAAACGAGCCCGATGATGAACCCGAACTAGAGCGTGTGAGCAGTCGACCCATATATCCCGACTCGCTCTCGCACCTTCTTTCCAGTCAGCCCGTTCCCAGAGATGCCCTATAATAGGTTGTAGCATGGACTGGCTTAGCTCGGGGTAGGGGCCCATGATGGAGACACTGACCTCGAGCAACTTCTGGAGCATCTGGGGGAGCTCATTGGCGTCTTTGGGGCCCCTGGTGGCGACAGACTTGGACGACGACTTTTCCACAGTCTCATTGCCGCGACCAGGGTGCTGTCCCTATTCGCTGCTTGCGCTCGAGGCCTCGTTGCCCAGAGCAGTAAGATTCAGTGCCAAGTGACCTGGCGGGAGCACTCTCGTGGGGATCTCACGCTTGAACCGACGGGAGTACACGGTGTTGTGGAAGTAATCGATCACGAGCCCGTACTTCTTCAGCATATCGATTCCCAGTAGCACCGGAGACTGACGGTCCAGCACGTAGATGCTCACCGCCTCGTCGTTCAGGACCTTCACATTGAAGGTCACCCGTGAGGGTGCGTCGGCCCGGTCGCCTCCAGCAAATGAAAATCCCAGACTCTTGTCCGGGCTGACCTCCATGGGCTCGCTCAGGCGCTCGTTCGCGTACTCTAGCTGCTCCACGCCTCCAACAGACCTGGACGCTCCACCGTCCAGGAACGCGCAGCCCTTGCAGTCGTCCATGCTGAAGGCCACGAACTCGTCCAGCCCCTCCTCGTCGCCGTCCTTGGACTCGCCCTCGTCGTTGACCGTGCCGATGAACACGTCCTGGACGTCCTCGAACTCGACCTTCTTGCTGTAGCCGTCGGCCGCGCCGACGAAGCTGTTGAAAGCCCGGCGCCTCTCCCCTTGGGCGCCGCCGTTGCCCCGATTGGGGCAGTCCCTTGCCTTGTGGCCCGGCCCGCCGCAGAGCAGGCAAGCCCCTTTGAACTTGTCGTTGGTCCCCGAGTTCGAGTCCTTCGGAGGTGCTGCTGGACGCTTCTGACTCTGACCACGACCCTTGCCGCGGCCTGCCACGCCGCCTCGATCCTTGCCCTTGCCCTTGCGAGGTGGCCCGCCCCGGCTCACTGCCCGTCCGCGTCCAGCTCCAGCGGCGGGTTGAGTCGGGAGCGCGTCGTAGGCACCCAGGCCTACCACTGGAAAGTAGCCCCTGGCGTTCTTGACCTCGTTGATCAGCATCCTCGCCTCCACGAACGTCCTCGAAGCCGCGAAGGCCGTCTCCGTCCACTCGTTCGTCTCGTGAGTCGAGGCCGCCGCTGCCAGCGCATCCTCTCCGTGCTCCTCGTCTCCTATGGGCTCTTCACCGAGCGCGGCAGTCATCAGGTCTTCGGCTGCCGTCATCGCTGACTCCGTGATGTCCGCCGCCTCCTCGAACCCGTCGATGTACGCCTCGTCGTAGACCTCCTCGGCGTAGGCGGCAAGCTCGTCGGCGTCGTCGAAGACCGCATGAGCGCCCTTTCTGGCCTTGTATCCCTTCTGCTTGTCCCGCGATGCCAGCTGCTCCTCCGACCACTGCTCAGCCAGTGCCTTCTTCACGTCCTGATAGAGGTACGAGTTGCCCTTGGGGCCGCTGGTCGCCAGCACCGCGGCCTGCTCTGACGGATCTAGGCCCGTCCCGTCCAGCAGGATCAGCCCTAAGATGAATTCGTGCATGGAACCCTGGGCTGGAATCTCATCACAGACTGCGTGGAGGGCCTTCCCGATCTTGCTCAGGTGGATGTCGAAACGAGAGACCCATCGCTTCGGACCTTCACCTGGATGCCGATACACTCCACGCATAAACTCTCTCCACTTGGACACAGCCTCCTGCATCGTGACCGTGCCTCGAACTCCCTTGAGTGCCTCCACGACCTTTTCAGCTCCGCCCTCCTTGACAAGGTCATCGAGCGACACCTTCTTCGCCTCGAACCACTGCTGCGAGTCCTCGTCCATCGCCTGAACCAGGCGCGGGCCGAGGTAGATTCTGTCATCCTTCTTCGTGCCCAGGACCCACAGCTTCACTTTTTCCTCGAAGCTCTCTAAAGTGGAGGCCTCACCATTCCACACAGGAATCTTGATGCCGGACTGCTGCTCATTCGCCATCACGATTTGGAGATCGACCTCGAAGTGGGCTGCCACTTCGTCGGGCTACCAATGTCAGTGGAGCGTGCCTTCCACGGATCTTCAGCCTTTCACCTCGAGAAATCCTCACAGACTCTGGGAGCTGGTCCTCTCAACCTCTAGGAGCTGGTCCTCAGGGCTGTGCCAGTAGGCGGAGATGTCGAGCTCGAAGAGCTTGATATGCAGCAGAAACGATGAGAGAAACTTGCTTTCTATCTCGAGCGGTCCCCCTGAGCTTCGGACCGATGAATCAAAATCACCAAAAAAAGGCCTCTTGGCCCGGCTATAAGCCGGACGGCTACGGACAGTAAAACAGAGCACGTGCGGGTGGTTGCACATGGGTTCGAGAGCTCCGTGGACCCGAACAGGACGGAAACGGGGTCGGGAACTCTGGTCACAAAGAACCCTAGAAATCTACCTGAGATTCACACCCTACCCCCTCCCCTCCCCCAGGACCTGGACAGGGAGTCCGGGGTGGTGTCAGGGGGGTCTTATTCGATTCCTGGGAGGGCCAAAAAACGACTACCCTCACGAGGATTCTGGCCCCGAGGGGGGGAGGGAGTTTGGCCCCTCTGCTCTTCTTTGAAACCAAAAACATTGATTTTACGAGGGTTTGGGCCCCAACTTGGCGTCCTGAGGGGGCCGCGCTCATCGTCCCTCATAGCAAAATCATTGATTTTACGAAAGTGTTGGGCTCATTTTGTCCTTCTCAGGGGGCAGCGCTCCTTTACGCTTCTGAGGAGGTCGCAAGAGGCCCCAAGATGGCCCCAAGAGGCCCCCAGGAGCCTCCCAAAAGGCCTCCAAGAGGCCCCCAAGAGGCCCCCAAGAGGCCCCAAGAGGCCCCCAAGAGGCCCCCAAGAGGCCCCCAAGAGGGCCCCAGAGGCCCCACCAGGCCCCCAAAAGGCCCCAAAGAGGCCCCCAAGAGGCCCCCAAGAGGCCCCAAGAGGCTCCAAGAGGCCCCCAAGAGGCCCCACGAGGAGCCCGAACGACTCACACCAGGACGAAGGGCCCGAACGACTCACACCACGAAGAGCCCGAACGACTCACACCACAAGGAGGGGCCCGAACGACTCACACCAGGACGAGGCGCCCGAACGACTCACACCACGAGGAGCCCGAACGACTCACACCACGACGCGGGCCCCGAACGACTCACACCACGAGGAGCCCGAACGAGTCACACCAGGAGGAGGGGCCCGAACGACTCACACCAGGATGAGGGGCCCGAACAACTCACACCACGAGAAGCCCGAACGACTCACACCAGGACGAAGAGCCCGAACGACTCACACCACGAAGAGCCCGAACGACTCACACTAGGAAGAAGGGCCCGAACGACTCACACCAGGACGAGAAACCCAAAACGACTCAAATCACGAGGAGCGCTTTCTCTCCTCCTCCTCCGCCTCGTCCTTCTCCCGCTCCCCCCACAAGGGGGATGTACAAGGAGGCGGGAGGAAGGAGGAACAGGGGAGATATGCGGGGCCAAGCGGACACACGCCTGAAAAACACGACTGTCGGCATGTTTCGCAAGAGTTGCTGCTGTGAGATGGGCTGGTGGGGATACGCGAAGCGTAAAGAATTCGGAATTCTCCAAGGGCACTTACGGCAAGGATAGCGGGGCGAGCCCAGCCGTGGGCGACGAGGGCCTCCTAGGGGGCCCAAAAAGGCGAAAACGACAGATTGGTGGCGGTACCGGTACCTTTTTTTCTTTCAAATCCCACCGCACTCGCCCGGCGTGGCGCGGCCTCTTGCCGCTGACCTCCGCCTGGCCTGCCGCCTGCAATTCGCCGTGATTGCTGCCTCTTCCCCGTTGCCTCCGCCCGTTTCCGAACCCCCCTCCCGAAAAAAACCATCCGCCCACAAATTTAATTGCCCTTGAACCCCTCTGCCGCAACATCCCGACGCCCTTGAGCTAGTACGTCCCTTTGCCACGCGAGTGCACAAAAACGATCAACAATTCCCCAAATCACACGCACAGCCCGCGGTCCTGGCTTCCGCTCTGCAACCGCCGCCGCCTCATCCGAACATGGCAACAACCACTTCCACAAACTTGTCACGTCGCCCCGCCGAAAAACCGCGCTGGCCCCCCGCACCCTCCTGTATCCCTTTGTCATGTTTCCGACCTTTGGCCCCGCCGCCCCCCCCCTGAAACCTAACGACGGGTAAACTTTGGCTCGCAGATGGAACCTTGATCTGGAATGTGATTTTCATCGTTGATAAATCGACGACCGGTCTCCGAGGGCGAATCCGCACTACTTTTTTGTAGGTACTCCGCTGGTAAGACCCTGCGCGATAATCAATGTATGCTGCCCTTCGCTATTCCCTCTTCGCCACTGCCGAAACCCACGTCCCACCCTCTGTTGCGCCTCCTCTTCATCCTGATCGCTTTCTTCACACTATCCTTGTCCTTCTGGTCTTTGGCTGGGGGGCGCATGGACATGTTCCTCGGAGCCATCGCCGTCGCGCCCGGCAGGGGGCGCGTTCTCCGATGGCAAAATCGCGAAGCCGTCGGGGCAACGGCCGTTGAGACAACCCCGCGAGCCGCTGGGGCGCGAGAGCAAGACGTTGGTTGGGACGATCCCGCATGCATCGAATCAGTCGCGGCCGCTCGCGCACGGGAGACAACACGAAATTCAGCTCTGCCGCGAACTGCGCCGCCTCAGCCCCGGAGTCCACCGCTCTCTTGTCGAAGTCCTCGAGCGACATGCGACCAGTGAGGGGCTTCCGCCTGGGACTTCCTTGCGAATCGCTCGCATGTGAGGGACGACTCTTGATGTGCCCCTTTCGGTTGCTCAAGTGCTACGCCTCGTGGAATTCGCCGATGGCCAGCCCGGACTACCAACGTGAAGCGTGGGTCCCATAGAGAGGGGGGGGGGCGCTTGAGATTTCTTCGCTGCCCACTCACAGACGAAACCCCCGCGTGAGAGTTCCTCCATCTTCAGTCCAGAAGAGCCGAACAATGACGTCGAGTACCGGATTCCGATGACCCGCTCGGATTGCCAACATGGTGGGACCCAATGGGGACGGGGCTTTCGCCTGAGAGCTCCTCGCGCCCACGCTTAAGCGAAAGTCCCGCCTGAGATCTCCTTCGCACTCAGGCCTGAAGAGCCTCAAGGTGACGACGGTTGCACGGTTCCGATGGCTCGATAGGATGAACATGGTTTTGTAAAAAAACTCTCGCCTGAGACTTCCTCGCAAGTCACTCACAAACGAGATTCTCGCTTCATACCTTGTCCACTTTCAAGCCGCAGGAGCTCACACCGACGACAAGTACAAACTCCCGATGACCCGCATGGATTATACGCGTGAAGTGTGGGACCCGTAAGCAAAAGGGCTCCCGCATAAACTTCCTCGCGATGCAATCATAGACGAAGTTCCCGCCCGACACTTCCCCCATATGCAAGCCTGAATACCCCCAAAACGACGACTGCAACAAGACTCCGATGACCCAGTCCGGATCAACACGTTGAACGCGGGACCCATAGGCGAGGGGCTCCCGTCTGAGACTTCCTCGCAACGCACTCACAAACGAAACTCCCCCGCCTGAGATAATTCCGGGGTTCAAGCTGCAGGAATCCAAACACTATGACAGTTACAGGATCCTGACGACCCGTCCGCCCGAGTTGAAACACGTGGCGCGGGGCCCGTAGGCGCGACAGACTTCCTCGCAATGCACTCACAATCGAGAGTCCCGCCCGAAGTTTCCTCCATATTCACGCCGGAGGGGCCCAAACTTGACGACGATTCCAGAATCCCGATGACTCGCTTGGACTACAACCGTTACTCCGCTGGTAGGACCCCGCGCGCCAATCTATGTATTTTGCCTTTTGCCCTTTTCCTCTTCGCCCTGGCCGACGCCCCCCTTCTCGCCATTTGTTGCGCCTCCTCCTACATCCCCCTTGTCCTCCTCGTCCTCCGTCTCCTCCTCCTGCTCGCCCTCCTTCGTTAATGTATCGCTTCCTTTATTATACTTTCCTCTTCCTCCTCCTCCGCCACCACCTCCATGTATTTCCCCCCCCCCCCCCTCGTTTCCATCCCGCCTGCTCTCCTCATGCACCTCTCCTTCCTCATGGACTGGGGGCGCATGCGTATTTTCCTCGGAGCCATCGCCACCGCGCCCGACAGGGGCGCGATCCCCGATGGCAGAATCGCGAAGCCGTCGGGGCAACGGCCGCTGGGACAACCCCGCGAGCCGCTGGGGCGCGGGAGCAAGCCGTTGGGACGACCCCGCTGGCACCGAGTCAGTCGCGGCCGCGCGCACACGGGAGACAACACGAAATTCAGCTTTGCCGCGAGCTGCGCCGCCTCAGCCCTGGAGTCCACCGCTCTCTTGTCGAAGCGCTCGAACGACATGCGACCAGGGAGGGGGCTTCTGCCGGGGACTTCCTTGCAAATCACACACATGTGAGGGACGACTCTTGGTGTGCCCCTTTGAGTTGTTCAAGTGCTACGCTTCGTGGAATTCGCCGATGACCGGTTCGGATTACCAACGTGACGCGTGGGCCCCATTGGGGGGGTCCCGCCTGAGACTCTTCGCTATCCACTCGCAGAGTCAAACCCGGGCGAGGGGGCCCAACCATACGCAGTTGTGAATAATGCAATTGTTGGTATTCTCTTCGGTGGAGCTCCTTATGGGGCACGAAACGTCTGAGGGGTCTGTCGAAAGTGGGTGCGGCAGTGTCCTACGAGCTTCGCCACTGGAGCCTTCGGTGGAGCTCCTCGTGCGGCCACGAAGCGCGCGAGGGGTGTGCAGAATGGGGCGCGGTGGTGCCATGCGAGCGCAGCCACTGGGGCCTTCAGTGGAGCTCCTTGTGGGGGCACGAAACGTTTAAGGAGTGTGCCGATATGGGTGCGCTGGTGTCATGCGAACACAGCCGCGGGTGCTTTCGGTGGAGTTCCCTGTGGGGCCGCGAGACGTCTGGGGGGCGTGCCGACATGGGCGCGGTGGTGTCATGCGAGGGCAGCCACTGGCGCCTTTGGTGGAGCTCCCCATGTGGCCACGAAACGTGCGAGGTGCGGTGGTGCCATGCGAACGCAGCCACTGGGGCTTTCGGTGGAGCTCCATATGGGGCCGCGAAACGTGAACCGTGTGCCGGAATTGGTGCGGTGGTGCCATGCGATCGTAGTCACGTGGGTTTTCGGTGGAGCTCCCCATGGAGCCACGAAACTTGTGAGCGGTGTGCCGAAATTGGTGCGGTGGTGCCATGCGAGCGCAACCAGTGGGGCTTCTGGTGGAATGCCCAATCGGGGCACGAAGCGTGTGAAGGGTGCGCCGTAATGGGCGCGGCGGTGTCATGCAAGCGCAGCCACTGGGGCCGTCGGTGGAGCTCTTCCTTGTGGGGCCGCGAAACGTGTGAGGGGTGTGCCGACATAGGTGCGGTGGTGTCATGCGAACGCAATAACTGGGGCCTTCGGTAAGGGTCCCCATGGGGCCACGGGACGTGTGAAGGGCGTCCCGACATGGGTGCGGTGGTGTCATGCGAGAGCAGCCAGGTGCGCCTTTGGCGGAGCTCCCTTTGAGGCCACGGGATGGGTGCGGTGGTGTGATGCGAACGCCGCCATTGGGCCTTTGGTGGAGATCCCTATGGGGCCACGAAGCGTGTGACGGGTGTACCGAAACAGAAACATGTGGAGGACAGAGGCAAAGAGGGGGAGGAGGGATGATGGGGAGGACACCGGGAGGTGAAGCGGGGCGCTGTCTTTTCAAAACAAGGACCCAACACCACAAGATGGTCGGAAAGTCGGCGCGGGACCCATGGGCAAGGGGGTTCCCGCGCCTGCCTGAAATCTCATCGCAGACCACTCACACACGAGGCTCCCGCCTGAGACTTCCTGAAGATTCGTGGCAAAAGAGCCCAAACGTGGCAATTACAAGATTCTGGTGAACCGCTCGGGTTTGAACAGTAAAATGCGGGACCCATAGGCAGGGGGGCTGCCGCCTGCGACTTCCTCGCAATTCACTCACAAACGAAACTGTCGCCTTACATGTTTTCCGTATCCAAACCGCAGGAGCCCAAACGTGACGACAGTTACAGGATCCAGATGGCCCGTCCGAATTAAACATATGGAATGCGGGGTACATAAGAAAGGGGGTCCCGCCTCAGACTTTTTCGCAAGTCACTCACGAACGAGGCTCCCGCCTGCGACTTCCTTCATATTCATAAATGCCGGAGGAACCAACAAGTGACGACGGTTGCGAAATCCCGATATACCGTTCTGATTGAATACATGAAACGCAGGACTCATCGGCAGAGGGGGCCCCGCCCGAGACTTCCTCGTAATACACTTACCGACGAGGTTCCCGCCTGAGACTCCCTCAAGATCCAGGCTTCAGGAGCTCAGAAATAACAGTTGCTACAGAACCCCGATGGACCGATCGAATGAAACACATGAAACGCGGGAACCATAGGCCGCCTGAGACTTCCTCGCGATTCACTCACGAGACGACGCTCACGCATGACACTTCCTCCGAATTCAAACCGCAGGAACCCAACAATGACGACAGTTACGGCATCCCGATGACCCGCTCGAATTAAAAACATAAGGTGCGGGACCCATAGGCAGTGATATTTCCTCGCAATTCATGCACAAACGAAGCTGCCGCCTGAGACTTCCTCCACATTCAAGTCGCAGGAGCCTAAAAGTGACGACAATTACAAAACCCCGAAAAAAAACGAAGGGTGCGGGACCCATAGGGACGGGATGCCGCTTCAGGCTTCCTTGCAATTCACTCACAGACAAGAGGCGCGCCAAAACCGCCTCCAAGAGGCCCCCGAAAGGCTCCCCACGACACCCCAACACATATACAAGAGGCCTCAGACCCACAACCTAGGCACGGTGGCGTGATTGGCCGAAGGCCACTACGTAGGATTTGCCGCCCCTTGCTGACTTATCACAAAAATGCCTGTCGTGTTGGATCCTTTTGGTTTTTGGTTTTGGCTCTTTTCAATAAAGAACTCTCCCCTGGGGTTCCGGCCCAGCCCGCCGGCCACCCGGAAGAGCGCACAAGGCCGCACAAGGGCCGGAAATGACCTCAACGTCCACAAACAAATCCCCGGGTCAATGCCTTTCCCTCTCCAAGATGGCCCTCGATGGCCTCCAAGACGGCTCAGATGGCCCGAGGTGGTTTCCAAGTTCGCCCAAGATGGCCCAAGATGGCCTCCACGACGGCCCAGGAGGGTCCAAGCTACCTCCAAGTCGGCCCAAGAAGCCTCCAAGACGGCCCAAGAGGCCCCTAAGAAGCCTAAACAGAAAGCCCAAGACGGCTGCTTGGGGTCCTCCAGGAAGGCCCGCACATTCCGACAGCATTGATTTTCTTTTGGTTTCTGAAGGTTCTTCCCCTCCTCTTGATCTCCCCCGCCATTCCCTGAAGAGTTTTCACAGCGGCTGGGGGGGCCCGATAGCTCGGCGGAGCTCTTGCCACAACGCTCGGCCACATGGGCGACTCCAGAAGGCAGGGGGCGGCGGTGATTCGCCGTTGGCGTCTTCGATAACGCCGACGCCTCAATATGCGCTGATGATTCCTATCCGCCCCCGCATGATGTTCCCTGGTGCGCCGAGGCAGCGCCGACACGCACCGACGCGACTCTGATATATTCCAGTCTGTCGGCGGCAAAGGGCGAAGCCCTGACGGAGAATCTCCGCCGCGACGGGGAGGTTCCAGGATCAGCCCCAATCGCCGCCGAGAGAAAAGGTGGAGCTCAAAACGAAAGACTTCCTGAGGTTACGATATCCCCTCAAGCAGCACTGGTAAACAAAAAACAACTTGAGCCTAGTGAGGTGAGGCTCGAGGGGAGGAAGTGGCGCTCAGACGATGATGATGAGCGTGCAGCCTTTTTGCCAAGGAGCCGCGCTGCTCCTCTGGCGCCTGGCGCCTGGCGCGCCAGCGCCTGTCTTGGGCCGCGCGTCGCGGGCCACGCCGCCGAAGCGCCCGAACGCCTCGGCGGCGCCGAAAAATTCCAGAACAGGGCGGAAAGGGGGCCTGTAGGCCCCCAGGGTGGGCCAGCTTGGCCTTTGAAAAGGCTCGAGCCGCCAAGCGGCGGATAGAAGGAAAGAAACGGCAAAGGGCAAGCAAGGAGGCAAGGGCAGGAGCAAGGGGGCCGCAAGTGGAAGCCCGCGCCAGTTCTGGAAACGGGGAGATCCATCAGTTTTACCAAACATCCTAGATATCCCCTCAAGCAGCACTGGTAAACTAAAAACAACTTGAGCCTAGCGAGGTGAGGCTCAAGGGGAGGAAGTGGCGCTCAGACGATGATGATGAGCGCGCGCCCTTTTTGCCAAGGAGCCGTGCTGCTCCTCTGGCGCCTGGCGCCTGGCGCGCCGGCGCCTGTCTTGGGCCACGCGTCGCGGGCCACGCCGCCAACCTCCTCCTGTGAATGCGCCGCCGCGCCGAGCTGGCCGTAGCGGGTCACGTAGCCGCCGGTCCTCTCGGCGTGGAACTCAACAGTCCTGGCATCCGCGGCGCGCTGCCACGTCTGCCCAGCAAGGTGGGTCCGCAGGCGCAGGGCGGCGCGCCGCCGGCGCCCGCGGCGGTTCTTCATGCGCCCTGCGCGGCAACCCTGGCTGGGCCAGCCGCCGGCGCCCCCCTCGCAGCCGCCGCCGCCGCCCCCCCTTGACGGCGCTGCCGGTTGCCAGGCCGGCGCGGCGCCTCGCCCTCAGGCGCCGGCTGCTGCCGCTCCGCGCCCAGCTGCTCGCAAGCGCAAAACCGATCGCGAGCGCCAGGCTGAACTCAGCCGGCGCCGCGCGGCCGCTCGCGCGGCGGGCGCCGGCGGCGGACCTCCGCTGCCCGCTCGGCCGTTGGCCGGCGGCAGCCTCGCACCTCAGTCACGATGCGGCCTCGGTTCTCCTCCTCGGGGCTATTCTGGCGCCCCGCGGCGCCCTGGCGGGGCCACTTCCCGCGTCGCCTCATTGGCCCGGCGGAGGCCCTGGGTCTCGTGCACGTACCTCACGCCGTTGTAATGCACCGGGCCCATCACTCCCGCGTTGCAGTGCGTCTTCTGCGGCGGCTTGGGGAGCTTGGGCGCCTTGGGCGTCGGCTGCACCGCGGCCCGCTGTGCTTCGTGCTCCGGCGCCATCCCGCTTTTCTTAGCCATCCCGCAGCAGCAGCAGCAGCAAAGCACCCCGATGCCCGCTGCGAACAGCACTGCGATCATGGCCGCCACCTTCAGCGCCGTCTCCACCGGGAAGACGATCGCCACCGTGCTCATCTGCGGCCCCCAGCGAAGCATAACCCCCTGGGTCTTGTCGTCGACCGCCGCCCCGCTGCCGTTGCGAGCGCCGTTGCCATTAGCGCTGCGCACGGCAGGCCCGCCCGGGGGTTGCGGGCCCCGCGGTTGCTGCTGCGCCCGCTGGCTGCCCGCCCACTCCTTCGCTGCCGCCTGCACTGCCAAACAGCTCCCAGCAGCGCTGCCGCTAGCAGCATCCCCGCTGCCACTGCCCACGTCCTCAAGCTGACCGGGAGCACGAAGATCAGCAGGTTCTGGCTCTCCGCCGGGTCGACCTTGATCACGTAGCCGCCCGCCCCGCCGGCTGTGGAGGAGAGCGTCGTCGCGGCCAGCACAGCTCCGGGCCATAGCGGGGTCGGGCACTTGCCCGCACGGCGCTCGCTCTCGGCCGCGCGGGCCGGCGGCGCCGTGAGCTCGGACGTGTCTGTCGCCATGTCGGTCGAGATGCCGCGCGTGGGTTCGTGACTCTCCCACAGGTACCCATGGAAGCTGTCGGAGGCCCAGCGCCCGAGGCGCTTGACGCGCTGCAGGTCGTCCACGGCATGGTACATCGCCGTTGCGCCTCCTATGCGGGGGCTGCGTGAGCCGATCTCCTCCTTCCTCAGCCCGGCGGCCAGCCCTGCAACTGTCAAGTAGTGCTGCACCTCCTCGCGGCGGATGGGTGCACCGCTCGCCCAGCGGAAGAGTGGGAGCTCCTCCTCGCTGCCTCGCAGCCTCTGCGGGTAGTGCTGCTCCACCTGGCGGATAGCGGCCGCCGGGCACAGCGGTGTGGCGTAGCGCTCCTCGCGGTCGCGCCCCTCGAGCCAGGGCGACTCGCCCTGGGCTGCCCTGAAGCCCTGCCACTGTCGCCAGCCGGCCCCATAGCCGGCGCGGGTCCCCTCAGACAGCCGCAGCATCAGCGCCTCGCGCTTCTGCTCCTCGATCCACCTGCCGTAGTCCTCCCCTCCCAGGGCCGGGTGGTCCGGCAAGGCGATGGCAGCCCGAGCTTGGCCCAGCGCGATCGGCTTGCCGCCTAGCCTCTGGGTCTCCAACGTCTCGCCCCTGTTGGGGCTCCGCCTCCGCCGCCTCTTGGGCGCGTCGACAACCACAATCAGGTCCACCTCCTTGGCGTCAGGTGGGGGCTCGGGCCCCCGCGCGAGGTCCTCCTCGATCGCTCTGAGGCGGACGCCTTGGCTCTTGCGCCTCGCTTTGTGAACATCGTCGCTTAGCACTCCCGCGTGTCGGTCGCCCTCTGCGGCTTCGGCCTTCACGCGGAGCTCGCCCTGCGCCCAAGCCCTGAGCCACCTCCGGGTCGTCTCCCAGGCGGCGGACTCCGCGGGGTCGCGGCAGCCGCCTGCCCGCTGGGTGGTCTGCAACGTCGCGTCCGCGACGGCGCCCAGGACAGCTCTCGCCGTCTCTGGCGGGAAGGACCTCGCAGCTTCCCGCATCAGGGTATCCACGGTGTCGCCCCGGGTCCGCCTCGCCACCCGAACCGCCTCGTCGCCCCCTTGCACGATCCAGACTTCCTCGGGCGACAGCGCTCGGATGCGCCCGTCGCGGCTCCCCGGGACGTGGACCAACGTCTTCCCCGGTCCGACCGGGCCCTCTGTGGGCCAGCGAACCGTGCCGATCGGACCGCCGATCGAACAGACCAGGTGCTTCGTGTCGGCGAGCTTGATGTGGCCGATGCCCTTGGGCAGCATGGCGTCGGAGCCGCTCCGGGCTGCTGGGTTCCACGTGGCGTTCCCCTCGTCGTCGAGCCAGTGATGGTCGCCTTCGCTGAGCTTGTCCTTCAGCGCGTGCTTCGCCCCGTGTGGGCAGCGGCGCGCCGGCGGCATGCGCGCGCTCGCCAGGCAAGCGCCTGCTGGTCCTCGGCCCGCCACGAGCAAGCTTCGAGCCCGGGCTGTCATGTCGCCGTAGTGGGTGCAGACGACCTCCAGGTCGCACGTGCGATATCCCATCCTGCGCAGCGCTTTGACGACGCGGGTCAGGTCGAGCTTGCCTGGGGCATCGACCACGACGATCTGCGGCCTTGCTCGGGTGACCGCGGACACCAGCTTCTCGACCTCGCCCAGGCCACACCCACCTCGCCCACGCCCAGGCGTCACGCAGTTAAGATGCTGAAAAAAGGACAACTTTGGGCTCGGGAGTGGCTGTGGTTTTTGGGTCGTTCCTTTTTGGGGGGCTCCGTCGGGATTGCGCACCCCGCGGGAAGGGAAAGGGGGGGAACGGGAAACTTCATTGCCTTCAGTTCAAATCCCCACGAACCTCGGGCAGCACGTGCGGCCCGGGGGGAGACGGACCGCTCACCCATCCCACCACCATACGGGGGATGTGAAGACCCTGTGAACGGGACGGGGTGGGCACAGGGGGGCCACCAAATGGCATCCCGCACCCAAGTCGTGGCCGTCATGGGCCTCTTCTTGGGATGAGGCACCAATCGGCCTCTCGGATGGGCACCATATGCCCGTCCGCAACCAAAGGGAGCGCACCATTTGCCTTCCGGTTTTCTTTGGCAATTGATTGCAACACTCATGGACCTTTTCATTTGATACTTCAACCTCTCTCCAGTGTGGGCCGCGAACGGGACTTGATTCCCCTGCCGGCCGTCCAGTGCCCCCACATTGACCTCATTGAATTCACGGAACTTGGGAGGGGGAGGGCGGGAGGGGTTGTTTGGGTGCCTTCTTTGCGTTCAGCTGCCCTTTCAGGCTCCCCCCAGGTAGTTTGTGACCACTCTGTAGGTCCCGGCGGGCGCAACCGATTCTCGGTCGGCCTACTTGCCATGGCAGGCGGCGGGGAGCAGCAACGTTCTAGGGGAGGTCTTCGTGACGATGTTCGTTATGAGGGTCAACGGGGACGTCGTAGCAGAGGCCGTGGCCACCATAGGGCACGGGCGCGGGACACGGGCACGAGCCACCATAGGGCTCGGGACATGGAGCGGACCCCTGCCCATCATAGGGCCAGCGGCCGCTCCAGGAGCCACCGTGGGGTTCCTGAAGGCCCGTTGTGTCCGCAATGCGGTATCCGTGGTCATCTTGCTCGTGATTGTCCGTAGGCGGCGAGTCCAGCAACCGCACCAAAATCGCCCTCCGCAGCGCACTTGCCGCTCCTCCTCACGCCGAGGCAGCGTCGGCGCCGTGATCTCCCGCAACCACCACCTCGCCCACGCCCAGGCGTCACGCAGTTAAGATGCTGAAAAAAGGACAACTTTGGGCTCGGGAGTGGCTCTGTTTTTTGGGCCGTTCCTTTTTTGGGGGCTCCGTCGGGATTGCGCACCCCGCGGGAAGGGAAAGGGGGGGAACGGGAAACTTCATTGCCTTCAATTCAAATCCCCACGAACCTCGGGCAGTACGTGCGGCCCGGGGGGAGTCGGACCGCTCACCCACCCCGCCGCCATACGGGGGATGTGAAGACCCTGTGAACGGGACGGGGCGGGCACAGGGGGGCCACCACATGGCATCCCGCGCCCAAGTCGCGGCCGTCATGGGCCTCTTCTTGGGATGAGGCACCAATCGGCATCTCGGATGGGCACCGTGCGCCCGTCCGCAACCAAAGGAAGCGCACCATTTGCCTTCCGGCTTTCTTTGGCAATTGATTGCAACACTCATGGACCTTTTTCATTTGATACTTCAACCTCTCTCCAGCGTGGGCCGCGAACGGGACTTGATTCCCCTGCCGGCCGCCCAGCGCCCCCACATTGAGCTCATTGAATTCACGGAACTTGGGGGGGGGAGGGCGGGAGGGGTTGTTTTGGTGCCTTCTTTGCGTTCAGCTGCCCTTTCAGGCTCCCTCTAGGTAGTTTGTGACCACTCTGTAGGTCCCGGCGGGCGCAACCGATTCTCGGTCGGCCTACTTGCCATGGCAGGCGGCGGGGAGCAGCAACGTTCTAGGGGAGGTCTTCGTGACGATGTTCGTTATGAGGGTCAACGGGGACGTCGTAGCAGAAGCCGTAGCCACCATAGGGCACGGACGCGGGACACGGGCACGAGCCACCATAGGGCCCGGGACATGGAGCGGACCCCTGCCCATCATAGGGCCAGCGGCCGCTCCAGGAGCCACCGTGGGGTTCCTGAAGGCCCGTTGTGTCCGCAATGCGGTATCCGTGGTCATCTTGCTCGTGATTGTCCGTAGGCGGCGAGTCCAGCAACCGCACCAAAATCGTCCTCCGCAGCACACTTGCCGCTCCTCCTCGCGCCGAGGCAGCGTCAGCGCCGTGATCTTCCGCAACCACCACCTCGCCCACACCCAGGCGTCACGCAGTTAAGATGCTGAAAAAAATGACAACTTTGGGCTCGGGAGTGGCCCTGGTTTTTGGGCCGTTCCTTTTTGGGGGGCTCCGTCGGGATTGCGCGCTCCACGGGAAGGGAAAGGGGGGAAACGGGAAACTTCATTGCCTTCAGTTCAAATCCCCACGAACCTCGGGCAGCACGCGCAACCCGGGGGGAGGCGGACCGCTCACCCATCCCACCACCATGCGGGGGATGCGAAGACCCTGTGAACGGGGCGGGGTGGGCGCAGGGGGGCCACCAAATGGCATCCCGCACCCAAGTCGTGGCCGTCATGGGCCTCTTCTTGGGATGAGGCACCAATCGGCCTCTCGGATGGGCACCATGCGCCCGTCCGCAACCAAAGGAAGCGCGCCATGTGCCTTCCGGTTTTCTTTGGCAATTGATTGCAACACTCATGGACCTTTTTCATTTGATACTTCAACCTCTCTCCCCCCCCTTCGGGTCCAGGGACAAGGTACACATGATCCAGTCCACCTCCGTTGAGTTGCTCGTCGTCAGCTCCCCACCTAGCCGTTCCCAGGCGCGCCCGTAGGTGCCCAGCGGGCTCCCGAGCTCCAGCCCTCGGCACCACTTGGGGGCCAGGTTGCGCGGCACCGCTGTGGGGGTCCTCAGCGCCCGATGACGGAGCGCAGACTCTGCAATGGGCCCTTCCTCCCCAGGCAGCCGCAAGAGATGCTCCTTCGCATCCGCCAGCATCTTCCCCCACGCCTCGGGCGGTTCCATACGGGCCCACCCCTTGCGCAGGAGCTCGGAGTGGACCTTCTTGGCCTCCTCTCGCGACAGCCAGTCCGCGATGTCGTTGTGGTAGGTGCGGATGTATAGTGCGGTGGCGCTGAACCCGTGGCAAGCCTCCAAGCGCTGAGTGAGGCGGACGAGGTGCCTCGCAAGCGGATGCTTGGGAGGCCTCTTGGAAATCCACGACCGCACGTTCATGTTGTCAGTGACGTAGAAGACAAGCTCGCCCTGCCACTCGTCGCCCCTCGCTGCGGCCAAGGCCACGAACGCGAGCAGCTCGACGATAGCTATGGCCCAGTCCTTCTCGGCCCCCGGGTGGCTCAGCACGTCCTCCAGCTGGCGGAGGAGCGGGGCGGCATCCACGGCCATGTAGTGTGGTGGCGCCGCGTTGCTGCCTGCCACTGCGCGCCCCCAGTCTACACTGCCGATGGTCGTCGTGGTAGCATCTCCTCCCGTCCACCTCTTTCGGGCGGCGGCGCCTGGTAATGCTAGGCGCTCGCGCGGCCCCAAGCAGGAGATGAAGCTTGCTTCGAAGGTGGGCGCCCAGGCTTCGGGCGCGTCGAAGAGCACTCGCAGCAGCTCGAGGGTCTGATCCCACTCGTCCCAGGCGAGGACAAACTCCTCCGCGCTCCCTTTGGGCTCCGCCCAGGATGCTCCGAGCCCGCCGCCAAGGAGGCGGTCGATGACCGGCAGCTCAGGCTTGATAGCCGGCTGTGTGGCCACCCAGAACTGCGCGGGGCCCCTCAGCTCCTGGACGACCTTGATGGGAACCCGGCGGCACCCATAGCGCAGCTCGTCGATCGCCAGGAGGTGGGCGGCCTTCACGCATTTGGGCTCCGGGAGCCTCAAGCGACGCTTGTCAGCGTCCAGGTAGAGGCCCCAGACCAACTGCTCTGCCCGGAAGGTACCCCCCTCCGCCATCTTGTCAACGTTGATCGCCTCGCTGCCCCAGACACGCCTCATGCTCGCGTCGCAGTCGGCTGCGCTGAGCCAGGGCCTGAGGCCGACCAGCGGCTCGACCAAGGACGCCGTCGTCCATCAACCACTTGGACGACCAGCGCACCGCGTCGTTGACTGCGGGGTCCGGCGGCCTGCGCCGCTCGTGGCCCCACTTGGCGCTCCAGGCGAACGCCATATACTCGCCCGGGGACCCCGACCACCCGAAGACCATCACGCAGCGGATCATGATCACGCGCGTGGCCATGTCCACAGCCTCGCCTGGGAGGGAGGTGCCGAACTCGGCTACGTCCTCGTCGCGCACCCAGTGCCACTTGAAGGCCCTCGAGACTTCCCTCTTGGCTATCACTTGCGGCACCCCGGGGTGGCGCGCTGACCACCAAAGGGAGACGCGCACGAGGGCCTCGTGCTTCGGCTGAAGAGCCGGCGGGTGCAGCTCCTTGGGCGAGTCCCCGTTGGCGGCGCGCATGTCGTGCATAGGGCGCCCTTCGCTGCTCGCCGCGCGGTCGGGCAGCATCTTGGGTACTCGCCCGGGCGGGCTCTCGATGAGCTCCGACGCGAACAGAGCGTCCTCGGCCTCTGGGGTGGCCCAAAGCACTGCGCCGTGAGAGGTGTCCTTCCAGGCCTTGGCGTACATCTCCAGGGCGTGGCCCCGTGCTGAGACGCGGGGCTTGGCCACGGTGCGCCGCCTGGGCCGCTGCCTCCGGACGGGGGCACCCTTGATGGCCATCTCGCGGATGTGCTGCTTGTGGTCCTCTTCCAGGGCCGCGCCGAACTCAGGGTCGAGCACCCCTCCGAGCGGATTCCCGAGAACGCGCCCCCGCTCCTCGCGAAGCCGCGCCGCGGCGGCTTCCACGCTCCCCTCGGCGAGAAGCAGACGATTCCCCAAGACCGTCACCTCCTTCACCAGCTCCGGGGCGAACTCTGCGCGCTCCAGGCACCAAGCCAGGTACTCCTTAGCCTCGGGGGCTCCAGGGCGAGAGGCAGCCGGCGGCGCTGTTGGGCGCTCGCTCTGGCGCGCCTCCGCTCTGCTCTCATGGTGCGCGCCCGGGCGGACGCACGCCGGCGGCGCCTCGGGGCCTCCGCATCTACGCCCTGGGTCCCTTGGGGCAGGGGCGGCGCTGCGAACAAGGCTCTCGCCCGGCGGAAACCTCGCTCGCAGTCTGCCTCTTGCGGTGGGGGCCATCGTCTCGGAGGCGGATGACTCTGAGCCATCGTGCACCCCTCCGGAGGACCTCGTTCTCTCGTGGAGGGCCGCCCCCGCGCCCCGACTGCGGCTGCGGCTGCGGGCGCTAGAAATGCCCTGGCCCTCGTATTCCTCGATGTAGGTCTTCTCGGTCTCGACGTATATGGGGCCCAGGATCCCTCCTCCGGCGCGCTCGTCCCGCGGGATGTCGAGGCTTTTCATCTTGACCTTCAGCGCTTCGTGCTCTTCCACGTAGCGCGCCAGGATCTCGCCGAGCTGGCGAGGTTCTGGCGCCAGGGTCGGATCCGTCGGATCCGCCCCAGGGTACTCCTGCATCAACACGTCGCTGATCTGCCCGATCCCGTTCAGGTACAAGATATCCGCGTGCTGGAAGTCGTTGCTCTTGCCGCCCCTCCGTACGTCATTGAAGTTATTGACGAAGCGCCGTGCTGCATTGCACTTGTGGACTCCCCCACGACAGGCTACCCCCGGATGTGTCTCGGTGGCCCTGCGTCCTGCCTCATCGGAGGTGGCCTCTTGGCCCCCCTCAGCCTCCGGTGGAGTGGAGGGGGGGCTCCTGGGAACTCCTGCGGACTCTGAGGCCTCGGGGGGGCACTCATGGCCCTCTGGTCCTCGCGCTCCTTCCGGCGCGCCTCGCGCTCGAGTCGGGCGGCGCGGCGGGCCTGCACCTCGTTGCGCCTGACCTCCAGCTGCCCGACTGCACGTGCGGCGCTCCGCTCCTGGTCGCTGCCCTCGCCCGCTAGGCGGGCGCGGTGCCCCTGGGCCTCGGCGAGCTGCTCCTCCACTCGTCTCAGGGCGCCCGAGCTCCTCGAAGTGCCCCCGCTGGACGGGGGGACTGAGCTTGCCCTTTCGCCTCCTACTGCTGCGGCCACTTCGCTGAACGTCGGTGCTGGCATGCGGCTGCTGCTGGCTGCTGAGCTTGCCGCGGCCCCGCCTGATCCTGCAGCTGCCGCTGCGGCCGAAGCCCGGTCAGCAACCCTGGCTGTGACCCTCCGCTGACCGGCTTGGGCTGTGGCGCCAGGTGCTGGTTGCTGATCTCGATCCCACCGGGGGCTCCAGCTGGTCCAATCCTTCGGCGGTTTCAGCGTGGCCCACAGCAGCAGCTTCTCTCCAGGGCGCGCTGACTCCTCGTCGTCGAGAAGTGGCCCATGTGCGCCTGCCGTGTCCTCGTCCTCCGTGTACTCGAAGAGGCGCAGCTGGTCCTCGTCGAAGATGCACCCGGACAGCGCATCTGAGACCCCCAGCTTCGCTTTGACCTCTCCTGCCTCGAACGGGCCCCCCTTGAGCAGCACCCCCTGGTCGCCCTGCTGCGGGACAAAGACTCGCACTGGGCTGGCTCGAGATGCTTCATCCTCGGCTTCCCTCGCCTTCTTCTGGCGGCGGTTCTCCTCCTCCTCGTCCTCGTCGGGGCTCTCACCCCCGTCGTCGTCACCATCGACATCTCCGCCAGGTCCGCCTCCACCTCGAGCGGCAGCTTCACGCGCCTCACGCTTGCGCGCTTTATTGCGCTTCCAGCCTCCTCGCTTGCCGCCCCGCTTGCCGCCCCGCCTCTCGTCGCCACCGCGCTCGATCGCGATCGGCTCACCGTCGGTCTCCACCTCCACCTCGTGCTCACCTTGGCGTTCGCCCTTTAAGCTCCCGCCGTCCTCCTCCGCCACGCCTCTCTCCGGGTAGCCGCCCTTTGAACGACCGCCCCCGCGGGGGCCCTTTGAGCTCTCGTCAACCCTGACCTCCGTTGAGCCTCTCAGTTTCGGGTGGGGTAGGCAGTCCGAGACGCCGCAGCAGCTGAGGGGGGCCTCAAGCCAGATGTCGTCGCAGTTGCAATTGCACCTGTTCCGATCCTCCTCTGCTTTACCAGTGATGGCGCTCCTCCTCAAGCTGCCGCACTTCTCGCCATGCTCGCTGATGGCCCCGTCCTCGGTCACGGCGCCCTCTGCCGCACAGGCTGACGGGCGCGATGAAGGAGGTGGGTCTTGTTCCAGGGCGTCAAAACGCCCGGCCCGCGCCACCTTGCTTTCCAACTTCTCCTCCAAAGCCCGCGCCTCGGCGTCCATCGCCGCAATCTGCAGTTCCAGCTTCTCGGGGGCGGTGCCGGCAGCCGCTGCTTTCAGCGCGACTGCCCAGGCAGCGCACAGCCGCGGCACATACTGCCCCGCGTGCTGGGTCCTCCGCATGCCCCGCAGCCCCAGCCCAAAGCCGGCGCTTCCCAGCCCCCCCTTCACTGCAGCACTGAGCTGGGGGGTGCCGCTGGGGACGCGCCCTGCACCCTTCAGGTTGGGTGGGGCTTGCGTGCTGATGGTGAAGCGGAGCTCGCCCTCGGGGGTCTTTCCGAAGTAGAGGGCCCACTGGTTCGCGGACAGAGCGGAGTAGTGCCGCTTGGTGCGGAAGTCCACCCGCGCCCAGTGGAAATTGTCTGGGGCGGCCCGCGCGATGAACTGGTTCACGCGGGGCAGCTTGTCGTCCCGGGACAGCCTGACTGTGGCGCCGTCCTCGTCGAGGCATTGCACCCGCTGGCCTCGCCCAACTTGGTGCCGATGTTGATCAGCTCGCTTGCCTCGGCCTTGCTGAGCCGCGTGCGTGCGTCGAGGTTGTAGGCTTCCACCTGGGCGTCCGTCAAGTCGCGCGGCAGGCCGCCCTTCAACGCGCGGTGCGCGTGCTTGCCCGAGCACCGCCTGGCCAAGATCAGAGCGTAAGGGTAGAGCCCGAGCGATACCAGCCACCAGGTTCGCTTCTGGTACCGATACTGGGGCTCGTCCGGGGGTGAGAGTCCCCACTCGCACGTCTATGGCGAGGACCCGGGCCCCAGTCGCGTGCACTAGATCTCTCATGCAGGGTCGATCCCAAAGCTTGGGGTACCTGCCGTCCCGTGCTGAGGACTCGATGACAAACTCTCGTCCTGCCTCGTAGCCCCGCTTTGCCCCTATGCACGCGAACTCTCCGAACACGTTGCCATCGATCTCGACTTGGCGCTCGCCAGTCCCATCTGGGCACTCGAAGGTCCTCGTCCCTCCTGCTGCCAACTGCCAGGGGCAGTGGCTCACGCAGGGAGGAGCGAACTGTAGCGCGTTGGCTTCGTCCGGGCCTGGAGGCGCACTGAACTCCTGGTACAGGCGCTCGCGCACTAGCGGGTCGCGGATGTCGAACTGCGGCCTGGGGTCCTTGCCGAGCACAGGCTGCCCGCAGTACTCGACGGACTCGCTGGTGGCGACGCCCGCGTTCTTCATGGCCTGTGTCCAGCGCCCTGTGCCGGCGAAGATCTCCCGCGCCCTGAGCCCCCATGCGAAGGCGGGTCGAGAGCGCAAAGGCGCCATGTCCTTAAAGTCTAGGCAGGCCACCTCGGTGGGGAGCTCGACCACGGCGGGCGCGCCGCCGGCGGCTCTCCCACGCTGCTGCTGCTGTGCTGCGAGTGCCCTGCAGCGTTGGCACGGTGGGGGTTTGCTGGACACCACCGGGCTGCCCTCCTCCTCGGAAGCGAGGTATGTCTCCCAGCCCATGGTGGGGAGCTCCTTGAGGTCCTTCCCGCTCGTGGCCCAGGTGCGAATCAGCTCGTCGGCCACCCGTCGGCCCTCGGCGCCGGACGGAGGGTGAAGGACACGCGTGCGCCCGCGATGGATGATCACGTGGCACTCCTGCTTGGGTTCCGTTCCCCCGCTGGAAGGACTGTGTCAATATCCAAATGACCCCAGTGATCTGCCCGCCAGACTCTGAGCACCACTTCGTCCAGCGCCTCGCACGGGCGACACACCTGAAATCCTTGTCGTGGTCGCGGTGCACCGCGTCGTGGATGTGCATCCGGACCTCGGCCTCCCTGGGGGATATCCAGGGTGGGGCGTCAGCGAGGCCCGCAGCAGCGTCGGTCGCCTTCTCCAGGAGGTCCCTGCGGATCTCGAGGGCCAGGTCCTTGACCTGCTGGGCGTCAGGTGGTGCCTCGAGCTGCACCCAAAGCTTGGCTGCCGCCAGATGGAGTGGGAGTTATTGGCGTTCTTCCGAAACTCCGGTGGGCACATAGACGCTTCGCGATGCACTCGTGGAGGGGCAGCTGGTCCTGGTAGTGGGGCCCCCGTGGCGCGTTGCCTCAAGGAGTACCTGCTCGACTGAGAGCTCTTCCCCGCGCCCTCGGGCACAGGCAAGGCGGGCCAATACATGTGACCGTAGGTAGTCACTGGCGTGGCTCACGGGGTCGAGCACTCCTCTCTCCTGGACAGCCATGAGCAGCTTCTGCCGGGCCAGGGCCCCCGCGTCTGTGCAGACGCTAGTCCCAGTCAGGGCGGGGCTGTCGGCGCGCGGGTCCTCCAGCCAGGTGGCGTCGGGTCCCTGGGCAGCCTCGCGGAGCTCGGACTCCAGCTCGGCGCACTGAACCTCGGCGTACTCGTCGGGTGGTGCCCAGCCCGTCTTGGTCGGCTGGTTCTCCGTCGCCCCCGCGCCTGCTGCCCGCTTGCTGTCCGCTTCTGTCTTGGCTTGGGCCCGCAGTTGCGCGATCCTCCCGTTGACCGAAGCTGGGTCGATCTTGGCGGCGTTGCGGAGCCCGCCTCGCCTGGGCAGCTGGCACTGCACGGTCCAGTGTACATCCTTCAGGCCCTTGATGAGCTCGTGTGAATGCGAGCACCCTTGAGCGCCCTTCTTGTAGCCGGTCCAGGTCGAGTTGTCCCAGCAAAGCGGCTTGCCCTGCTTGTCGCAGGGCGCGTGCCGGACGGAGAGCTTGATCTCCTGTGCGTTCAGCCGCTTGCCAGCGGGGTAGGCGGCGCGCGTTGAGGTGGCTTTCGGCTGGGCCTTGGCCTTGGGCTTCCTCTTGGGCGCTGCTCCTGCTCGCTGGTCTTGCAGCTCAACAACCGCTTCGCCCCCTTCTCCGACTTCGCCTGCCTTGCCCAGGACGCCGCGCACCCCGTGCATTGAGTCGTTGAGGACGGTCTGCAGGTAGCGCTGCTGGCGAGGGCGTACGACCTCCTGGTCGTAGCCCGTGGGGGACTCTAGGTCAAAGACGTTGGGGAAGACGAACGCCGGGCGGCCATCCGCCTTGGGAGAAGGCCACCATCTTGAGGTCCTCCTTCCGGGGGTTGTCCGTCTGCAGCACGCGCAGGAGGCCTCGCTTACACCAGGTCGACCACAGCTCCTCCCATAGTTCATATACGAACTTTGGCGGGAAGGCGTGGTCGTCCTTCTCGCACTCCCGCGCAAGGATCTCCAGGCAGTCCAGACGCTCTTTGACGTGCTCCCGTCCGAAGACGAGCCCGAAGAACTTGGTCATGTTCTGGGCCTGTCGCTTCCACTGGTCAAAGACCACTGGCGCCCTGGGCCCGGGCTCCAGCTTGGCGTCGCGCGGCGCGCTGTACTTGTCGAACGCGACCGTCTTGCATGTCGGGAAGTCCGCCGCTGAGGCAGACCACGGAGCCAGGTTGTCCAGGCTGCTGCCGCCGAAGCTGAGCGAGGCGCAGGCCATCGCGATCCGATTGGACGCCGTCGCGGGCGCTTCGACCGCGAGCATCAGGGCCTTGTCCTGCTCGCAGGCCCGGCGCAGGGCATAGAACAGCTCGCGCCCAAGGACCTCGTCGCATACCTCCACCGTCAGCTGGCCGCACCCGCGCGCCAAGTAGACGTCCAACTCCTCCGCTCTTCCCAATGCTGCCACTGTCCCGCGCTGGGCCGCCTTGTCGCCTTGGCGGGCGCTCGCGACCCCCTCCAGGGCGTGCAACATCCGCACGGTGTTCGCATCCAAGGGTGCTCCGGGCTGCATGAGGCCAAACGGGTCGCTTCCTCCGCCTTTCTCTGGGGCCCCCGCGGCATGGCGTGCCGGAGCCGTAGCCAGACCTGGGGGCAAACCCAAGTCGCTGATGTGATGGTCGTAGCGGAATAGGGGCCTGTGGGCGAACGGCTGGGGCGAGCCCAGCCGCGGCCAGCAGGGGGCCGGTGTCCCGCAGCCCAAGTGCAAGTGCCGGCGCAGGCACTGCTGGCGAGCGGGGCGGCCGCGTCTCGCTCAAGGGCGCGCTATCGGCCTGGGTGGCTGGCGGCCCTTGCGAGCGGTGGCGCTCGGGCGGGAGCTTGAGCAGACCCTGCAGGCTGCTCGGCGCTGCCTCCAGGGTCTGAGGCCGTGAAGACACCTGCTGTAGCGCCTCCCAGCTGCCAATGTGCCCATCGAGCCGTGCGAGCTCCTCAGGCTCGGTCGTCTGCTGCCTGAGGTGCTGTGCGTAGCGGATGAGGTTGGCGAGCACCTGGTGGGCCTCCTCGCCGAAGCCGGCGGCCACGCTCTGCACCGCCGCTGCGTCGCTCGATCCCCGGGCCTTCTCCTCCAAGTAGCATGCCATCATATCCCCGCCGTCGTCCTCCTGATGGCTCTCTCCCGGCGCGGGTGCCTCGGAGCTAGCTGCGCGCCCACCCTCGGCTGACGGCGAGCGCGAACCTCGCCGGGCAGACCCAGCTGGCGGCTTGGGTGAGCTGCTGCGGTCCAGCCGTTGCCAGTGGCTGCGCAATCTGGCGTCTGCCTCGGTAGCTCTCGCCTCGAAGCTTGGGCTGGGTGTCACTCCCCCTTCAGGGTGCCACCGGACTAAGCTGGCCACCTTCTCGCGGACCAGCTGCCAGCGGGCCTCGCTGAGTGGCCCGGCGCGGCCGCCCACGGGGAGCCCGTGCCACGCAGCCAACTTGTGCCAGACTTTCTCGGGCATGTTGGTCGCCAGGACGCTGATGCCGAGCTCCTCGCAACCCAAGGGCGCGTGGTGGAGCATCTCCTCGATGAACCCTGCGGGCAGGCGCCCCGAGGGCCCCGGAACAGGTGCACGGATGACGCCGTCAGGCTTCACCAGAAAACGGACGACGGCGCCTGTCGGATCCTCCACCTCGAGGGCCATCGCGCCGTCAAGGTACTCGGCGACCGCGCTGGCTGCGGCGGCATCGGCTGCCCTTCCCCTGAAAAGCATCCCCTGCGCCCCTTCTGGCCATTGCACCTTCGCCCGAACGATGAAATGCTGCCCGAGCGGCATGGGCGGCGGCGTGGGCGGCTTGGGGAACTCTGGGACCGGCGGCGCTTCAAATCGCACGCTCGGTGGTCCCGCAGGCGCGGGGACAGGATCGCCTGGGCTGGTGGGTGCCTCCGGGGCAGGGACCGCCGGGGTGGAGCGCTCTGGAGTGCGGCTCCGGGCTGGAGCGGCAGCGGCACGCTCTGGCGGGCGGCTCCGCGGGGCAGGGCTCCTCCGGGTCCGACGCCGCAAACCTGCGAAGAACCCGCCACTTGTGGGAGCGTCGTTGGTCGCTTTGGCAGCGTCGCCGCCGAGGTGCTGCAGGCAGACGGGAACCCCTGAGGCCATGCCCACCGCTTCGCGAAAGCACGTTACCTGAGAGCACTTCTCGCCATAGCGTAGGACCATGTAGATATGCTCGTGGTGTTCGCATAGGCAAGCCGTCGCATTCCCCTCACTGGGGGGCGCGAGGCCCGAAGCTCGGCAATCCTCCACCAACAACGCGGTCGGCTCACCGCGAGCGTCATCGCGACAGCCTTCAGGCGCCAGCGGACGCATCTTGCCTTTGATCATGAGCCCCACCTTCACCGCCTCGCAGGGGTTGTCCTCGACGTCCACTTCGGACTCGGACTCCTGGTCGAGCGGCCTCGCCACAGACCCCTGCACGCCAGGCTCCGCATCGCCAGTTTTGCGACGGCGGCGTCGCCGGCGGCGGATGCACGCCCCGCAGCACGAAAGCCATGAGATGACGCACAGCAGCAGCTTGTAGGTCAAGCCCAACCACCGCCAGAGCCAGACGAAGATCCGGCATGGTGTGAACTTCGAGTAGTCGCCGAGGTCCACGATAGCCTCGTTGTCGAGGGCGGCGCACTCCTTTCAGTGCAGCTCGTTCTCGCGCCCCTTGCACCCAGTGCAGCCGGCGGAGCGGCACAGGTGGAGCCAGCGCGGGTCGCGCTGCTCGAGCTCGCGCCGGAAGCCCTTGTCGCGGAGTCGCACTCGACCCACAGTCCTTGGCGGTTGATGCGATCCGGGGGCTTCATGTTGAGCTTGAGCCGCGCGACTCGGTAGTCGACCCTGATCAGGAGGTCGTTCTGGCCACGCTTGGAGCCCCTGCCCTCCTTGATGCTCTCGCGGTACCAATCAGTGGTCGGGTCCGCGCCCACAGCTGGGCCGCGCCATGCCGCGTCGGCGAGGGGCGGGGCCGCCGGCGGGACCAGCTTGTCAAGCTTGGCCTCGCCAGGCGTCTTGCGCTTTGGGCAAGGGCAGCATGCCAGCGCCAGACCGCGTGTCCAAGCCGCCCAGCCGCAGGGGGCAAAGAGCGTCCTCAGGCTGTGGGCCAGGAGCGCGATCACGCCGGCGCTGGAGGGGATCGCCGCGAGCCCGGCGACTAGCGGCCACGCGGAGCCGAACAGGTAGAGGCCCACCTGGTCGGCCATGTACAGCACCCAGCCGCCGTCTGAGCTCAGCCAACCTCCTGCCTCACGAGTCGAAAAGGCAGAACTGAAGCTCCCAACAGCCCTGAAAGTGCCCCCGCCCATCCCCTCGGCGAACCAGTGCGTGCGGTTGCCGATGTCTTTCCAACTGACGCCGAAAAGACCCCAACCCCTGATCCAGGACGACGGGTCCGAGTCGGAGGGGTCGGGGGGGGGTGTGGGTCGGGCCCTGGGGAGGTGGGTCGGCCGGCGGCGCGAAGCGCTCGCGCGGCGGACCCCCTCCGGCACCTCCCGCGGGAGCAGTATGCTCGCTTGCGGGGTGCGCCCTGATCGGCAGCGCGTCCTCGCGCGGGGAGGGGGCCACGGTGCCGTCGAGCCAGAACGCCTTCATGTCCACGTCCGACGCGTCGTCGTAGTACATGTACTCGGCCTCGTGGTCGGGAGCCGTCCGCCAGCGCCCAGCGGCTGGCGGCGGCGCCGAGGCCCCGGGGCAGCTCCTCCAGGCGGGCCCCGGCGCGCGCGCGCGCTCTGCCGCCCTCGCCTGGCATCGAGCCGGCGCCGGCGCGGGCCCGCGCCTGGCCGCCGGCTCGGCGGGGGTGGGCGGCGGCCGTGCCTCGGCGGCTGCCCCTTCGCCCTCGGGTGCTCCGCGGCTGGCGTGAACCGGCGCCGTTCGGCGCCCGGGCCCCCCGCCGCTGGGCAGCTGCGCGCCCGCGGGCAGCGTCACCGCCGCCCCCCAGCCGCGCGGCGCCAGGCGCGGCCGCGGGCGCCCCCTTTCGGGTCTGGTCCCAAGTCCCGAAAGTCTTCTGGCCCCGGTCCCGGGGCCCGGCCTTAGGCCAACTGAGGCCGACCCCCAGCTTGGCCTTTTAAAAGGCTTGAGCCGCCAAGCGGCGGAGAGAGGGGAAGAAGCGGGAAAGGGCAAGCAAGGAGGCAAGGGCAGGAGCAAGGGGAGATCCATCATTTTTACCAAACATCCTATCCTCGCCCTGCTCGCCCGGCCGCTCCTCCGCTGACGGCGGATGCGGGGCGGCCGCCGCCGCGCGGGCCTCCGGCGGAGGTGGGGCGGCTGCCGCCTCGCGGGCCTCCTGCAGCCGCACGGGAAGCGGCGGCCTCGCAGGCGCCGCCGGCGGGGCCCCGCGCCGCGCGGCTCCTTTCGCGTCGTCGCATGCTCTCGCTGCGCCCTGGGCGCTGGCCCCGGGCTGGCCTCCGAGGGTTCCGCGACCACCGCCCCAAGGCCCCTGGGCTTTCAGCGAACGCCGCACTGGCCCATCCGCTGGGGCTGGCCGCGACCGCTGCTGCCGCCGTTTCGGCGCGGCCGCTGGCCCTGCCGCTGCCGCTGCCGCGTCTGTCTGGCTGGGGCTGTCCGCCCCCCGCCCCCGGCAGCCCGCGGCTGGCCAGCCCCAAGTGCATCCCGGGGGTAGCGGCGCCACGTAAGCGACGGCGCCGGCCCCGCCGTGCCAGCCGGACATGGCCTGTCCCGGGCGCGCTGCACCATGCGCCGCGCCCCGCGCGGCCGGGGGCGGGTGGCGCGGCTCCGCCCTGGCCTCACAAACCTCCTCAAGCCACAGTGGCCTTGAGCCGAATCCGCACGGTCCTGGGCAAAATGGGGCTGTCACATCCGTATCTTCGATGACTGGGCGATTCCGGGTCGATGCATCTTCCCTTGCCATATCCCCCTTTATCGTTGCCCCTGATCCGCCAATTCTCGTATCCCGTCTCACCTCGAGCCCGTTTCAACTTACTAGCGATACCGCCCGTGAGCGGCCCCGCCCCACCCCCTCCCCCTTCCCCTGGTCGTGTCACGACTCGCGCCGGAGCCGTGTGGAAATGAGCCATTCCCAAGCATTCCCAGACAGCGCTGCCGCGGATCGTGAGGTGACCGGCCCCCTCTGGCCCTCCCCCCCGTCGCGCCTTTTCTCGCCAAGGGTTACAAACTGTCTCCTCGCCCTCTGCTCCCTCCACCGTGTGAATGGTGTCCCAAATCCTGGAATGATCGAAACAGGTCATGTTCTGGACCCCGGGTCCTTCTCCAAGACCAACTCTTCATCCTGATCGAGTTGCTTTCTGGCAGTCCCGGGGCCGGTGGAGGGCCTCGGGAAGCCAAAAACCGCTGAAAACCCTCAGGAACCGTTTCCCTCAGGACCCGCTTCTCTCATGGCGACTGCTCTGCTGAGAGACCATGCCATCGCCCGAATCACGGCCAAAGCCAAGAGAAGCAGAGAGGCCTAAGTTACGGGCACCTGGAATTCACACAGACTGTCTGAGCCCAAATCCAGGCGAGATACAGGAAGCATGGGCTCCAGCATTTCGAAGAAGTAGTTTAAGTCGGCGAGTACTTGATCACGCGGCCTGCGAAGGAAGGTGGCACGAGCAGACAACGACGAAATTACGCCGACGTGCGATGGCACCAGACAGACACGATTCTTGCACAGGAGAATACAGTGAACAACACATCACGTAAGGACTGGGCAACGGCGTGCGGAAAAACAACACTTAGACCACACATGTGAAAACAATCAAACCACACTGCAACCGCGCTGCAACCAGACTGCACAACAACAACCGCGGTTGACAACTTCACCCGCGATCAGCCATGATCCAAATACCAAAAACAGCTTCGACATCTACCCACGCAACCAGCCCTTGGAACGTCAAACCAACCAGTGTGAATCATAAGCAGCATGCCTGTATATATTCCATGCTGGGCCCGTACGCCTGTTTGTACTAGAGCGGATCGGCATGTGTCAATTGTTGGCATGCCACTCAGAAACACAAACAGACGCACATCGGATTGATGATCTCGCACTCCTCGTCGTCATCCTCCTGATCCCCACGCGTCCTCCTGCTCCCAGTCAGCGGATGGAGTCTGACCACGCCTGTCTTTGGTGGCCAACATGACGAGGGCCTTGAACTTCCTCCAGCTCAACGTCCCGGTGTTGTCGAAGTCTACCGCGCGCGCGGAGTGGCCACAATCGGACCCCCTCGCCACCACCTTGAAGATCATGTTGGCTTGGGAATCCCTTCATATGGGCACCGAGATCTACACATAGCCACTGCCCCAGGATGGGCCAAGCCTAGGGTAGATCTCGGCCTCCAGCAGCCAGGAATACCGCCCAAGAGCGGCACTGGCTACAATACGCCGATACATTGGGCATGTGTGCGGGGAAATCCTGGGGTGTTCGTTCACGGGTGGTCCCGGCAGGCGCGTTTTCATTCGCGGCTCTGCTCTCCAAGCGCGCCAGCCCGAATTATGGAACCGAACCAGGTCGTAACCGTCAGGGAGCCCCTTCTATTGACTTCCCCGTCAGGGGAGGAGCCGAGGCCCCCTCAAGATCTGCCAGCGGGCACCTCCTGCACGCGAAGCCGTCTTGTTCACGAGCGGCGAACATGTCAATATCCGCGCCCTCGTTGTCTGGATTCCGGGGCGCTACCCCGCGGATAGCGGTCTCACGGATGCGGCCCGCGCGGGGAATCCGCGAAAAACGACCCGTATCCGTGGGGTCGCGGCCCAGGGGTTTGGCCCGGAGGCCGCGGATATGGAGATGCTCTTCGCCCACGACTGGCGTTTTGAGCCGAGACTACCTGGTGAGCATCAGGAAGCGCTCCTAGCAGCCCAAAGAATCTGGGAGCGGGATCGACGTCACGCACGCGCCGGCACGCTGCCTACTCGCTCCCGCCCGTCGTCTGCCTAGCTCAGCGAGCTGCCCAATTATTGCAGCAGGCCAGCAAGTTGCGAGAGGCGACGTCTAGCCCTCGATCGAAGGCGCCTGCGCGAGCCCAGACATCCGCCGACATGATTTCTTGCCATCGCTCGGACGTCCACTCACCGTGCACGTGTCGGCTTCGTGCGTAAATTGTTTCGCAAGGTGATCCGAGATGCTCCTCGATGGTCGATGCTCCTCACCGCGAAAATTATCCTAGCGAGAGACTCAACCATATGCAGTTGTGAGTACCGTCGTTGCGGGTATGCCTTCGGGGGATCTCCTCATGGGCCATGAAGCATGCGAAGGGTATGCCGATGTGGGGCGGGGCCGCCATGTGGGCGCTGCCAAGGCGGAACGCACTTCGAGGCCGCGAAAAGTGTGAGGAATGCGCCGCAGTGGGGCGGGGCCGCCACTGGGGTCTTCGGCGGAGCTCCCTATGAGGCAACGCAACAGTGTAGTAGTGGCCGTGGGACACGCATGCGAGTATAGCCACCCTGGCATTCGGTGCAGCTCCCTATGAGGCCACGAAGCGCAGTATTGGGTGGGGGACGCAGGCGAACACCGCCACTGACGCCTTCGGAACTCCCTATGGGGACACGAAGCGCTGCTCTGGGTGGGGGAACCGCATGCGAGTGCATCCACTGAGGCATTCGGTGGAGCTCTCTATGGGGCCACGAAACGCCGTACTGGGGTGTGACGCATGCGGGCGGTTCCACTGGGGCCTTCGGTGGAGCTCCCTATGGGGCCACGACAGGCTGTACTGGGTGAAGGGTGACGCATGCGGGCGGTGCCAATGGAGCCTTCGGTGGAGCTCCCTGAGGAGCCACGATGAGGGGTGACGCATGCGGACGGAGCCATGGGGGGCCTGCGGTGGAGCTCCCTATGGGGCCACGACGCGCTATTGGGTGGGGGGGACGCATGCGGGCGGTAGCACTTCGGCCTTCGGTGGAGCTCCATATGGGGACACGAAACGCTGTACTGGGTGGGGGGGTGACGCATGCGGGCGGTGCCACTGGGGCCTTCGGTGGAGCTCCCTATGGGGCCACGAAGCGCTGTACTGGGTGGGATGTGACGCATGCGGGCGGTGCCACCGGGGCCTTCGGTGGAGCTCCCCATGGGGCCACGAAGCGCTGTTGGGTGGGTGGGTAGGAGGGAGTTGGGAGGAGGAGGGAGTAGGGAGGAGGAAGGAAGGAAGGAAGGAAGGAAGGAAGGAGGAACACGGGGCGCTGTCTCTTCAAAACGAGGACCCAACACCACAGGATGGTTGGGAAAAATCTCACGTCCGAGCGATACCAAAAAATGTTCCATCCGAAGACCCAGAATTCTCGACCGCTTCCTTGGTGGCGAATGTTCGCCCCGGATCGTGTGCTGCGCGTCACGGGGTTCGACAACCGGCCACAGGGGCCGAGATGGAAGAAGATCGCCTGAATTGAAATTCTCTCGGGCATCCATGAATGGTGCAAACTCGCCCTCCTGACTGGAGAATCGATTATGCATCTTGCGGCCTCCCACATGGGGTCGGAGTAGAACGTCGGGCTCCGCATCGAACCGCATCACCGATGCATCGGCAAAGCGGCGCGATCCTTCGACCCCATCTGCTTCGACCCCATTTTGATGGACAAGACCTTGTGACTGGGTTGTCGATCCTGCATCGCCCCCCCCCCCCCCGAACACCCGGCAGATGGCCCTGCGAGGGCGTGCGCGCACGGGGCGGCGGAGCGCTGACCAACAAGACGGATCACGCTGTTCGCGGTCTCGACGCTGGGCCCGGTGTCCGCCGAGACCCAAAGGGTATCGAGCCTCCGCCGTGGCAGCAGATCAGGGAAAAAACACGACATGATCATAAACCGATGGAGATCCGCGCTGATTTCTTGGATCGGCGCTGAAGCTGCCTGGCGACGCCTCCGGCGCCGCCCCTGGCGCGCTCCGCCCGCCAGGGAGGGCGGCCAGCGCCGATCCAAGAAATCCGAGCAGAGCTCCGACAACTTGTGTCTGCTAATACTTCTTCGCCGCGCAGTGGCTGGATGCGCGCGAAGCTGCCTGGATACACACGCGGAGAAGCACAGCGTTGAAGTGGCAGTGCGAATGCAAGACTGATGCGTCACACGGGGTCGCCGTATGGTAGAGGCAACAGCATACCCTGCCACTGTCCAAGTGTACATGTGCGCCACTAAACGCCGAAACACCCTGCCACAGAGATGACTGCCTACTTGCCTACTGGACCAGACAGGGTTTTCCCAGAACGGAGCGGCGTCTGGGAGATCTCGTTGGCGCACACCGTTTCGTCATTATTGACGTCCCACGCTGCGTAGATCTTCCAGATGTCGAGCTTATCGGCCTTGCGCCACGGTCTGGTCTCGCCCGCAGCGCGCCTATTACTGTTCTTCATCCGTCTCTCTCGCTCTCTCTCTCTCTCTCTGTCTCTCTCTCTCTCTCTCCCCCTCTCTCTCTCTCTATATATATGCCCGAGAAGCGCGAAACGCAATTATAGTCACGTCCCCGTGGACCGCAGGGAAATCCAGAAACTAGACTTGCAAGAACCGCGTGACCGAGAGTGCCTCTGCGCCATCGGATTCCTTGAGAGCCGCTGCCGAACCCCTGGAGCCTCCTCCTGCTGCTGCCTCCTGCTCCTGACCTTGCTCCGCCCAGGTGTCTCCCGAAGGAAGCTTCAGTGATCCTCCCAGTCCGCACATGAAATCCTTCACGCCCGTCACGCCCTCCGCAGCAAGGGGCCAAGCGAGGTCACGCCGCGAGGAACAATGATCACTCGTACATTCACCCCTGCCTCTAATTCCCTCTGGGTCTCTGCGCTCGCACCCTCTCAACCTGGCTAGAGGAGCACACACGCCAACATGAACATCATCTTTTGACGGTCCGCGCGGATATCGATGTCATGGATTTGCGCTGGACCGCGGAGCGCGCCAGGGGCGGCGCCGGATGCACCGTCAAGGGGGCCCAGCGCCAATTCGAGAAATCCGCACGGAGCTCCGACCAAACAATATTGATGCAGACTGTTGTTCCTCGACTGGCCGGACCCTGCGCGCCACCCTCCAATATCTGCCCGCTGTGCTGGCGGAGCGCTCGCTGCTGTCGCGCAGCAGCTGGCCAGTCCCATGGCGCATCCCAGCGCATGCATCTCCCGCGGTGCGCTCGATACGGTCCATCCCCGGCGGGCTCCGTGCCTCGCCCCCATGGCCCGCTCGAGGCGGGCGCTCCTCGTCGCGACCCCCGACCAGTGAAGCAGACCCTCTGGCGTCTAGCAAAAACAATCGGGGCGGCTTTGTTTCATAGTCTTCGTCTTTTCGGAGCCCTTACCAGGCGTGAGGACCGGCAAAAAACGACTCGGGGTGATAAACCGGCCCCAGGGAAGCGGGCGAGAGGTCGAGGGCCCGTGCCTCGATCTGCCTCGGCTCCGCCTCTAGAGGTACAGACAATAGCATAGACATAAACTTTTGGAGCTCCGCGCAAATTTCTTGGATCGGCGCTGGGCCCCCCTGGCGGCGCCTCCGGCGCAGATCCTGGCGCGCTCCGCGCGCCTGGGAGGTGGTTGCAGCGCCGATCCAAGGAATCCGCGCGGAGAAAAGTGCATGTGTATGCAAAATCCGCGCGTTTGCCGGCGCGGTGCCACGCGGCCCTGCTCCTGGGCGACTTGACCTGCGCTGGGGGCTGCCCGGCGGCGTTAGCTCCCGCTCCCTTCCCTCCTTTTTAGTTCACTGGCTCAAGCATCAAGGTTTTGCGCGCTTGGCGGCGCAACGAATCGCGCAGCTCCCCAAGGTGCCGGACTAGGCGCCGCGGTTCCGGGCGTCCGCGGCTGCGCGCTGCGCCCGTTCTCGCAAGTCAAGAAGTCCAAAAAAGCATGCGTATGCAATTTGTTCCCAAACCCTCCTGTGTTGGGTCTTCGTTTTGATTAAAGCACTGCGGTCGCACATCTCCTTCTCCAACCCCCCCTCCTCCTCCCCCCTCCTCCTGCCTCTGCCAAATGTGCAACTGTCCCCACTTTCCTGGCCCCTGGGAGGCACGGCGAAGTCTGGGAGTACCCGAGCCCTCGCAGCTCTCTGGGAGGCAATGAACTGCGCAACATTCGCCACTTACGTGGGCTCCTGGGAGGCACGCCGGAGCCTGGTAGTACCCGAGCCTTCGCAGCTCAATTGGAGGCAGCGCGCTGCGCAACTGTCGCCACTTTCGTGGGCTCCTGGGAGGCACGGTGGAGTCTGGGAGTACCCAGAGCCCTCGCAGCTCTCAAGGAGGCTACGAACTGCGCAACTGTCGCCACCGTCGTGGGTTCTTGAGAAGCACGGCGGAGTGGAGGAGTACTCGAGTCCTCAGTGCATCCTGGGTGGCTGCGAACTGCGCAACCGTCGCAAGTTTCGAGGGCTCCTGGGAGGCATGGCGGAGTCGGGGAGTACCTGTAACCTCGCAGCTCCTGGGGAGGCAGCGCGCTGCGCAACTTGTCGCCACTTGTGTGGGCTCATGGGAGGCACGGCGTAGTGTGGGAGTACCCGAGACCTGGCAGCTCCCTGGGCAGCTGCGAAAGGCGCAACTGTCCCCACTTTCGTGGGCTTCTGGGGTGAACGGCGGAGTCGGGGGGTACCCGAGACCTCAGTGCATCCTGGGTAGCTGCAAACTTCGCAATTGTCGCCGCTTTCGTGAACTCCTGGGAGGCACGGCGGAGTCTGGGAATAACCGAGACATCGCAGCTCCATGGGAGGGAGGCTGCGAACTGCGCAATTGTCACAATTTTCGTGGGCTCCTGGGAGTCACGGCGGAGATGATAGGGCAGAGCAGATCGTGAGCCTCCCGTGAAGGATGGGTTGGGTATATCTCAGGTAATCGTAATTATTCGAGCATCGGTCGCCTGGCGAAAATCGCAGCGATCCTTTGTCGTCTCGCTTTGCTCGCGGATATTCGTGACAGCCACGCCCTGCTGCTCCTCCACCGATCGCCCCGCCGCTCGAGCCCTTTGGCGTTCAAAACTGATGCTCTCTGCCGAGACAATTTGGCAATTGGCTGCAACGCGCTGACTACATACTCCAACCGGCCCCCTAGTTCCCATCCGGCGCTGGGGTGTAGCTCTCGCTAAAACGAGCGAGCCGCTGGCTACCTTCCCGCCGGCGCCGCGACATGCGCTCCGAGGCACGGCCATGTCCAAAAACGACGGACCCCATCCCTGGGAACAAGTCTCGTAAACGCAGCAGCTGAGGCTTTGTCAAAGCGGCAGGTCGTGCTTCCCTAGCCCGCCTGCCTTGCTTCGTCCACGGTCCCCCAGGGAAAGGGGCACCTGCTATAGTCTTTCAGGGCGCAGCTCAGCTAGAGGCTCCATGCTGGAGATAAGTATGGCGATGGAGCAACAAAAATAGAGAGAGAGACAGAGGAGACCAGCCTGATGGCCACCGAATTACGCGACCTAACTACTTCCGAAAGGTAGACCCTGGGAGAATCTCGAAATGTCGGAGGTTCCTTTTTCGGCCATTGGGGGGGCGATGTTTTTCGCCAACCCTCACGAGGATCGTGGCCCCTGATGGGGGGGTCGCAAATCGAGTACCCCCCCTCTTTTGACCGACCGCCTTCAAGATGCCCCCCCGAGGCCCTCCGGGGCTCCCAAGAGAACACCACCAGGGCCCAAATTGCGTCCCAAGAGGCCTCCAAAAACACCCGCGAGGCCCCCAAGAGGCCCCCGAACGGCCCCCGAGAGGCCTCAGAGAGGCCAAGATTCCCTTCAAGATGGCTCACGATAGCCCAAGCTAGCTCCAGATGGCCCCCAAGATGATCCAAGAGGCAACAAAACCGCTCCAAGAAGGCTTGAGATGGCCACGGAGCTTCCCCATGATGCCGCCGAGATGCCCAAATCCTTCAAACACGCAGCGAAAACAACTGATCCTGGCCTTTCCGCTTGTTTGCTTTCGATGGCCTCCCCGGGCCTCAAAGTGGCTCCAAGATGGCCCAAGGAGGCCCCCAGAGAGGCCCACGAAAACCCCAAACCAGCCCCAACAGTGCCCGATAACGCCCCAAGAACGCTCCCACAGGAGCCCAAAAAACAATGTTAGGCATTTTCGAGAGGCGGCGCCACTTGAAGCCCTCCTTTTCTTTGATCGATCCCATCCAAGATTGACCCAAGAGCGTCTCCAAAGCTCCCAAAATCGCCAAGAGGGTCCCAAGACCGCTCCAAGACGGCTCCGAGTGGCCAAGCTGGCCAAAATGGCCTGTGCGAGGGTCAATTCTGGCATGCCCCTCACGAGGGCCGTAGCCGCTGGTGGGGGGGGGGGGCGCACATCGAGACCCCCTACTTTTGACCGACCGCTTCCAAAATGTCCCAACGAGGCCCTCCAGGGTTCCCAAGAGAATCCGAAGAGGCTCTCAACAGCGCCCCAAGAAGGCCCAAGAGGCATCCAAGAGGCATAGGCCCCCCGAGCGGCCTCAGACACCCCAAGACGACCTCCAAGATGGCTCGAGATCACCCAATTTTGCTCCCAAGATGCTCCAAGAGGCCCCGAAGCCTCACCACGACCCAACGAGGTGGCCACGGAACCGCCCCAGGAGGCCGCCAAGAAGCCCAAACCCTTTGACGATGCGCGTCTGTTCATCTCTTCCCCCGTCAACTCTCACGGGCATCGTTTCTGGATGGGCTGGTGGGGATGTTTTTTTTCGATTGGCGGACCGCGAGGAGAAGTCCAGAGGGCGCGTCACTGAGCAATGGGGCGCAATGCCAGGCAATTGCATGCAGAAGACCACTGGGCGAATGCCAGTGGAAGCCAGACTGCCGGCAGACTGTGCACAAGCCAGGACCCACAGGTGAGGAAACCTGACCAGCGGCCTGTAAGGAGAAGCCCAGAGAGCAAGACAAATGCACAAGCAGGAGCCGGGCCAGAAAAATGCAAAGCGGCTGGGCGCGCAGGCCGATGCCACGCGGCCCAACAGCCCAATGCAAAGAGCGCACATGCAAAGAACCACTGAGCGATTGCCAGCGGAAGCAACGAGAAAGTGCCCTGGAGGCAACGGATCGCGGGTGGAACCGCCGCAGTCGCCGGGTACAAGGCCCGCGCCGCTGCAGCCGCTAGGGACGTAGCCCGGCAAGAAGCGCGAGGACAGAGCGGGAAAAGACCACAGAGGCCCAGTAATGAAGCGGACTCATTCACAGAGCACCCCGTGCTCGTCGGTGGCCCTCCAAGGCCCACCCCGCGGAGAACAGACGACACCTCCCAAGTATCGGTGGGCCAACGACCTGGAAATGACGAATGCAGAAGAACAGCCGTGGCGAGCACCACATCCCAAGACGCCAAACTTCGAGTATCGAAGCCACTGATACCTCGGGAAGGATCCTGAGGCAGCCACCAGAGGACCCGCCACCTGGGGTGGTGGTCGTGGCGCGCGGCGCCGTCGAAGGGGGAAGCCACGCGGGCGCGCCGTCGGACTTCAAAGTGCGAAGCGCGAGGGCGGTGGCCTTCAGCCAATCACCTCTGTCTCTGCAGCCCTGCAATTAGCGCGGCCAAAGAGCCGTGGGCGGGGTTATTTCAGCTAGGAGGAATCGGCTTGCGGGGGGGGTCGGGCGCGCGGGAGGCGGGCGGGGGCGTCGCCGGCGCCCCGCGCCCCCGGGGGGCTCCATGTTGGATTTCCCAGACTGCGCCAAGCGCGCGCGCGTGACTTGCCCCCGCGCTCCCATTCGCGCCAGCGCATCCTAAGAAACGATGATTTGGATCGGAACCGGGCGACAACCGGCATGGGGCGCCTGTCAAGGCTGCTTCTGGGAGCGATTGCTGCTGGCTCGACACGCGCGATATGCATGTAACGACTTTTGGAGGACGGGCGCTGCGCCGTCCAATCCAATGCGGCAATGGCGCGGTCCGGGGCGCGCGGCCGCCGGGGCACACGGCGGTCGACGTGGCCGCATGGGGCGCGCGATCGGCCGCGCGGCATTTGCGGGCCATTCGGCCGACGCTGCCGGGTCGCCCTCAAACAGCCCGCGAGAAATACGCAAATGCGCAATGCGCCGGCGCGCCGCCAGGATATCGCCCTGAAAACAACCTGTTCACTCTGAACGCCGACTGCGCGCCTCGCTGAACCAGCGAAGTCGCGCGGCGCGCCCGCGCCGCGGACCCGCCGCAATGAACTCGCGGGAAAAAGGCCGCTCTCCATGGGTTCTGGCACCGATTCTGGCCTACTTCCCCGTTCTGGCCGATTCTGGTTCCATCGCCGATTCCTCCTTTGATTCCGTATTGATTCCGTGCTGATTCTTTTGATTCCGCTAGAATCAGGGGTCGCAGTGGTGCCGATTCTGTTTTGATTCTGTATTGATTCCGCGCTGATTCCTTTGATTCCCCTGTGCCCTGGGGACCATCAGGCCGCGGCCCGAGCTCCCGCCTCGGCGGCGTGGTTTTCCAGGAGCGCGGAAGAATTTTGAGGGGGGGGGGGGCGGGGGGGAGGCGGGGCGATTTTTGGGGCGAATCGGGCGGCCGAGCCACAGATTTCCTGACCCAGTGCGCACGCCCAACATGGCAGGCGCGGGCGCGCGCGCGAGTTCTCGACCGTCGGCGCATCTGTAAGTCCATGCCCCGCCCAACGCGCGGGAATGGAAACTTGCGTTGCGGTTTCCTATTGAGCGCGCGGCCGTCGCAACTGCATCGCATTGCTCAGCGCGCAAAGCGCGCGAGCAGCATGGGGGGCTTTGCGCTCTCGCATGGGAAGTGCGCGGAACCGAACCGAACGGTCGGCGGCGCCCGCTTCTGCGCCGCGCGCGAGGCCCTCGCGTCAGCGCGGGAGGCTACAAGGGCCTGGGCCGTCGCCCTGGGGCGCGGGCACAGCGCGAGGCCCGCGCGGGTCTCTCGCGCCAAACATGCGCAACATGGTCGGCCCGCCCGCCGGCTGGCGCTCGCGGGCGACGCGACGCCGGCGCCGACTGCGAGGCCGACTGGGCCCGGAGGATTCCTGAGAGCCCCGGGAAGGGGCAGCGGGCCGCGATGGAATCGGCGCGGTCGTTGGCGCCCCCCCCCCGCGCCCGCCCCTGCAAGCCGACTCCTCCTAATTTCAGCCGACCGCACAAGCATGGAGCCCGCGGGGCGCCGCGGGTATCTCCGCGTAGTGCGGGGGTGCCCCTCGAACCCATGAGGCGGCGCAAGAACTGCAGCTAGGGCGAGCCACTGCGGGAGGAAGTGGAGGGGGCGGGGCCTTCGGCCAATCGCCCGGGCCCTCCGCGGGCCAGCGTAGAACGCGGCCAAGAACCGTGGGTGGGGTTATCTCAGCCGACCGCACGGGCTAGTAGCCCACGGAGTGACACGGGGGTCTAGCGCAGCGTGGGGGTGCACCTCACTCCAGAGGTAGCACGGGAACCAAGGCCGCGGCCTGCCACTGCGATGAAACGATTCCCCTTCACCGGGGGAGGCTGCCAGGAGCAGTTGCAGCCCAGGGGGATGCCATTGTCCCCGGGGCCAGCCCAACTTGGCGGCCCCTGCCTGCGCGGGGCAGGACCTGTGACTGCCGCCCGCCGTCGGTCGGTCACCAGGTCGTTGGGGCGACGAGGGAGAGGAGGAGAGCAGCCGATAGCCGCTGGACATTTGAATACAGGGGGGAGCGGTGCCAAAGGGAGCAGCACGCCTCACTCCCAGGAGTGCCAGGAGGGAGAGGAGGAGAGCAGCCGATAGCCGCTGGGCGTTTGATAACTGTGGGGAAGCCATAGGATGAGTGGTACACTGCACTCCCATGGGGTGACCAAGGTGCACGGCTGCTGCCTGTCACTTCTGAAGATAGCGCCCCTGTACCAAGACAGCTCTAGGCCGTGCGACCTTGGGGCCCCAGGCCGCGCCATCCTTGCTTTGGAGAAGTGACTTCTTGTCAGGCCTGTCGCCAGCGTCACCAGCGGTCGAACTCCCTTCCTCGCTGTCGCTTGTCGGCGTATTGTACGTCGCCTCTCGGGGCGGTCCTTTTTTCCCTGGCATCCCAGTCTGCGCCGCCCCATGAGCTTTCCTGGCAGCCCCACCCCTCCCAGGGCGGTCGCGGGTGCCATGGGGCGGCGGAGCTGGATGCTCCCATCTACGCGGCGACCCTGTAGTCGGTATACACCGGCGGGGCGGCTGCGTCTGCCCTGGGCCTGTTCCACGGGTGCCGCTGGTCAACTCCACTGGGTTCGCCTGAGGGGGATGCGTGCGTGGAGTCCCTGGCCCTGTCGGGTGGTGCCGGGGGAGTAGGCGCGGCCCTGCTGTTGGCAGCCCAAGGATACGGACGGCCGTCGCTATCGCGTCCCTTGAGGCTACGCGTCCTTGTGTCGCGTTGTAGCAGGTTGCGATGCTTCTCCATGACTGTTGGCCACTCCACCCGGAGCTGGTGATCACTTTCCATCTTGTAGGCATCATAGCCTGCTTTTTCCCATGCCAGGATAAATTCCTCGCATAGCTGTATTGTGTTCTTCTTGGGGTCAGAGTGGATGCGGACCCACGGACGACCTTGCCTGCTGCCTGCCTCACGGACCCATGCAGTCCAGACCTCGTTGAATGCGCCTCCCAGCATCTTCTGCAGCCTGATGATCTTGTCTGGGGCTGGCTCGTTACCCTTAGTGTCTGCCTCGTAGATGGGCTTCGTGTACATGGGAAGCCCGCCCAAGGGGTCGTCTCGGCGCGGAGGTGGGAGTGGGGCTGCCTGTAGGCCGGGCCGTCTGTCCGGTCCGGGCTGCGATTCTGCCACGGTGGGCTGGGTGGCGGACGGGTCTCGCGCTCAGACGCGGCGTGCCCAGGAATGGACTGCTGACGGCGGTTTGACTTGCTCCCCGCTACTCTTAGGTCTCTGCCGTCACGGATCTCTTCTATGATCGACCAGGAGCGGGCCGTATCGAAAGGCGTCCAGGTTGCCGACTCGTCCTCTGGTGGGGGGTCTGTCCACAGCACTGTCCGACTGGGGGGGGGGGCATCGTTGTCGCTGGGGTCGGGGACTTCGGTCTCCTCGGCCTGCTGCGGGGGACCGTCGACCATGGAGACGGTCCTGTCTGGTGGGTTGTCCTCGTCCCAATCGACTTCGACTTCGCCGCCGCCGCAACCGCCCCTGTGCGGGGATGGCTCTTCCTTTATCTCTCCGCCCACCTGTGTAGCTGCAGGGGTTGCTGGCGAGGGTCACCGTCGGGGGCGCGGCCGGCTGAGGCCGTTGGGGGCTCGCTGCGCCAGACGGCGGCGGGGGAATCGTCTCCCATTCCGCTGCTGGTCCTCCCGACATTGCGCTCGTTGGCGAGAACCTCTAATGTGCCTACTGCGAGGTCGCCGTTCATTTGGGGTAGGACGCGGTTCGACGTATCCAAAGGTTGGCGCTGGGGGCATTGCCCTCTTTGGTTGCTGAGCGTGTCGGTGAAGGAGCGCCAGGCCCCCTGGTACTTCTGATTCCTCCCAACCAGCTGCGCGATGGCATTGGCCGCAGCGGCCCTCTGCCCGCCCCAGGGGATGAGAAGGGGATGTCCGTTCCTGGGGATCTCTTCCCCGTAGATGGGCCCCAAGAAGCGCACCAGGTGCTCGTGAGACCATCCCGACCCATCGTTATCTTCGCCCGATCTGTCCCCGCCCACCTTCTGCGCGTAGGCCGCCCAGCGGATGTGGGCCTCGCGGTTCCATTCAAACAGAAACTTCACAATTTCGCGGACAGGGCCGCGCGACTGTTCTCCACCAAGGCGGAGGGTGGAGTAAGTGGGTAGCCGGGGTCCGTTCGGTGGCGGGAGTGCCGGAAGGGCGCACCTGCGAGTAGCTCCGCCGTCGGGCCCCCCCTCTGATCGCGAGGCGTGCCCAGGATGGCTGTCTGGCGTTGCCGTTGGCGGGCTGGGACCGATGTCCGGCGTTGGGCGGACAGGGGGGAGGTGAGCTGACATGTCATAGATGTCCCATTCCTCGGCGCCCTCGCTACTCGCGGGCCTCTTGATGGGCATGGGGGGATATACCTCGTTCGAGCTTAGGTCCAGCACCTTGTTGAGTGCACTGGGGGCAAGGTCCCAGATGTCCACCAAGCACCTCCTGCAAGCCCAACTGGCGTTCCACTGCCTTTTGATCCACTAAGACGGTATTGCCTCCCACTCTGGGAGACCTGTCCGGTCACTGCAGTCAGCGGCCTCCTCTGGGCGCCATGTGAAGCGCCTCAGGGCGGGCGCGCCCGCGGGCAATTCGAGGAGTGGGGAGTAAGGGGGGCTGAAATCGCACTTGGCTGAATAGCAATTGGCGCGGTGCGCCTCTGCGCCGATCCTGCCGTCTGAAAGCCTTTGCGGTGGTAGCGTGGCGCCTGCGCTGGCAGGGCGGAAAGGGCGCGGCGCACGCAGTGTGAGCCCCTTGAGGGAGGCCAGGGCTGCTGCGTCCGCTGGCTCCTGGTACCCCAGTGGAAGCCTGGACAGAGAGGGAAGGGTCTTCGCCCTCTTCTGCGCCCGGTTGTCGTATAGCCTTCGCTTATGCTCCTGTAGTAGCCACAGCATGGACTTCTTGCCGGCGCGCTCAGAGGGGTCGGGCCCGGGGAGGGGGATACTTTTCCTCTCCAGTGAGACGACCCAGCAGCGCTCGCAGAGCCATCTGCAGTTCTTCCCATCCGTGTACGCCTGCGGGCGGTTCTGAACGAGTAACTCCCGGGTGAAGTTGTCTCCCCAGGTACCTGCTGTACCATGAAGCCCCGCGCTGACGCACCCGTCGCAGTTGTAGGTGGCGCCCTTCTGCAGCCTGCTGAAGCGCCCATCTCGCACGACGGGGGGGACCAATGATGCACCTGGGGCAGGGGGGGCGGGGATGTCTTCGTCGAGACGGTGGCTGGAGATGGCCATTCCGCCACCTATGTACTGGAGGTCGCCCATGGTCCGCGGGCATCCGAGCCCCATCTCTGAAGCCACCTGGTGGGGATACGCGAAACGTCAAGCATTACGCGACTTAACTACTTCTGAAAGGTAGACCCTCGGAACACGAGCCACAAGCGACCCGCGCAACTACACCGCGCCGAACACACCCCGCCACGTGCCAAACCTGGGCCCCAGTTCGCCCAGCCTGCTGGACTCCTGGGTGGCGGGGCCACCCTTCGACGTGCGTCTCCCAGCGGACGTGCCTCCAGCGGACGCGCCCCCCAGCGACGCCGACGCGCGCGCGCGAGCTGGCTCAGCGCGCCGCACAAACATCCGCTGACTAAGGAGGGGCGCGTCCAGAGGAACGTGGAAACGACACCCCCCCCACCCCCTTCCCTCCTTAATACCCATCCCGACGCGTTTGGTTTTGGAGGCGGCCAGGGGGTCCAAGCTGGTTGGGCCAGGGGAAAATCGATCGCAAGGGGGGCACGCGCGTCGGCCAAAATCTGCCCCTGCACCTCTCCCGTGGCCAATCTGGCGCAATTTGCCACCCGGGATCCGCTTTTGAAGGTGCAGAAAAACTCGACCCAGAGCATCTTTCTTCTAGGCCAGATGATCAAGGTCAGCTGACCTCCTCGCTCAGGTGGCCCTTCAATCGTGGATCTTCGGGGCGAAATCCCCCTCGGCACTGACGGGCGACATGGCGGCGCGAGCGTGGGAATCGCAAGCAGCGCCCCGTGCCTGTTTTGAGCCAGGCGCCCGCAGCGTCGGGCGGCCGTCGGGCACAACGAATGCAGGAGGGAGCGAGTAGAAACACCCCCCCCCCCCCTCCCCCCCCCGGAGGACGCCAAGGCAATCTACTCGACGTGCCAGCCTTCAACACATCGCGTCAAGGAGCGCGGGCCCCAGTAGAAAAAATTGCACAACAAGCACCCCATCCGCGCAGTGCCTACTCCCGCTGCAGCGAGGAAGGCGCCGACGCTCGACAAACCCCTCATTGATTCGGTAGGCGCGCGCCGCTCAGCCGATCATGTCGCACCGCGGTTCGCGATGACCTCGCCTACCTTTTCCAGCCGTATGCGTCCTTCTTGTTGTCGAATTTCTTCGCAGTCGTTCTTCAACAACGACTGACCAGACTATCCCTTCCAGTTCATGTCGGAAAACTGTCTGCTCACCAAGCTCCCATGCCTCCACGGTTGGCACTGTCATATTCGTTGGATCTGCTCCACCACTGCCCATCATCTTTACACCGGCCCCTGCTGGCATCACTTTTCCAACGGTGGTCCGACGAGCAAATCTTAAAGCATCCTTTCGCCTCCGACCTTATTTCCACCACGTCCCCGCCCCTTCCCGCGGGGCGGGCAGTGTCCGACAAAAGCACCGTCAATGTCGCCATGCCCTCGATCCCACTTCTTCCCCCAATCGCGCCCAAAGTCCTGTCTGGCTCTGGGCCGACGGGCCCGCCCGTGCAAGCCCATTGGGGGGGGGGGGGGGGGCGGAGGCATTGCAGAACTGCCATCCGTCGACGCGGCGGCAGCATGCTCAGTGGCGGAGCGACTGCCCAATTTAGAACAATGTTGTAGACTGGCGGTAGTACTCATGGTCAGACTCAATCTATTATTCCCGACCGTTCGCTGAAGATCCTCTGCGCGCAAGTTATTTGCCACAACCAATCGATGTGTTTCTGCACGACCAGCCTTCACGTTCCCAGCTATGTCCTGTGTTAGTTCTATGGCGGTCTGCGCACACTCTTTGCCAATGACAACTGCACTCGTTTCCGCCAATACCGTTGCGAGGGCGGTCGCAACAAATCTCTCACCTTCGCCCAACTCGTTCCGCCTTGATTCAACCTGGTGCTTCTCGCACGCAACACTTTCACCTAGCGTAGAAATCTGCTCCAAAAACATAAACCCGCCAAGTTTGGATTCACGCTATTAACCGGTTTCTTCGCGTGCCCTTTTTTTTCCAAGTCTCGTTGGATCACACGCATCACTCTGTGAACGTTTACCTGATCAGTTCCCGCCGCCTCAAGTCCCACACGCCGTTGTGCTATCTGCTGCGGCTGGTCCTGGCTCACCACCAACATAAGGGTGAAGGTCGTTAATCGTAGCCTGGCTATCAAATGGAAGGTCCGTCCCGTATGCCAGACCTTACGATCCTGGACCCTTCCATTCGTGTCGACGGCAACACCACACCATCATCCTCCTGTCGCTGGCACGGCTCAACCTTCTTCCGACTATTACTCGGCGATTCTAGCATGATTCGGGACATAAGCGAGGCCCACGACATCTGGTCAGGAACTCGCGAGTATCCTGGATCACTCTCTGCGCTTGCCTCTGATTCATGAATTTCAATCTCCCTGGGCGCGTTCTGTACAACTCAACTCGCTTCCCAGAACACTGACTTCGCGAGATCGGCCATAATCTCATCTGGCATCTCGCCGTCATTGCCAACTGCATTTCAGCTGCGGTGGTAAACTTCATCTGGATCAACGCAGTGGATATTAACACAACTTAACACATATGACGTATGCCCATCCTTTTTTGATGTCACGGGGTTTATTTACGTTATCTTCTTTTCACTTACTACGAGGCGCCAGCAGCGCTCGACAGTTGTCTTGAGCCAAGCGCCCGCAACGGCGGGCGGTCGGCTCGCAAAAGGAAGAAGACAAAATGGAGCGAAACGAAACGACTCTTCTAACCTTGCCCCCCCTTCCTGCTCGCCGGAACCAGTGCTGGGCTACCTCAGACCCACAGCCCACTCTAAGTCTGGTTACCAGGGCCATCAGCGTCGACGGGGCCCGTGGCTGGCGAGCCTGGCAGGCTCATGGCTGGCAGATTTGTCCTCCGACCTGCAGAGGACGAAGCCACGACAGGGACAACATCGGACCAAAATAGATCAACGATCTATGAGATCCTGCGGATCTGGAGGATGTATCGGGCACCGCGGACTTCTCAGAGCGTCCTGGCACGCTCTGAGAGCGTTCCGAAACGCTCGTATCCCCCTGTCCTACAAAGCCTCACCCGGCTGCGCTCTCCATAGAACATCCGACGACTTCCCAAAGATCCGACAGACATGGCATCCTGAACCTCCCGAAACCTTCCCCCCTGGGCCAGCTGTCCATCCTGGGTCGCTTTGCTGGCAGTCCCCGCGGGGCCCGCAGCAAGCCTCCAAACAGCCGCACTGGTGGAAAAACGGCCGCCCCAATTCTTGTCGGACCGCCGGATCTCTGGCCCCGCCCCCGCGCCCACCTCACTGACCAGGGTCTGGGGAGTCCGGCCCTCCGACGCCGACGGGGCCCCTCCCCAGAGGTCCGATGTATGGCTCATTTTAGAATGCGCGGTCTCCGAAAGTCCCGACCCTCTCCTGGGGCCAGAGTCTTTATCCCGAGGAGTTGTTGAACATTTCATATAGTAGAGGCGTTCACAAGAAACCTTTCACAAGAAACCCAACCCTGAGACCCAAGGACGCCAATTGATTTCTGGCGTGGGAACGTCGCGCTCTCCATTGCAAAACCATCGAAACTCAAGAAACCCAGGGCACCCTGGAGGCAAGCAGGGTGTGTCTTGGCATGGCCCCCCACTGTAAACCGCGAGAGTGGCCGGGCGGGGCGGGGCGGAGGGGGACCTCGGCAGCGCGGTGCCTCGCGGGGTCCCTTTGCTTCGAAGGTGTCGTTATGGCGCGTACTCTCGGCCCCCTGATGAGCAGGGAGGTCCACACCCGTCCAGGGGCGAACTCTCGAAGGATCACGCGAGTGTTCGCCCCGTCGAGGCTTCCTCGAAGATGTCGTCGATGCGAGCATCCACGAAACCCCCCCCGAAGGACCCCCCCATCCGCGCGCCTCACACCAACCCTGGGGTTGGCTTTGTGCCCCGTGCCGTGCGCCTTGGACCCTTGGACGGCTCACGTCGAGAAGTGCCGATCTGAGAGACAGCGGCATCCACGAAGGCTCTGGGCGAGCCCCTAAGGACCTCAACCAAGCGATCTCCGAGCACGGCGAATCCTGCGAACAGGGTCCTGGCCCCCCTCTCCCTGCAGGCCGCTCCTGTGGTATCTCCCTGAACATATTGGCGCCCTTCTCCCACTTCTCCTTCGCCTTCTCCGACGACCAATCCACGTGTCCTGTGCGAGGCCCAGGGCGCAGACACCACGTTAAGCGTCGCTCGGGCTCGGGCAAATTGACGTCGTTACGACAATAATGTTTCGTCCACACCTCCTAAGTACCGGGCAATTGGTATACGAGCGGTGCCTCCACCTGACTCCGTCGGGCTTCCTCTCCCACACCCAGACTCTCGCACCGAAACATTTGTCGTTCTCATGTTCACTCTTAGTCGATCTCATTCACACACAGACTTAGCAACCTTCAGACTCACTCACACCCACACTCAATCGTATTGCGATCACTCATACCCATACTCAGACTCAGGATCACCCACAAACCCGCTCATACTGCGACTCGCTCATACTCAGACCCAGTCACACTCGGGCTCTCTCACACAGACCTAAACATGCAAAAACCACCCATGTTCAGAGCACTCATACAGAGACTCACGCGCACCCAAACTCGCACGAAGCCATAACCACTCATCTTCAGGCTCACTCTTACTCATAATACTGAGACTTCAACTCACTTACGCTCAGACTCATCAAGACTCAGACTTCGTCTCAGGCCCACTCTTACTCAGAAGTCTGAGACTCAGACTCACTTACACTCAGACTCATTAAGACTCAGATTTCGTCTGACTCATCCTTCATACACAGGGTCATCCTCATCCACAGTACAAGGATCATCAAGATGTAGAAATGCATAGTTAAACCTTGGGTATCCCAAGGAGGTTGCGCCAAGGGGTGAGAAGCGTCCCCTTCGCGCCCCTGTTGTAGGGACCTCTCAAGCAGAATGGCAATTGTTTGTGGGTAGACTGACCATCGCCATGTAGCAGGCGCAGCACTTGGGCAGCCATAGGGGGAGCCGCCAAGAAAATAATGCGGGCCAACTTTGCGCCGAGACTGTCGGGACTCCGGCATAATGACGGTCTTGCTAGGTCGATGGTAAACTGTCTCCTCTCATAGTATCATGGTCATCGCGAGCTGGGAACCGCCAGAGGGTATGATGCGCGCCCGTGCGCGCCCAGATTGTGAGCATCATGGTCATCGCGATGCATCAAGCTTGTCGTTTGGGTATCCAAAAGAAGAGCCGTGGGGGCATGACACGGGCATGTTCGCGCCCATATTGGTGGGGCATCTACAAACACGGCCGCTTCTTGGGGGTAGGCGTGTCGCTGTTTAGATCACAGTGCTCATCGCGATGTGGCAAGCATGGCGCTGGGGCGCCCCAACTGGGCGGTCCCCTTCGCGCCCAGATTGCCTGGACCCAGTGAGGGAGCAGCTGCCCACGCCTGGCCAGGCGACGCTCATCCATGGTGAAATACCCTTCTCCGCAGCTCCCGGAGGCTCGAGCGCCTGCGCTGCTGCGCCCCCGCGCTCGGCCTTGGAGAGAGAGACGGGAGCGAAGAATCGCAGGGCCCACCCTCAAGACACAGTGGGGGAGACGCTCAGACCTCCCGACTGCTCCCTGCTCTCCCCTGCCTGCCCCCGCCGTCTGGACAGCCTCGCGCTGTTTACATTTCTGTCCTCCCCCCGCCTCCCTCCGAGCTCTGACAGATGCACGGTTCTCCTGGCTGACTGTGATGTCCGTGGGCGCTCGAAGGATAGTCCAGAGCCTGGGTGGGGGGACGCCTGACTGTCGGGGCACACAAAGGACCGCCCTCTCTAGCGCCCCTCCGGCTGGCTTTTGCCCACCTTGCTTTCCGGTAAAACAGGTAGAGCTCGACAAAATGCTCCAGGAGCACAGGTCTCTCTCTCGTCGGTGTTGTTCCTCGCAGTCCCAGGCATCATGTGCAACCAAAACACCCAAGGACGATCTGCAACCACCTACCTAAATTGAAGATTCGCCGCCCGTGTCGGCGTGCACGAGGGTTTGCTTTATTCGGAACTTGCCCCCCTCTCCGTGTGGCCTCCCTAAGCCCACCTCCTTAATTCCACCAACCAAAAGGGCAATTGAGCTACGTCGTAATCGCAGAGCAGAGGTTCACGAAAAATGATAAAAAAGGTTCCGAACCTCCCCCCGCGGGGTTGCGGAACCTTCTCCCCCTTGCCAAGGGGAGGGGGGAGAGGAGGATACACCCCCCACCCTCCCTGCCCAAGCGCGTGTGAAAAGCGCTCTTTCCAATCGCATCGAAAAGGATTTCGCATTTGCGTGCGAATGAACCCCCTTCTCTTTAGTCCGTTCTCCGTCGGGCAAATTTTAATGCTCTTAGGGGACTCCCCAACAATCTTGGAAGCTCCAAAACGGCACAAGAGGCCCCCATCACTAGCCTAAGACGGCCCAGGTGGTCCCCAAGATCGGCCTCACGAAGCTCGCAAAACGGCCCCAGGATGGGACCACACGCGGCACCGCCGCGTAGATAAAAGCCAGCCCATCCAACGTGGTCTTAAGATCCCAAAGAGGCCCACAGAGGCTCCCAAGAGGCCTCAGCACGCCCCAAAATGTGCCCTGAAGGCCGCCCTCAGGGGCCCCCAAAAGCCACAAAAGAGATCCCATCAGGCCTCCAGAACACAACCCACGGGCCGTCGCGGCAACAGCCGAAGCCTAATAGTTCTTCGCCCCCGCATCAACCCTGCCACAGCCCCTTGAGCTCTTTACCACTTCCGCATCCTGTCTTGCGCCAGGACTCTGTGGCAATCATGGGAGCCTCCCATGCCGTCTTGTTGGCTCTTGCGAATCAACGCTGGCCGACGCGAGTCGATGCTCATCGACCCGTAATCGGCGCGAATTGGGAGCTTCTTCGTCGATTACCATACGCAAGCGCACGCTGTTGCTCTAACGACGGAATCTCGAGGACATACGGGGCTCCCATGAGATGCAACCGAACAAGCCCGCCACCGCTGCTTTGCCTCGTCCCTCTTTCAACCTCTTGCCTTGCGTCCAGGGCTGTTCTCTTTCCAGGGCAGGCGCACCCAGCCACCAGGCTTCTGCACTCACAGCACTGACCCTGCTTGGGCTCCCCATGCTATTCTGTCCAACCCGCTCTCCTCTGGCCCGCCCTCCCGCCGGTGTCCTGCTACAGCCCACGGCTCCCCCGCATTCTTGGCCCGCTGAGCCATGGTGAAAATCTGGAAGAGCCGAACGTAATCCTTCAACAGCCCTTCCTGGGGGGAGGGAGGCCGGAGTCGGGGCCCATCCTAGGCAACTCCCTCGACACCCTACACCAGCTCTGGCCTCCAGCAGTCATAGGCCCTCGCAAACTACATCGGATCCTCTCCCCCAGGGCCGCGATCTCCGCGCACACAAGTGATCATCGGTTCAACGGCCACGAATCCTTTAATACTTGAAAGGCCAACGAACCCAGAGTTGAGATGGGACAGCTGCCAAGCCACCGCAAGAACATGTGTCCACCCTTGGCCTCCTCAATTCTGGTGTGCACTGTGTGATATCAATGGTGTGTTTGCTGTACGTGCTGCCGAATACGGAAATCATTGTGTGATGCATATTGTACGTGTTCACAAGTTCTGAGAGAACGTGATCCACCCCAACATCACTGTGGAAAATTCCCCCCTCTTCCTCCGGAGCCCGGGCTCCCCCTCCCCCCCGGAACCTGGGGGTCCCGCCCCCTCCGACCCCCCCCCCCTGCTGGACCCCCCCCCACCTTCCTCCCCGCAAGACACCCCCTTCCCCTATTCCACCCCCCCTCCGGGGGGTTCACTACCAATTCGTACCGCCCCCCCCCCCGCCTACGGGGTCCCTACGGGTTCGAACCCCTCCCTCCTCCCCCCCGCCAGAAAACCAAAAAAGGGGGTCATTACCGGTTCGAACCCCTGCCAGCCCTCCAGAAAACGGGGGGGGGGCCACTACCGGTTCGAACCCCTGGTCCCTACACTGTCCTCACCACCACTGTCCCCGCTGCTCCCACCACCGTCCCCACTGTCCCCGACAGTGCCCCCACCACTGTCGCACTGTGCCCACTGTCACCACCACTGTTCCCACCACGGTTCCACACTCCCCGCTTTCTCCACGGCCCCAACCACTGTCCCACTGTCCCACTGTCCCACTGTCCCCGCTGCTGTCCCACTGAGCTGTCCCACTGTTCCCACCATTGTCCCCGCTGTCCCCACCACTGTCCCCACTGTACCGCTGTCCCATTGTCCCACCGCCGTCCTCGCCACCGCCCTCACCACTGTCCCCACCACCACTGTACCCTCCACTGTCCCACTGTGTCCACCACGTTCCCACTGTCCCCACACCACTGTCCCCACCACCACCGTCCCCACCACTGTCCCACTGTCCCCACTGTTCCCACCATTGTCCCCGCTGTCCCGACCAGTGTCCCCACCAGTGTCTCACTGCCCCCACTCTCCCCACCAATTGTCCCACCACAGTCCCACTGTCCCCACTTTCCCCACCACTGTACCCACCACTGTCCCACTGTCCCCGCCGCTGTCCCACTGTGCTGCCCCACCCTCCCCACTGTCCCCATCACTGTCCCACTGTCCCACTGTCCCTACCACTTTCCCCACTGTACTGCTGTCCCACCAACCACCGCATTCACCACTGTCCCCACCACTACCGTCCCCACCACTGTCCCAATGTCCCCACCACTGTCCCGCTGTCCCCTCACCACCGTCCCCACCACCACCGTCCCCACCACTGTTCGCACCACTGTCCCACTGTCCCCGCCACCGTTCCCACCCAGCATCCCCACCATTGTCCAACTGTCCCGAGGAGCGGGAATCGTTTGTCGGCGGCCGCGGGGGGGAGGGGTTCGAACCGGTAGTGACCCCCCCAGTTTTCGAGGAGGCGAGGGGAGGGGGGGAGGTCGAAGCTGTAGTGACACCCCTCCTTTTCATGATGGACTGGGGGGGGGAGGGGTTCGAACCGGTAGTGACCCCCACCCCCTGGTTTTCGAGAGGCGGGGGGGGGACGGGTTGGGAACCCCCAGTGACACCCCCCGGTCTTCCGCCAACAGCGGTAGAGCTCTTTCCCAGTTGTGCTATGTTGTGCTGCGTGACTGTTGTGTTCTGCGCGTGGTGTTGTGTATTGTGTTGTGTGCTGCGTACTGTGATGTATGAGATGCGCGTGACCCCTGAAGCATGGCGCGTGGCGTGTGCATCGTCTGCAATGTGTCACATGCTTGGTGATCTTGTCGAGCGATCATGTGAATGGTGTGCTGCGGGTGATGCCTCGTGCGAGTTGTGTCAATGCAACTGGTACCATATGTCTAACGTGTTGTGTTCGTCATGCGTGTTGTGTGTGTGTGTTGCTATGTTTGCGCGCGCGTATGTGTGTGTGTGCGTCTATTTCGTGGATTGGGTGTTTTGTTCACTTTGTGGGCCAGGTTCTGCCGTGCTGTGTGCTGCGTGTGTAATGCTGATGTTGAAAGGCCAACTATCCTCTCCGTGCAAGCCGAATCCCACACCCCGCGGGCCCACGCCACGTCCCAACACTAGATGCGTACGAATCATGCTGGAAGCGGCCCTCCGTCAGGGCGGGACAGATGCACAATCGATTGGCATAATCCTGGCGATGAGTGTTTTCGGCTGCAGATGTTCTTGGAGGGTGAGGGAAAGGGGTGGAAGGCCCGAATAAGCGAGTCAAACACATCAGTCGCTGCTGACTCAGGCTGGTACACGCACACGTCGTTGCGAACTTGCCTGTGAATCGATGGGGCAACAATGCTGATGCAAAGCCCGTGCATTGAAGGCAACAACACGCAGCCACGATCAGTGAACACAACCAATGACAGTAATAGCACGCGAAATAGACAGCACGCAAGCAATCAACGCTACACCAATATCAATTGGAAATCACATTGAACAATCAAGATTAAGCAATACCAAGCATCAACAAACTTTGGCAACCGAAGGTATGGCACTACAAAACGCGAACGACACTGCCACTCGTCCTTGGTCTTCAAGGATACTCTCCGGATGGTTTTCATGTCCTTCTTCTTCTCGATGGAGTTGCGCACGGTGAACCTGCATGCGAGCAAGAATATGGCATGATTGTGCTGTGACGCTTCGGCACTATGCTGCTCACTTTCGGTTGTCCAGAAAGTGTGCCCAACTGAATTGTGGCACCGCATACCCAACGAATCCTGACATAACGGGTGCGCTGGGCCAAGGACCAGGCACATGCCGCGCCAACCGTCGATCCAATCCTTAGTACTTAGTCTTAGCGTTTTGACGGGTCAACATAGAGGAGACACTGTCTATATTCGATCATGTTCTCCTCATTGAGCGCATTCCGACGAAACGAACCTGAATCCAATGAACCTGTCTCTTGCAGGAGCACGGGAGGGAAGCTGTGGCACCTGGGAAGGAGGGCGACGATTACGACAAGGGAGGAACTCAATGGGAACGAAGGGAAAGAAAAGGAGGGACAACAATACTGAAATCCGCAGGCCCCTTTGTGGGGCCACCAGGCTGTAGGCCGAAGTTGCTGCTGCATGCACTAGTTGCAATTGCAAGTCTCCAATGTGACAATCCTGGCTGCTGCTTCCTACTGTGAATTGTTGAAGTCCGCCCGAATGGAGGGAGCCAAAAACAAGTAATTGACCACCCTCGGGTCGCGTGCTCTGAATTCCCCGGGGGGGGCGTGGGACACGTGAACACATACATGATATTCGCGCCTTTGATGCCGTAGCCAATGTCAATTACACAATGTCTGTCTGTATTGCTTTGCATCGTGCCGCAATCATGTGGTATCTCACTCGGGAGAGTTGTGTGTGCTGATGAATGTTGGTGTGGTTTGCGTCTCAATGGCATGATGTGTCTCGTTGTTGTACGCGTGGAGTTGGAATGATGTCGTTAGCGTGGTTTCGGTTTGTAGTGCAGTGCAACGAACTGTATAATAGTGTGTCGACTGCATTGGTTTGAGCTGCACTGCAATGGTATTGCGATGACAAGTAACTTATACTATGTAATGCTTCACGATGCACAACAACGCGATGTATGGCAAACCGATGGAATTATAACCCAGTGCAGCACACAAGGCAACACATCGTGAAACACTACCTTGCCATGCAGTGTAACGCTGCAAGGTCTTGAAACGGTTCAGGGTCTTGAAACGGCTGTCTCCCAATGAGGCAGTTTCCTCAGTGGAGTTGAACCCGTGCTGGGGCCGGTGAATAGGGAGCTCGGAGGGAGGGTTTATTACAAAATCGTTGAGAGTCTTGGGTTTGCACTGTCTTTCCTCCTTCCTCCTCCTCTCCTTCTCCTCCTCATCCTGCTCCTCCTCGTCCCATCTCTCCCCCTAATGCCTGCTGCCCTCACAGAAGGGAGTCACGGGGCCTCCTGAGGAAGATGGGCACCACGTAGAACAGCTGCGCGTCGCAAGCGGTGGAACGCAGAGGGAAGGGTACGGCAGGTTCGCGTCGTTTCGACCCGGGCGTTGTTTTCTGACACCGCGGGGATCGTTCAACCTTGAACGATCCGCGGCTTATCCAAAAAAATCTGCCGATTGTGGGTCGCTGGCGGCGTTAAACGTTGGCGGGGTTAACGCGAGCCTATCGTAGGTGGCTGTGGGAGCGAGGGCGCGGTGTTGCGGTGTATGGCAAGGCGAGGTGTAGAGCAAAGGAGAGGATCAGACGAGAAGGGGAATTAGGAAACGGGCAGGCGAATGAGTAAGTAGACGAGAAGACAGCAATGCGCAGATAGCCCCACAAAATGGAGGTTCGCGATCGCCATCAAGAACGCCGAAATCAACTGGCCGCTTCCAAAGGTCCGCCACCGTGCCCTGGGGCTTGAGATTGAAGGTCCTCAGGTCCCTTGAGCTCTCCGTCCTGATAACGAAAGATATAAAGAATCTTGACCTCAAATTCTTCAATTGACGGACACTTCCCGCATGCCAGGTCGTCTTCCCGAATGACTTTTTGGAGGCCAAGAGGGCCCAACAAAGGATGAATAAGGCCCCACGGCGGGGGGGGGCGCCCAAGACTGTCTAAGAGGGCCCTGGCTCGACCCAAGAGCGCTCAGAAATGCCCAAGATGGGAAGGCTCTTGGGGGGAGCCCCAAGAGCCTTCCCAAGAGAGCCCCAGCTGAACCAAACCTATTGATACGTATTCCTTATGCTTGTTTAGCGATTTTGGCGTTCTCGCCTGTCCGGGAAACTGATGGTCTAAGACGGTCCAAGAGGCCCCCAAGACCCCACAGGCCCCCAAGACGGCCCGAGAGAGCCCCGAGGGGGGCCCAAGCGAGGCCCCAGAGGGGAAACACGCACTGGCATGTCGAGACTTCCGCCCCAAGAAAACTCCGAGATCGCCAGCATCCCCAAGGGGCCCGCAAAGCCCCAGGAGGCCCCCAAGAGATTCAAATCAGGCCCCACGAGGTCCCTAAGAGACTCCCGAGACGCCCCGAAACACCACCAAAACCGGCTACAAGAGGCTGCCGAGAGGCCCTCCAAGAATCCCCACAAGCATCAACGAGGCCTCCGAACTACAGCCTAGGCGAGCGGTCCGGCCCACGCATCGGGTCGACAGATGGAACTGGATCGACACGAACCTCGAATCGGCAAGCATCGGCTGACGACCGGCTGCACCATCGGATCGACAAAATCAACAAAACCGAACCAAATCGAATCGGATACTGGTAGGACAGACGCTGGATCTGCATCGGAATCGGAAAGGGGAAACAACTAAGATATGTCGCACCTGTCGCATTCGTCGTCGAACTCGCCGACAAACGTCGTCCGACTCGTGACTGCCACTAGAATCGACGTGTCGGTCGTCTGGCTCGCGACTGCAACCCCATTGGTACGAATTCCAACCATCCGATGAGAAATTCGAACCATCCTCTATGAGAAGCGTCGTACGGACGTCTTCGAGGCGTCCTGCGGGCGTCTAAGGGGCGCCACACGAGCGTCGTACAGGCGTCTTAGAGGCGTCATACGGGTGAATTCGAGGCGTCGTACGGGCGTCTTGGAGGCGCCATACAGGCGTCTTAGAGGCGTAGTACGGGCGTTCTCGAGGCGTCGCACGGGCGTCGTTGAGGCGTCATACGCGCGTTTTCGAGGCGTCGTACGGGCGTCTTAGAAGCGTCGTCGAAGCGTCTTAGAGGACGGCGCGCCTACCCCGGATGGGTGGGATGAGAATGATGTTGCTGCCGCTGATGCTGCTGATGATGCGGATGATGATGATGATGATGATGGTGGTGGTGATGATGATGATGATGATGGCGCAGCCCCTTCAAACTCCAGATCCCCAGGAGCGCATGTCAGCGTTGAAACAGAGCTCGGATGTGAGGTTTCCGCTTCGAGATAGCCCTCGCACGAGCTTTGTAAAAAGGAGAGTATGCATTCAGGGCCGAACCGTTTCAAGCTCCTGAGAGAGTTGAACGTGCTGAATAAAAAATCGTGAGCAAGCATGGTAGAGTACAAGGCGGGTGAGGAATGCGTATTATGACTGTGAAGCAGCAAGCGGTCCAGGGCCGTCCAGGGGCAGAACTAGACAGAGCGGCTCGAGGACACAAGGGCAACCAAAATCGTGGAGGATCTGGTCCCCACCACACGCTCTGCATCCGAACAGACAGGCATCCCGCCCCTGACGATATCTGGCACTGGTGGCCCAAGAGTTACAGACACCTTTCAATACAGCAACGCCCACAAATGGGGAAAGTTTAGTGTTGGCGAGCTTGACACGCATTACAACTAAATCAGCCTTGGGAAGCTGGGCAGCGTTGTCAAAATGTCTGATACGAGGGAGGAAAGCTAGATTGACAAAGATTGGTGTCTGCCTACGGCTCAGTAGGGTATTCACTTTTTCTGCAGCATGTCTGTGTCGGGGTCATATATCACCATGGGAATAACAGCCAACTGGTTGTAGTTGGTAATCAGAGAGTAGCATATACGGGATTCGTACCACTCTGTGTGACGTAGAACTGCAAGTCGATCAGTCCCCTCGTGTTCCTGCCAAGCAAACCTTCCTCGCACTTCGGAGAACCATTGGGATATAAGGGCAACCCGATGCACACTGGCTCTGGATTCTCCCTGGAGGCCTTCGGAATCATGGGGAAAACAGAGCGCCGACGGGGACCTCAGAATATTGGCAGGAATGGAATGTCTGGGAGCGGATGCAAGAAGCTGGTGGGCTTCTTTTTCTTTTTTCAATACAGCCGCAGGAGCCTGGTACATCTGGCCCACAAAGCTGAGCACGGAGAAGGCCAGCGAGTTGTACGCAATGATATTCTGACATAGCCCAAGGGAAAGACCTTTGATGTGCCAGACTCGCTTGATGTATTTGGTCCCAGGAGCGCCCCGCGACACCGTGGGCCCCATCGGGCCGATGTAAACGCCCAGATACTTGCCGAATGCATCAATCCGATACGGCCTAGTTTGAATGCCAGAAACACAAAACATCTCACGCACATCTCTTCTGGAGTATGGCACAGCAAATACCAGCGAGCACTTACCTGGGTTCAAGATCCGGCCCGTCACCGACGCGGCCTGTGAGAGCAATCTGAGCACGATGGGGAGCGCGCGGACAAGGGCGCTAGAAACAATGCCAATGTCGTCCGCGAGTGCAAACGGGCGTGCCATGGGAGTCATCGCTGGGTACATGCACCTGAAAATCGGCTAAACAGCTAACGCAAATAGTACGCCAGATAGCGGACATCCCTGCTTGATACCACGTGTGATATAGTAGCCTGTGAATGTGCCTCCTCCAAGTCTGATACTTGTGTAGATATCACCATACAGTTGTTGTGCAGCGTCCACGACATACTCAGGGATAAGCATATGTTGAAGTACTGTCCGGAACCGAGCACGCGCTAAGCTCGGGAAAGCAGCGGCAAAGTCAAGCAAAAAGAGGCCAGCACGATCAGCCCCTTGAAACACTGCGCGCTTCAAACAGTCAGACTCTATCAGCATTAGGTTGTCTAGCATGCCCAGTCTGATTCCTGCGAATAGAAGACTGTGCCCGCTGTCCAAGGGAATACTCAGCTGCGAAGCGAATGTCTTATTATCAGTATTGCCCAAAAATAAAGGACGGGTCTCCATTGCTTTTCTCTGCACGTCCCTCAGGGAGTCGTCCTCGAGATTCTTGGCCAGGAAAACCGCGGCCCCATGGTTGAAGCCTCCAGGAAGAGGGTGTCCAGACATAAAACTCAAATGCGCTTGGTATAAGATTTCCTTACACTCGAAGCTACACTTTGCCCAGCCTGAGTAAGGGATGCCATCGGGACCCGCCGCCGCGTCTTTCTTGTGACGAAGAAATCCGAGCATGTCAAAAAGCAGAACAACCCAGTCGATCCCAGGAGAAACTTCCCGGCAGCGCGCAAGAGCATCTCTGAAATGCGCAGGGGCACGTTCGCCGCATCAGCGGCGGTATGCACGCGGCCCCAGTGTTCAGCAAGTCTGGCGGCGCTGTCCTCTAGACTGGTGGGCGCGCGCCCTTGGTTGCCCAGGATGCCCGCGAGCGAAATGCGCCTGTGCTTGGGAGACCAGGCCTTCAAAAGTTTGTGCAGCTTGACTGCGCGCTCGTCGTCGAACTGGTACTCAGGGGACTGCTCGTGCTCGCGTAGTTCTGGAACCAGGATGCGCTCTTGTATGACACGGATGTGCTCGTGGAACCTCTCCTGATCTATGATGTGCTCGTGCTGCTCATCTGTGAACTGCGCAATTTGGTCGCATGCGCGTGCACACTTACGTATGATGTGGCTTTGACCGTTCGTACTTGCACGCGTGCATTTTAAACAAACCATAAGACGATGAGTATCCGCTTGTACACCATATCGATAAATGCGTGACTTGATATCCGCCGTCGCTATGTGCATGCACTCGTTCATCTCTTCTAGCGCGAGGAGGGGGTCCGTGGAGAGGTCAATTTGGGCCCGAGCTTCATCCACCAGTCGTGCAAATTCTGGATGCGCGGTCACCCAGGAAAGAATACTGGCCTGGGACCGAAGCCCCGGGAAAAAGCCAACGAAAACAGGAACATGATCACTCGGTTCACCGGCGTTCAAGACGCGCCCAATGATTCCAGCAGTAGGCTTGGTCTCCAAAACAGTTGCTGTGGCAGCAAAAGTATATGCGCGATCAATGCGTCCCAGAGACTGGATACCTTCCCCAAGGTCCCCTGTCCTATGCGTGGGCTCGTCTTGCGCCAGCTCGAGCGCGCTCGGGGGGAGGTCGCGAAAGCGCCGCGGGAGGGCAGGGCGTTCAGGACGCTGATATTCACCATCAGTCCTGATTCGGGTCTCTCCTGATTCTAGGAAGTTAAAAACGCCCGCAAGGAAGGTCAAACACGAATTGCTGCGAGGGAGGGTCTCAGCGATTTTCTCGAGGGAAAAAAATCCCGGCATCATTGAGAACGGGATCGTGGTGGACATTGTACACTTTGAGGTCGCCCTGAGGTCCTTGGAGAGAAAGAGCGAGAAGACGGCCGCGTACATGCTCGCAGTGTTCCACATTCGTGAAGTTGGCAAGGAAAGAGTTGGCCGCGCTGATCGTAGCTCCACCCGCATTCGGGTTCTCACAAAATGTGCCGAAGTGCGTGTGCATGGGATAATCCCCGCGCAGGGTCTCGAGGTCAGAAGATGTTCCGTGTGTTTCTTGCATGAATATAATGGTTTGTGATTTGGTAAGAGTGCGGACCTGCGAATCCGTTTTCTCTGCCGCATGTGATCACCGCACACACTTCCAAAGAAGGCTCTTGAATTCCATGTGTTTATCGCAAAGTGCTGCTCAATCTGCCACGGACATTCAATGAGAATGTCTGCGCTGCTGCCCGAGGAGGGTGGAGGAGGAGAACTGCACTTAAATCGCTCCCCAAGACTGCGGGCGGGAGGGAGTATCAGCAGTATTTGCAAAAACAGATGCGGCAGCATCGGCATCTTCAACAGAACATGGCGCGCCTAATTCCTACTCGTGGAAGGCTCTGTTGACCGCGGCTGGCAAGTCCTGGACCTGCTGCTCTGCGAGGCCGAAGCAGCGCAGCTCCTGGGCGCACGTCTCGACCACCGCTTCGGATTCCGTTCAAGACGAGAGCATCACCAAATCGATCGGCTCGTCGCGCACGGTGGTGTAGCAAAGGCCCTGGTACTTGTTGCAGGCGAGCGCTGTCGTAGGTGTCCAGCAGCCGTTCGTGCGCATGTAAGCGCATATCTGCTTCCAGATGAGCCCAAGGATGTAGCCCTTCTGCCTTGATGTCATACGGCTCGTCGAAGCCGATGCGCAAGTCATGTTGCGTGCCACTTGAGGCTTGGGTGAACTTGATAGGGTGGTCCCGGGCCCGCTCGTAGAAAGACTTTGCGTGCTCCCGCGAGTCAAATTTGATAGCTTATGCGAAACATAAGCTCTGACAGTGTGGTACACATGTATCGCGATACTCCTGCGGCATATTGGTTTTGAGGATCGCTAAGTGTCGTTCAAATACAATATTCAGCTGCTTCTTTGGAAATCCACGAATCCATATCTTCGTCTTGTCAGCAGGCACTGTAGGTCGCACCGTGGATGGAGTCGTGGATGGAGGAGCAATCGAGCGACTCGATGCCGAGCCACGTACGGCGGCCCATGGGCCTGAGAGTGGCTGGCCCATTTTGCGCTGCATCTCCGCGAAGCTAGCCTAGAGACTTTGCAATCTCGCTGTCGCCGAATATGCGCTTGCCATCCCATCGACCTGCTCCATCTCAGTATATGCTCCCTGCTGCTGTCTCTGAAGTTTGAGCTCAAGTTCGTCCATGCGCACGCTATGAGCCTGAATGTCATCCTTCATGGAGTTGATGGTGGCTGTGTTCTGCTGAACCCCTGCAGGGAGCCGTCCATCCATCTCTTTGATAGCCGTCAGGTGGCCAGCGAGCGATGTGTTCATCGAGTTCATCTGGGCATTTATCGGCCGAAGAGTCTCATTCAGCATGATCCGTAGAGCCGCAGGGTCGGGAGCCATCGCGCCGATGGAGAGCTGCAAACTTTGATGGGTACGGTACACAGGAGGCAAAATGCGTGTGGCTGACATGCGAAATAAATGCAGAGACCCCTGTCCTTGGGGCCTCTCGAGGGTCACTTACGCGCGCGGCGGGCGCTGGCCACTTGAGTCGGGGGGTAAGAGTTCCCGAAATGGCCTTGAGCCAAAATGGCTACATATGATGATGATGATGATGATGATGAAGATGATGACGAGGGCCAGAAGATGATGGTGATGATGGTGATGCTGCTGATGCTGATGGTGGTGGTGATGATGACTGTGATGGTGATGGCGATGATGAATCCGAGAGGCTTGAAACCTCTAACTTTCTAACCCCTGAGAACCTTTAGCCCGTAAGCCCTCAAACCCTTAAACGAAACCAGTAAAACATTAAACTCTGAAGCCCCAAAACTCTTGATCCCTTTCAAACCACATATATCCTCAAACGCCTAAGCCCTTACCCCATTTAATCCCTTAAGCCCTTAAACCCGGGAACATTTAACCATTTACAATGTCAGATCAACCCTGAAAACCTTGAGCCCTGGAACCCGTAATATTCTAAACCTTCATACCTTAAGCCCGGAAGCCCTTGAAGCCCTTCAGCCCTTACCCCCTTTAACTTAACCCTTGAGTCCTTTAAACAACCTCCCTTTAATGAACCTCCCTTTAATGAAAACGGCCTCAGCCCAAAACCGACGGACATGGACCCGCAAAAATGACGGACACGACGCCCTGTCGCGAACCGAAAACGGCCATTTCGCACATCGACGTGTCAGGGTCGGAAGTCTACAACCTCCGATACAATAGCATCCCTGGACAGACCTGGTACAAATCTCAACCAGGGCAAGCATGTTAGCTTCTTGAAGAACTTTGCAAACATAAACGGGTTATTTGTTTTGAGATACCCCAATATCGCCTTACAATTTGAATCATACACTGACGTTATTTGGCCGGTTGGAATTAAGACCAATTTGTCTTTTCGAGTCAATTGGAAAATGTACCAGTCGGTCGGGATTAGTCCCAGTCGGTTGGAATTATTACCGCATGCGGATGACGGGGGGTGAACCCTGCCTGTGGGACCCCTCGTCGGGCCCCTCGTCGCACCGCCCTTCAGACCCCTCGTCGTCGTACCCAGCGGACCTCAAGCTCGTCGTCGCACCCGCCGCACTCGTCGTCTTACTCGTGGCACTCGTCGCACGAGCTCTCAGCCGACGGACCGACAGGAAATCGACAAACTTCGGGTGACACATCGAATTGGCCCGGCACTGGATCGAATAAGATCGAAATCGGAAATGCATACCGGAATGCCTGCATCGGGTCGGATCGAATCGGAACCCTGAAATTCGTTTCGAATCAGCCTGGTGGAGTCGGAAAGCGCCCTGACCTAAACACGGTGGCGGGATGGGCCGACGGCCACCAGTATGTCCCTCTGAACGTGCAGACCCCGATAAGCCTAGCCCACCCGCATGAAATCCTGGCCGTGCCTAGCCTCTGGCTCCAGTCTGACTGTCCCGCTCAATTCAATATTCAATGTGTGCCTCTTGCCTCCGGCTGTTGCGTTTCGCCTCGCTCCGCCACAACGGCCCTGCCTGCAGAAATCCACTGGGCACTGCGCCGAGAAAGTCCCCAGTATGCTATCTGAAATCTTAGACTTCGTGAGATTTGGCGACTGAGCAATTGGAGACAATGCTTACTCTTGGTGGGGGAAAGGGCAGATCCAAGAGGCAAGCTGTGCGCGGAGATGCTGTGCCCAATCAGCGACAAGCAGCGTCTCCGAGAGTGGTACCCTCTACCTCAGACTGTGCTTTGGAGATGCAGGGGGGGGACACAGGGGGAAGGGGAGGCGCGAGGGACTGGCAGCACAGCGAGTGCGGAGAAGCAGGCACCATGATCGGCCACTCCACCCACGCGAGCGAGTAGAGCGCGATTTCCAAGTTGTTCTCGGGTGCGCGCCGACGCGAAGTCTGGAGGATGGACGGCTGAGAGGAGGGGCGGGCATGAGAGGGCACGTGTGTGGCGTAGAAGGCAATGCGGGAAGAGGAGACCGTTGATCAAAGCAAAGGAGATTATCTGGGCCATGGGGTCCACACAGCCCCCGGACAGCCAACCTCGCGGCGTCGATCGCCTGCACACGCCTGCGGCCGAGATCGCTGATGCAGGCTGTTTCTGGCATTCAGCCCCGCAGCGCCCAGGCGAAGGCATCGCCTGCGTGCAGTTCCTCTCCTGCGGGGGCTAAAGCGCAGCGCTTCTGTGCAACGGGCCCCGAGAGCGTGCAATTCCTCATCCCAGCCCTGGGGAGGGCAGGAGTGCAGAGAAACGATCGAAACGATCCCAACTGGACAAAAGGACGGAAGAAATGTAACTGGGTATGTATGCCAGTGCCCTCAATCACCGTGAGTGCTCCTTAGCCTCTTCTCAGAAGCGCGCACGGTCTCCAAAGCTCCTGGTCGATGTCCCTGCCCATCTTTGCCGACGGATCGAGCGAAACGGCCCTCGCCGGTCCTGGTCGAGCTATCGAGCAGATCGGCCAAGCCCAAGAGACCTCGCAGATCTGTGGCGCGCCTGGTCATTCCTTTAACAGCCGACGCCCCACTGCATATGAAAACCCAGGGACAGCTAGGTTGCAGCAGAGGTCGAGGCAGGAAGGGAGGGAAGAAGGGAACAAGGGACGAGAGGGGAGGGGGCACGAATGGCCAAACCTGCATTTCGCCGCCACGCCCGCGGACCGCTCCAACGACCCGGCCACCAAGACGGGCTCCGAACCCTCGTCCTCCATCGCACCACCCCCCCCCCTGCTGCCGGGCGTCCGCCGCTCCACCACACTCTTTTGCCGCGGCGACCTGGAACCACGACGCGGTCGGGGCAGCCGAGGGACGCTTCGGGGCCACGCTGGGCACAACGGGAGCGGGAGAGGCGCGGAGGGGGGAGGGAAAGCCGCGGGCGGCGGAGGCACGCTCAGAACATGACGTTCTGATGCGCGTGTGCCGGAGCGCAGCAGGCTTACACGGGCAGCGCCGCTCCGCCCACACACACGGTTCATGGCAGAGTCTCATCTAGGCATGACGCATCTCGTGATGCGACGGCTATCCCCCGAGTCCCACGGCCCTGGACGCCCTGGGACCCGGGCTGCGCGATGGCATCGCGTTTCCTTTCTTCCTCTTCTCCCTTCTCCTCGTCGCAACGATTCGCGCCTTGCCGCAATCTCCCTCCGTCTCCCCGCCACTCGAAAGTAGCAAGACATGAGTAAGAGAAAGGAGATCACAGCATCGGCAAGTACCCCCACAGCCAGCACGACTGACTCTCTTCAGCCCCCGCCATGACAAATCTGACTGCCACCCGCTCCACGCATCCGTCCAACAACGAGCACAGGAGCGGGGAGCTGCCAATCTATATATATATATATATATATAAATAATGATATATACGTACACACAGATCTATGAGTATATATATATATGCGTATACATACACAACCCGCCCTGATGCCAGGATAACAATAGGATGAAAGCTGCCTCGCCCTGCGGGCAGGAGCAGACGCAGCCAAAGACAAGAGGAAGGAGGGGGAAAGGAGGGGGGGCGGGCAAGGCGTGCCGCCGCGGGGCTCGTCCTCGAAGGGCTCCGAGAGAAGTGTGACGATGAGGGAGGTGACAACGCACGCCTGGCGGGCGAGGGCCAGGCCCAGACTACAGACAAGGGGCAGGTGGAGGACGGGCCATGTGACCTCCCAACAGATACGGTCCGAAGGGCTCGATAAGAGACGGCATGATCAGATGAACGCTCCCTCCGTTATCCCCACTTCCCCGTCGCTGGCTTCGTTCTTCACTCCTGATGTTTATGTATACTCCTGATTGATAGATCGATACATGTATAAAGAAAGATACGTATATATTCCTTGTCGTCCTCGTGGTCCTTGTCCCCAAAGCGCGTGCACAATCATCGACATCGCGATGAAAGGAAACATCAAACTTAGCCCATGATCTTCGTTCATCCTAACTGCACTGGGCGAATGATTGCAATTTTAAACTCGGCGTCTTGGTAAAAATGTTGGTTAGCGCTTCAGATCCCAAGAACAATATTCAACGCCGGAACAAATATTACTTGTTTGTTGTGCGTTGTTAGCCTCGTGTTCTGGCGTCTTCAAATCAATTAATTGCGAAATTGACATTATCGTCTACGACGTCCTCCTTTCCTTTCCATTGCGTCGAATCCTCCCAAGATTACAAATATCCCTCATCCTTCTCTCAAGCTGTTCTTGCTGGCTGGTCGCGGGCCCTCCAGGCCTGTTTCGACCCGGTGCTAGACTGGTGTTCGGGCCTTTGTTTTACGCTCTTAGCTCTGAGCGCGGAGCGGGAGGAACGGGAGGCAGCAGGAACGAGAGAGCGGGAGCGAAAACGGCAGGGAAAACAAGGAATTCGCCGACCCAATGGGCCAGAGGCGTGCTAAGATCTCCGGTAACTACTGAACAATATTTCTAGTTCGCGCGCGCGGGGCGGCCCCTGGGGGGCCCCGGACGAAAAGAAACCCGGCCGATCCCCGGCTGATCCCCGGGCCATCCCCAGGGGGGAGGCTATTTTTCGCCACCCCTCACAAGGATCGTGGCCTCCGAGGGGGGGGGCTGCCAACGACTACCCCCCCTCCCGCCCCAAGGGGCCCCCAAGAGGCCCCAGGGGAGCCCAATACGCCGCCAAGGAGCCCCAGGACGCTCCCAAGAAGCCCCCAAGACGGCCCCAAGAGGCCCCAAATAGCGCTCCAGGGCCGGCGGAATGAACGAAGCGATTAAATAATCTTCGACAAGAAAGCTGCATACGCTAAAACAAATATGATCCACAGCGACGGGCCTGAAAACGCTAACAACAACTACCTACAAACGCTAAAACACATAACGCTATTGAGCGTTGTTCGCCTGCCGAGCGCCCACTGTACAAAACGATAAAACAGCGCCCAGGGCGTCTCCAGGTTGAACCAAGACTATGATGCACGGAACAAAATACTGTGTGCCTACGACTTCAGGACCTCAGGATATGGGAATGCATCTGCCAACTGACTACAAGCCAACCTTCTGCGACAACTTATGGAAACCGCCCACATCATCTAGTTGGCTCTTGCGAATCGGCGCTGATCGATGCTGAATCGACGCATCTCGACGCTAGATCGACCATGATTCTGCGCTTTCTCGTCGATTACCTGACGCTGACCGGCGCTGGCGCACTTTACAAACGGAATTACATGGAGATCCGAGGCTCCAATGATCTGCTACCGGAGCCAACTCTCAACGGGCCAACCTGCAGGCCCGCCACCCTCGAGGACTCCCCAGGAAAGACACGCCGCCTGCCAGAAGGCGATGATCTGGAAGGCCCTCTGGTACGTCGACCCCTTCAGGCCAGTCATGCTGACCCTGGCCAGGCTGCGTCCGCGCCCGCACGACACATGCGACGATGATCGGCGGCGAGCCCAGGGGGGATGCAGAGGGGGCGGCCTTCTCACAAGGCTCGGGCATTCTGAGAAATGCTCCAAGCCTTCTCCGAAGACGCGAAAAATCCACCAGAAGGCCAGAGGGCTTCTGAAAAGACCTGCCGCCTGCTGAGCAGGCCAGCGGCGGTGTTGACGCTCCCCCTGGACAAGCCGCCGAACGACTGATGTGATGATGAAACGCATGTCCGAAAAGGTCGTTCACGTGACCTGGGACGCGCACGCACGAGCGGCACGACGTTGCTGCAAGGGAGCGTTGCCAAAGGGCCACACACACACAACTTTCATGTACATGCGAATGTCCAGCAAGCGCAGCACATGATCTTCACAAAAGACATTAACAACTACGACGAATTGAGTTGCGCTGGTCAATGCGGAACGATGCCCGAGCATGGAATTTGTTATCCCACAATTGTCCGTACCCGCCTCCATACCCGTATCCAAATAGCCGCACCCAGACCGGCCGTGCCGTCCACACCCGCATCCGAATACCCCGTCGATAATTGCAACTGCATCAGACCCAACAATCTAATATTTTGCACGCCTGGGAAGGGTACGGAACTATTGGGTAGAGCGCATAACAACATAATCCGTCTACAATGATAGTATGTTGGACACTGGCCAGAGAGCCCCGACCCCCCACTCGAGACTTGGCAACATCACACAACGCTTTGTCGACCCCTAGCCCAACAGGCGCCCATACAATCCAAGGCACGCGCAGCACCCTAAGCAGCTTTACGCAACTGCGATGGGGGCCACGATAAAAAAAGAAAGGTACATCACCGTTCCCTATTAATAAACACCCCCTTCCCCCACATGGCCAGCAACCAACCCGGAGCCATGCGGGCCCCCCCCCTACCATCCGTCAAAAAAACAATGCAAAATGTGCATTGCGGGGCCGAGCCTGCCAACACCGTCCACAACCCCTGTCAAATAAACAATACTAAGTGCACATTGCAGCTAAATCTGGACAGTGCTCTGCTGCCCTGTAAGCACGTTGTATGTTTTTTGTTTGAAAGGGGTGGTGGGGCACCCTTAGTAAAGCCGCTTGATGCAGGAACGCCATCCTTGTCAAAAAATGGAAAGTTCACGTGGCGACAATGTCGTGGGCATTGTGCTGGCCGCCCTCGATCACCTTGTATGGTTTTTTGACAGGGACGGCGGTGGCGCCCGCATGATGATGCTTGCTGTGCGCAGGCCCAGAACAATGCTGACGCCCCCCACATCAGCATCTGGACCATGCGGACGAGGGGGCATCACGCTTTTTTATAAGGATGGCACACTAATCGCATGTGGATCCCGCGGCGAGCGTCGCGCACCCGGCGTCCGCTTTGCTTCCCAGTGGCTGTCCATCCAGTGGCGACCCCTGGCCATGCCGACACTCGGATGCCACTTATGTGGTGGGAAGGCGGGTGGGAGTGAGCTAGACGGCGTGCGTGCGGAGAGGGTGCCCCTCCCCCCACCCCGCCCTGGACCTGGACGGGGGCTTCCGCGGGTAGTTGGAGCGTCCAAAACGGCCTCGGCTAGGAAGCCTCACTCATGGGTTTTACTAAGATTTTGGCCCCATGGCCTTCTGGGGGGGGGCTAATTGGGGACCCCCCCTCCTCTGATCGATCTCACCCAAGATGGCCCAAAGATGGCCCCCAAGGCTCCCAACGGTGCCCCAAGAGGGCCCCAAGAGGTGGCCAGGATGCCACAAGAGGCCCCCAAGAGGCACCCAGGATGCCCCCAAGAAACTCCAATGAGACTTCCACGAGGCCCCCCAAAGGCACCCAAGACGCTCCAAGAGGCCTCGGCGAGAATGCCCAACTCATTGATAGCTGTTACTAAGATTGTGGCCACATGTTGGCCTCCTGGGGGGGCGGGCACTGATTTAAGATGACTCCAAGAGCGCCTGGGAGGGCCCAAGATGACCTCCAAGATGGCTCAAGATATCCGAAGATGCCTCAAAATGGCTCCCACGATGCGCCAAGATGCCCCAAGACCGCTCCAAGAAGGCTCCAAGTTGCCAAAGAGCTCCCCCATGAAGCCCCGAAGAAGCCAACATCCTTCAAAAACTTTTGGACATTAAATGTGTTTGGCTTTCTCGCCGATTCGCTGCCGATGGCCATCTGGGGCCTCAAGATGGCTCCAAGATGGCCCAAGAGGGCTCCAAGAGAGGTTCACGAGAGCCCCAAGACGGCCCCATGAGCGCCAAAGAGCGTTCCAAAAGCGCCCCAGGAGCGCCCCAATAAACCACTGTTTGGGCTCCCGAGGGACAACGCTAACCAATGCTCGCTTCTTGTTTGATCGATGTCCTCCAAGATGGCCCCAAGAGCCCCAAGAGCGCTCACAAGGCTCCCGAGAGCGCTCCAAGAGGGCCCCAAAGAGGCGCCCAGGAGGCCCCAAGAGGCCCCACCAGGCGCCCAAGAGGGCCCGACCGATTCCGGATACAGCAGTCCACATACGAGGCTAACAGAGACAACAAGGGCTATGGGAGACCACGTCGCCCAACCGATTCCGGATCCGGCGGACTAACTACTAGCTCCTTGTACAACCCATACAGAGCCCTTACAGGCAAACTGTTTAGGGAACAGTGTCGCACGACCGAAGGGGAATCACATTACAGGATAATCGATTGCAACATCACGCCGTTGCAGTTCTGTCGGCCTCCGTTACCTCGGCCTGACAGGTCCTAAAACAAACACACTGCGCATGGACGACGCCCAATGCCTCCCCGGGGCCCTTCCAGAGGCCGCTCCTGGAGCTGTCGTCGAGCGCCTCAGGGCGTCTCAGCGTCGGGATCGGCGTGCCCTCTGCGTCACCCAGGCCTGCGGTGCAGGGCCCCCGGGGAGGGATGGGAGACACAAGGAGAAGGAACAGCACTGCAATTTCTGACTTGACGACATGCGCTCCGCATCCTGTTACCGTGCAATTTACCTTACATTGAACGATCCCACTGGCAGCGGCACCTAGAGACTGCCAATGTCATCTCTCGTTGTTATAGGCTTAGGCGGTGCGAACCTACATGAGGCATACAATTCAGGGGAAACTATCTGGCCCACAGGCTGGGTCTAGACGCAAACGGGGCTCCCCCAAAAGGTACAAACACTGGAGACGTGTTCCTCCATCCGCCCTCCTTGCAACCTCCATACCTGCCTATATAAGCAATAATCCATCTTCCTTAGTTCCAAGCCCCTGCATGGATCCCGCGAGATGAATGTAATCAGCGACGGTGTCGCGAAATTTCACCAGTCCTCTTGGCGCAGGTCGTCGAGGCCGATCCCTCAGGCGACTCCCAAATCCCCCTTCGGGGAGGAGTTTGCCCCTCACCCTACCCCGCGCCAGAAGAGATTCTCCCCTGCCTAGCGGCCTCCCCCTGTCAAACGGCCCCGAAAGGCCTCTTCGGGGGTCACACGCAGGGCCTCCTGGGGCTCCCAAGAGCGCTCCAAGAGAGGGCTGAAAGACCCTATCTGTTCGGCCTCCAGATGGCCAGCGCTACTTCCGCCCGCCCCCCCTTCACGTTGTTTGGTGAATGCCCTCCACGATGGCCACCACGGCGCGCAGGAGGGCCCCATGAGGGTCCCAAAGTAAACAAGTACCCCAGCGTCCAGAGATGGCGCCGCGAGGAGACTTCACGACCGAACGATCCGACGGCCTCTCAGGTTAACTCATGGGTCTGCCCGGGCTGAACCAGAGCTTCGGTTTCACGGCAGCCTCCCCACTCTGGTACACGGTACACTGGATCTGAGTCAGTGCGGATACGCGAAAGATCAATAGGTCGATTCGCAGGCACAGCTCGAGGCAGGATCCCGATCGAGCCAATCCTGAAGCCGATATCAGGAGTGTCTTGCTACCAGCGAGCATCGCTGACCTCCCAATGGCCGCTGAACAAGCAGACGGCGGCATACATGACAATCTAATGGCGGCATACCTGAGCAGCAATCGGCGGCATAACAAACTCTCCCCATCCAACCTGACCTCCGACCGTTGACATGAGCCTTGGCTGCACCAACCGCTGTGGGCAACCCTTGACGCTCGGTCCGTCGGTCTTGCAATAATGCCCGCGCCCCGGCCTGGAATGGGCGACTCCACGGCGTTGGACTGCGCCACCTGGGCCGGCGCCCCGCTTCATTCAGCGCTCCGCGTTCTACATCCACGGGACGGGCGTGTCCAATCCCGCCTCGTCGAAGCCGCGGGATGGCCTCATCCTTTCCCTAAACTCCCTAACTATTCCCCTCCAACTATAACGCTTCCGTTCTTTTTCTGACTCTTTCTTCGACGCAGAGGTGCCGCGGACGGACCCACGCCTGGGGCTGCAGCGCGAGAGATAAGGGAAAACCCGACGGCCTGGCCTCACACTGTCTCGTCCAAGGCGTCCATACATTTTACCAAATGGAGCCCTCTGCACATAATTGAATCTGGCTTGGGGCCATCTTGTGATCGGAGTGGGATCTACAGCAGGTGCGCGCCCTGACGGCCCCGGCGTTAGTTTCTGACCCCACGTGGATCGTTCAACCTTGAACGATCGTCAGCTCTTCGATCGACATATCGCTCTACATTGGACGAGTCTGGGCCACTGGCGACATTGAACCTTGAACGCCCGCGGCGGGGTGGCTGACGCGTCGGCACGGAACGATCATGCCGAACTCGGCCGAAGTGTACACCAAGCCGCATCTTGCACCTGGGACCCATCCCGATCACACCAGACCACGCAGGGCGCTGTGGCGCCCGCAACCTCCAACGGTAACACCAATTTCGCATGCCTTCGTTATACCTGCGCGCCTAGATGGGATATGTGCATCCTCGTAGCAGAGATACCGCAGATTGCAAGCGATTAGTATGAATATGACAGTTGCCGAGGTCATCCTGGCTGCGTGAACGTCCTGCAACCCTGGCACGGTGTCCAGAGGCCTCCAGCATGTCCCCGAAACGAGTCTGAACTTAGGACGTATCCTCCTTGGGCTTGCAACCCGATGCGTGGCTTCGCACGAGGGTGGAATCAGAGGGACAGTGGAGAAGCAATCAAAAACAAGGCCTACAAGCGAGTCAATGGGAGCGATGGCCATCATGACCCATCTTTGGAAGCGGCAGTGGTGCGTCATGACCATCCGCCGCGCTGGGCTACGGATGGTGTATCGGGACCCCCGCGTTTCCCAACCTTCTTCCCACGAAAAAAATCGAGGCCCCGTCTGCGGCAACTCATGGGATCCTCTCATGCAAGCATGGTGGCACTTGCGAATCGGCGCTAATCGACGCTGAGCAATCCTACATCTCAGACGCTAATCGACGCTAGTGAACTCTACAGACGCTAGAGACGGAAGGAACTACGAGGATATACAAGGCTCCCATGACTGTTGCCGAAGAGGCCCCTGAACTCGTCAAGGTCACCACGCGCTTGCGAATCATCAAAGTCCGATGTGTCAGGGGGGCGCCCGCGCTCTCCCCCACGAGCCACTTCCCCGCCTCAAAACCCCAACACGGCGCGCTGGGAGAGGGGCACGGCAGCACGACTGGACACCAACGAGAAGCGCTCAAACACGGAGACAATATACAGACTTGTGGCATGCGGCATACATCTCACAAGCGCCATGCGGCATACAGCTCCCGAGTCACAAGTCACAGTTCGGCTTCCCCTGCGGGGCACAAGGCCTTGGAAAGCAGGCAATGACTCTCATCCTGTGGCCCTCAAGGTGTAATCACACCGGGCGGAATCGCACGGTCTTCTTGAGCGCCTGGGGCGCTGTACGCGCAAACCTGGGGGGGGGGCGTTGAGTCCCTTCTGGCCCTCGGAAGCCACCTGAGTCGGCGCGAACGCGGAGTTCGTGCCCTCCAGCAAGCGCAGGATCTGCCTGGCTGCAACCGGCTAGAGAAGCTCGGCAGGTGGTAACTCATCGGCCCCGGCCCCTGAGCTTCAGTCTTGCACCCGTTTTTGCGAGGGTTTGGGCGGAGCCACTCGGGGGAGGTAGCTCTGGCTGCTTCTTTGACAGAGCGCCCAGGGGTCTGGGACGTGGGGCAGCGACACCTCCACCGTTCCCATCTCCCTTGCCCAACAATCGTGCTACGTACCATGAGGAACTCTGAGCTCAGGGACAAAGGATGAAGGGGACGCAACGATCAGGGATCGGGTTTTCTGGACGCGCTCACCTCTTCTGACCTCTGGGGCCGCCCTCGTCGCCACGGCTGGATCCGCCTCAGAACTCTGGTCGGCACGCGCCCCGGGACAGAACCAAGGGCTGATGTTTGAGACATGGAGGAGGGAAACGGCTCTTCTGGCCACGGAGCGCCTCGGTCACGAATGGATGCCTCGACCTGGACCTGAGGAGCGGCCCGAGACACAAGCATCCTGCTGAACCCAAACTGGTACTCATTTCAGCGTGTCGATCACAATACCTGTCCCGCAGGCGAGCTTGGTGGCGCGCACAAGGGGGTAGAGGGAGGGGGGAGGGGGAAAACTGCTTAGAAGAAGGCCGCTCCTTAGAATGCGCCGTTCTACATCTGTCTACAAGGCCCGCATCTTCCGAGAAGCAGGGCCACTTCTAAGAAGCCATCCCCCTTCCCCCTACCCCTTCTGCGCGTGGCTGACAAATGCGGGGCGAAACGACCGTCTGCGCGGGGCCGACCTCAGGCTGGCGTGCCTGCAGCGTCTTCGGGGCAGGGGGGGTGCAGGAGGGGGAATGCCCCGCGGGAAGGAGGGCGGGGCCAGCGGGGTCTCAAACCTCCCTGCCCTGACCTCGGCCTGTCGGCGGCGAGCCAAGGGGGGAAGTGAGAGGGGACGGGCCTTCTCAGAAGCCTCCTGCGTCTTCGGAGAAGCCTTAGAAGCAACAACAGTCGGAAGGCGAGGGGACTTCTAAGCCTTCCGAGAAAGCCCGCCCCCTCTGCCTTCCCCCCGGGCGCGCCGCCGAGTCTGGTTACCTGGTTGCCCCCGTATCCCGCCCCTCCCAGCGCTTCCATAGTTGTCCCCCCGACGTCCTCGCTGAATCAAGCCGTTGAGCCTCACTGCCCGGAGAGTCCCGAAAGTCCATCTACCCCAGTGTAGTCAGGCAGTCTTCTGATTCCCGGAAGGATCGGACCAGCTCGAAAGGAGGAAGCGTCGTTCCCCAGAGCGCCGTCTGGAGCCCCCGCCCTTGGGGAGCCACTAGGATGAAGCGTAAAGCTCAACAACTCGTGACATTATTTATATACCTCCCGGCCGGGCGGACAAACACCACCACGGCCAAAACATCCACCCCGCCCCATCCAGGAGGAAGGAGGGGGGTATGAAGAGGAACGACCCCAAACGCCATCTGCTGCGACTGCATTGGAACCTTGTCCTCCTGCTCATCATCATCGATCGTCTCGGAAATAGTCTGGACCAGATACACCTTCCTGGTACGAGTCTAATCGGCGGGTCGGCGCCGATCGGCAAGGAGGAGGAGGAGGAACAGGAGGGAGGGGTGAGGCGAAGGAACAGCAGCAGCAGCAGCAGCAGGAGCAGCAGGAGCAGCAGGAGGGGGGGAGCTTGTGTGCGTTCGCATGGCGTCCCAAGGCCATTGTGGCACACCTCTCACGCGGATGGTGCGCCCCTTTCGGCAAACCCCTCACGCGGATCTGCCACACCCGCCAGTCGATCATCGTTAGTGGTTCGACTCCAGAGCCTGTTGACTCAGGCCTCCAACGGTTCAACTGGTTGATTATGTTATCCTCCCTCTCCCTCTTCATCGCCGTCCTCGTTCCCTCCTCCCTTCCTGCCAAAAACTCCTCATCATGCTGAACTGATGCTCTATTGCACACGGGCCGTGCACAAAGAGGTCTATCACAAACGTTGCATGAAACTGCTAAGGCTTGGGTCCCTCACCAAGCGACCGTTACATAGTTACCGCATTTTCGCAATCCCGAAAGCCCATGGCCCCAAGATCTTCCCAAGACCTCCATGAGGGCCCAAAAACGGCCCCGAAGAGCCCCAAAGATCCCCAAGACGGTCCAGATAAGCCCCGACGGCGGTCTCCCAAGGTACCAGACGGCCCGAGAGAAGCTCAAAACGGCCCCAGCGAGCTCCAAGGTGGCCAGAGAGAGGCCCCATCAAGAGGCCCCCGAGAGCCAGAACGGACCGAGACGGACCAGCCCCAAGACAGCCCCAAGCCGACCCAAGAGGGCCCTTCTCCACCATTGTTCCCCCAGTCGTTCCTTCAGCGCTGGAGGAACACGCAGTCCACTACATGGTCGCACCGTCACTCGACATTCCGCTGCACCACAAAGGCGTTCTCAACATGCAGGGTGCGCCAGTGATTCGCCGCAAGCGTCTGCGATACACGTTGGCATGAGCGTAACTATGCATCTTCACCTGGCGTTGCGAGAACACGCTGGAAAGCAGACTAGCCGCCACCCCAACAACGACCGCCCACCCGCGCGAAGTCTGCCGCGGCAGATAGCTTCGGCCCGGCTGCGTACCGGCCGTCCTTCGGAACCTCCGGGGTGAGCTGGTAAGTCTCCTGACAAGCGGCGGCTAAACCGAGACACCATGTACGACGCGCTCTTCCCGCCGAACGTAACATGCTGGACAATGGTCCCCGTGTTCGCCTGTCGGTCGGCCTGTGGCGATCCTCGTTGGATTATGATGTTCGTCGGCGGTCTTCTGAGAGGAAGCTGGACGGTCCCGTTCGACAACAGGGCCAACAATCGAACAACCAACGAACACACGCCTGCCCATCACGGATGGCGCGACAGAGGAGGACGCGCAGATGCACCGGCACCGCGCCTGGCCAGGCCCATCCCACTAAGGGCAAACTTCGCCGCCGGCTGGGCCCGTGCACCACTCGGTGGGCAGAGCGTGGCCTTGGCCGTGTCTGGTGTCGGCGTTGAGCCACCGTGTCCAGCGAGTCCCTGCAAGGCCCAACGACGAAGAAGCTTGAACCGCCGAACTCCTCGCCTCCGTTCTCCATCCGCTCTCCCGGGCGTGGGCGCGGACACCTTCCCTCTTCTCGCCCCCACGTCCGCGCTCACCTTCCCTGTCCCCGTCTCTTCTCTCCGCTTTTCTTAGGTAGGCTGCAGGGCGACTCTCCTCCTGATGCGTCAGCTCTCCTCCACCCCTCTCCCTCTCCCCCGTCGCGTCACTTGTCTCTTCCTCTGGAGGGACGCCAACCACTCCCGTGCGCACCAGCCCTGCTCGGGCCCACGCCGGGCCCAGGAGCGTTGGTCACGCCCCCACCCCCCAGGCCCGGTGGCCAGGGAAGCGTTGCGCTTGTCGGACCAGGGCTGGCCTGTCCAGGACTGGCGCAGGTGGACAGTTGGCGGCACTCATCCTTCCCATGCCCTCCTCCCTTGCAGTAGCACCGGGGTCACCACGAAGGAGCTCAGCATAAGGGGAGGGGCTTCGTGTCTTCGACGGACTGGGTGGCGGGCAGGATGAGATGTTGCTCCTGCATGTTCGTATTCGCTCGTTGGTGTGGCCCCTTGCAGACGAGCGCTCGACAGGATCGCTCGGCCGCCACAGTGCGTCGTGGCGCTGGGAAGGGAGGGAGGAAGGGAGGAAGAGAAACGAAATCGAGCATGCTGGAGTCCGCAGGGCTTGGTCTAAACAGCGTATAGCGTGCTCGTCGTGTTATCGTTTTCTTTTGTCTTGTCTTCGTTCAGCCTTTGCTGCAAAACAACATCAAAACAAAAGCCGGCTACGAAGTCGCCAAAAGACCGTTTAGCTCATGCCCTGTGATGGAGTCTGCCAAGCAACTATGGAGAATGACAGATCAAGTGGTGAACCTCAGTGGCGGCCACGTTCTTGCACTTTCAAGCCCCTGGAAGGGGAGGGGGTGAACGCCTACTTCGCTCCAGGTCATGACTGTCCAGGATCGGTTCCTGCGCCCAAAATTGACCTCCAGGATAGGTGCAGTTGAACAACCTGGCGCGCCCCAACCAACTCCGCTCAAGAGCAACCCCTGGGCACATCCCCGATGTACGTCCTGGCCCGCGTTCCGAGCCGCGTCAGGCCGTGGTGACGATGGTCCCCGCAGAAGGCCCAAAAAGGAAGAAGAAGAAGAAGAAGAAGAAGAAAAACAAGCAAAACAGCGAAAGAAGGAGGAGCCGGCGCTCCCAATTCTCACCCCTGCCTCCCCGCCCCCTCCCCTTCAGCGGGGGGGGGAAAGAGAAGCCCGTCGGCACCGGCCTGCCTCCTGCGGGGGGAGTTGAAGGGCAACGTTGGGGGGGGGGGACAGGCTCAGGGGGGGGGGGAAACACCGACCTGGAATTGGCGATGCGTCGCCGATGCACCGGCGATAGGGCCCCCCTGATGGCGAATGCGCCCGGCGCACGGTCCAGGGTGGGGTGGGCCATCGGGCCCCAATCGGCGAGGGATCCTGCGATTCGGGTTTGAGGCGGCGGCGGCGGAGGAGGATCGAGGATCTAGGATCGAGGAGGAGGAGGAGGACCGAGGATCGAGGAGGGGGATCGAGGCGATGAGTCCTGCGACTGCGGGGGAGGCGGGCCGCGGCTCCTCCTGGAGCTTCGAGCACAGGTACAACCCCGCGGCCAGGAGGGACCACGCGCAGGCGCACTGCACCGCCTCCACCTGTCTCCGGGGCCGGCTCGGGAGGCAAGGAGGAGCACAGGCCAAACATTTGAAAGGAAGTGTGCGCGGTCAGGATCCAGGGGCTTTGGACGCCCAGCTCTTCGAGCGAGGCTGGCCGTCGAAAGTGGTCAAGGATGGACAGCAGATGCAGGGATGCAGGGGTACCCTTGGCAAACGTAAACACACACGTTCGGAACTCCGCACGGGTCTCTTGGATCGGCGCTCGGGCCCTCTTGCAGCGCCTCTGGCGCCTCCGCTGGCGCGCTCCGTGCGGCAAGGAGGGGGGTCCAGCACCGATCCGAGAAATCCGCCGTTTCTTCGAATGGGGAAGGAGCAGCACAAGGGGGCGGAGATGGACAATGAGGGCGAGGAGGCTGACACGAGAAGGGGATAAGCAAGATTACCCTGGGATGCCCCTGGCCCTGACAACTACAAATTATCATCACAAGAGAAGAATGCGTAAACGCCCGTGACCTGCCCCCCCCCCCCTCCCCCTCTTTAAGCCGAAACCAAAACGTGGACAACTCCGGGAGAATTAATCTAGAATCTCTAAGGTCCGGAGGCTCTGGAGGATGCCTCCGGCGCCGAGGTCTTCTCAGAGCGTTCCAAAACGGACTTATCCTTGTCCTAGCCCTGCCCGACCTTCCCTCTCCATGGTCACGCCACGATTTGCGCCAGCGTCGTCTTGGGATGAACAAGTCCGAAGCATAGATGAGGCGTGACTGGCGGAGACCGGTGCGGGAGTTCCGGCGAACCCCTCCTGAAATCTGCGTGAGGAAATTGTTTTGCAAGGTTGTTGGAAGGTTTTCCTGGGGCGGGGGGGCCATGTTGGAAGGTTTCCCCACAAACCTTCCCAACAACCTTCCAAACACCTTGCAAACAAAACCTTCTAAAAACCTTCCAGCATGTAGCGGAACCGCCCAAAACATTCCAAAAACCATCCAACAACGTTCCAAAACACCTTCAAAACAACCTCCCGACAACCTGACACTATATATATATATATATATATATAGATAAAACCTTCCCAACAACCTTCCAGAAATCTCCTGGACACCTTTCAAAAAACCTTCAAAAATATATAAAAGTCTTCAAAAACCGTCGTCCCGAAGGATCCAAGAGGGGTTGGCCCGAAAACCTTACAAAAACCTTCGTGACGAAGGTTGTTTGAAGCTTTTTTGTTTGGAAAGTTCTGGGAATCCTGCATTCTTCGTGACGAGGAATTTTGGAAGGTTTTTTTTAAGTTCCAGGAATCCTGGATTCTGCGCGACGAGGGTTTTAGGATGGTTGTTTGGAAAGTGCTTTGAAAAATTTGTGGACGGTTATTTGGAAGATTTGTTGGAGGGTGTTTGGAAGGTTTTTGGAATATATTGGGCGAGTTCGCTCAATTCTGTAAGGTTTTGTTTAGAAAGGTTTTCGGACAGTTTTTGGAACCTTTCGTTGTATGGTTGTTGTGAAGTTTTTGTTTGTAAGGTTTTTGGAAGGTTTCTGAAAGTTGCGCAAAAATCATTCAAAAAATCGTCCAAAAACCATCGTCACGAAGAATCCAAGCTTCCTGGCAATATCCCCTCCTGAATCCGTCGTGGCCAAGGTTTCTGGAAGGTTTGTTGAAAAGGTTGTTTGGGGACGTTTTTGGAAGGTGGGTCGGAAGGTGTTTGGAAGATTCTTGAAAGGCACTGGGCGGTTGCGCTAAATGTTGGGATGTGTTTAAAATGGTTTTTTTTGTTGGGGGGGGAGGTTGTTGGATGGTTGTTGGAAGGGTTGCGTTGGAATGTTTGTTTTAAGAAAAAGGTAGTTGGGGAAACCTTCCAGTAAACCTTCCACGCCCCCTCCATCCCTGGGAAATCCGTTGAACAACCTTCCTCGCGAAGAATCCAATATACTTCGTGACGTGGGTTGCTTGGGCAGTTTTGCGAAAAGTTCCAGGAATCCTGGATTATTCGTGACGAGTGTTTTTTTTGCATGGTTGTTTTGAAGGTTTTCCCTGCAACCTTCCAACATTTAGCGGGACCGCCCACTACATTCTAGAAGTCGTCAAACGACTTCCAACAAACCTCCCGACGAACCTGTCAAACACCTCCCAACAAACCTTCCAACAACCTTGCAGAAAACCTTCCACCGAACTTCTCAAAAACCTCCAGGGGGGGTTGTCCAAAACACCTTCTAAAAAACATTCGTGACGAGGTTTTTTGGTTGCTTTTTTTGAACGGTGTCTGGCATCCTTGATTCTTCGTGGCGAAGGTTGTTGAAAGGTTTTTTAAAGGTCCCGGGGATCTTGGATTCTTCGTGACGAGGGTTTTCGGACGGTGTTTTGGAAGGTTCCAGGAATCCTGGATTCTTCGCGACTAAGGTTTTTGGACGTTTTTCTAAAGACCGTCCAACATCTTTCAAGAACCCCAACAACCTTCGAAAAACCTTCCGACCCAAAAAACATTCCAAAAACCTTCGCAAGGAGAATCCAGGAGGGGTTGGCCTAAAAACCTTTCAAACACCTTCGTGGGGAAGGTTTTTAAAAGGTTATTTGGGAGGTTTCTGGGATCCTGGTTTTTGGAGGGTCGGTCTAAAGGTTTCTGGAATCTTGGGTTCTTCGTGGCAAAAGTTTTTGACATGTTTTTGGAAAGTTCCGGGAATCCTTGATTCTTCGCGACGAAGATTTTTGAAAAGGGTTTTGGCAGTTCCAGGGCTCCCGGATTCTTCGCGACGAGGGTTTTTGGAAAGTTTGTTGGAAGGTTTGCCAAAAACCTTCAACAACTTCTAAAAACCTATCAATCAACCATCGAAAAGCCTTCCAACAGCCTCCCAACAACAAAAACAAACTTCCCAAGACCTTCGCGACGAAAAATCCAAAAGGGCTTGGCCCAAAAACCTTCCCAAAAATTTGCGTGACGAATGTTACCGGGAGTTTTTTTGGAAGGCTTCTGGAATCGTGGGTTCTTAATGTCGGAGGTGTTTGGCAAGGTTCTCGGAAAAAAAAACCTTACAACAACAAAACCATACAAAAACCGTCGCCGCGAAGAACCCCGGATCCCTGGAACCTTCCAAAACAAACCTTCCAAACACTCTCTTCGCGAATTGATCTCGATTCATTGCGAGGAAGGTTTTTGGAAGGTTTTCCCGGGGGGAGGGGGGGCGAGCAAGGTTTTCGGAAGGTTGTTGCACACACCTTTTTAAACATCTTCCAAAAAAAACCTCCCAAAAACCTGACAACAAAAACTTCCAAGAACCTTCCAACAAAACAAAATACAAAAACCGCCCACAAACCTTCCAACGACCTCCCATAATTCAACGAAACGCCCAACACGTTCCAAAAACCTTGCGCAAACCTTCCAACAAACTTCAGAACAACCTTCAAAAAACTTTAAAACAACCGCCCACAACAACAACCTTCACAAAACCGTCGGCGAATCCCCAAAAAACCTTACCAAACAAAAACCTTCCAAACACCTTCAAACAAAAACCTCCCAAAAACCTTCGTCACGAAGAATCCAACAGGGGTTGGTCAACAAACATCTTCCAGAAACCTTCGCGACGAAGGTTTTTGGAAGGTGTTGTTTTACGGTTCCAGGAATCCTGGGTTCTTCGTGACGAGGGCTGATGTAAGGTATTTGCTGGTTGGAAGGTTCCAGGAAGCCTGGGTTCTTCGTGGCCAGGGTTGTTGGAAGGTTTTTGGCAGGGTTGTTTTTCCGACAACCTTCCAAACACCGTCCCAAAAACCTTCCCAGAACCTTTTCCAAAAACCTTCCAACCCCCGTCCCAAAACAACCTTGCAAAAAAATACTTCCAACATTTAGAAACACCGAAAACTACATTCCAAAAGCCTTACAACAACCTTCCAACAAAAAACCGTCCAAAAACCTGCAAACATTTTTCTTGTACGGAAAACATTTAAAAACTGTCCAAACACCTTCCAACAACCATCCCAAAAAACCTTCCAAAACCTTCGCCACGAAGAACCTAGGATTCCTGGGACCTTTCAAACAAAAATCAAAAAACCCTCGTCACGAAGAGTCCAGGATTCCTGGGACCTTCCAAATAAACGTCCAAAAACCCTCGGCACGAAGGTTTTTGGAAAGGTTTTGTGTGAGGTTTTTAGACAGTGTTTGGAAGGTTTTTGGAAGGGTGTAGGAAGGGTGTTTGATGATTTTTGGGGGAGGTTGTTGAAGGTTTTTGTTGGAAGGTTGTTTGGGGCATTTTTGAAAGGCTTGTGGAATGTATTGGGCGATGTCGCTAAATGTTGGAAGCTAGTTGGAAAGTTAACTATGGGAAGGTTTTCCGGAAGGTTGTTTGGAAAGTGTCTGGGAAGTTGCTTGGAAGGTTGTTGGAAGGTTTGTTAAAGGGTTTGGAACGTTTTGTAAGGTTTTCGGGAAAACCTTCCAAACAACCTTCCACTAACAACCCTCGTCACGAAGAGTCCAGGGTTCCTGGAACCTTCCAGAAAATCCTTCCGGGAACCCTCGTCGCGAAGAATCCAGGAAGGGTTGGCCGAACTGCCGCACCCAACTGGACTAGCCCCCTCCCCCTGCCCCAGGTCAGGCACTCTGCTGCCAGGAAAAAAAACAGAACTCCCTCGTAGCCTGCCATCGCTCCGATGTCCATTCTCCATGCGAGGTTCACGTTCTGTGCGCGTTTTTTTCTTGCTTTCCGCAAGCTGATCCAGGACGCTCATCGATGGTCCTCGCCGAGAAATCACGCTCTCGCCCAAACCATGTCAAATTGGCACCAGGGGACGGGAATGCGCAAGTCAGAGGCGGGGCGGAGGGGGCAAGGAAGGCCAGACCGCGCGCAGAAACAAATGCGCCGCCTCTGCCCTCTCGGGGCCGCTCTGTGGCAGGGGCAGGGCCCGCAAGGCTCCCGAGATTGGCCCCGAGCAGCTGGGGCCGGAGGATCGCGCCGCATCGCCGATGCATCGCAGATGCATCCGGGATGCATTGGCGACGCTGGCGCGTCGGCGACGTCGGCATGGAGAATATCGTGCTCCGCATCGAGCCGCATCGCCGATGCATCGCCGATTCGGCGGCATCCTCCGACCCTATCTGCTCGACCTGCCGCTCCCAAGAGGCCCAGGCCTCCATCAGGTGTGGCGAACAACTGGCGACCAAAGGGGGCACAACCACGATCTCTGCTTTCCCGGCGGCGTCCAAGCAGTGGGGCTCGCAAATCATGGCCCGAGGCATGCGCGCGGACCAGAGGGGGGCTTGGCCAGGGGACGCAATGAAATGAGAAGAGGGGCCCACGCAATCCACGAGATATCACAGCCCTGGCCAACCCCCCCCCCTAGTCATCAGCCCCCTCTTCGCCGCCCCCGACCTTTGCCTCAGGGGCACCAAGGGAGACGACCGGGAACAGAAAGGAGCGGTCCCGGCAGCGGCGTCGAGAACTCCGCGGCCCAGGCCGCGGAGAGGGAAAGAGAAGGCGACTTCTCGGAGGGGCCTGGGACCACGCTATGGGCCGGCTCGCTTTGGCCACTGTTCGGCAACCAGCCAGAGGGGGGGAAGGCAAAGGGGGCGGGCCTTCTCAGAAGGCTGGGAAGTTTCTCAGACCGAAGAGAATTGTTCGAAGCCTTCCTCGAAGACACAAAAAACTTCTCAGAAGACCAGAGGGCTTCTGAGAAGCCCCGCCGCCTTCTGAGAGGACCTTCTCCATCTCACTTCACCCCCTCGCTCGCCGCCGAACTGTGGAGATCCCTCCTAGTCCTGGAGTGTACGGTCGGGCACCTATGCTTGGCGTATCGCGGTGGCGGCCCCGGCGACATCGGCGTCTGGGAGCCGTCTCAAGGCCCGAGGCCGTCGAGGAACACGCCGCACCGGTCCGAGAGATCCGGCCGGGGCCCCACGCCGTCAGAAAGCACGGCGTCGGCGGTCTGGTTGAGGGGGAGGGCATCGGGATGGGATAACGTGAGCGGGGTCTGGACCCGAGAGTCGAGTGGGAGAGGGGGGGGCCGAATGGGACGGCGGTGGGGGATGGGGGACGGAGGGGGGCCCCGTGGGAGGATCCCGCCAAGAGCACGGAAACCACACCATCACTGCGGTCTGCTTCGCGTGGCCCGAGCGCTCTCGCAACCACAGAGTTCGCGGGCGCATCGGGTTGGGAGCACGTGAGATCCTCGAGACGGGTTGTGCGGATGCGCGCCCGAGGACTCCCCTGGGGGTGCGCCAGAGAAGCCAGGACCAATGGCGTGCCGCGCCAAGAGCTGTCCAAGAGCGGGGAGCAATCAATGCCAGGGCCGTCTTCGGAAAATTCTGGCCTCCAACATTGCCCCAATGTGGCCCTGTGAGGTCTCTTGATGATCCCAAGAGGCGGCACAACGAGGTTGCAAGATGGCCCAATAGTACCCAGTGCAGACAAATACACTTCAATGATATCTCAGAGTGCCAATCGAAGATCTTCCAGCGGATGCTCCCCGGAGTACCAAATACATAACATTAACAAGGGACTTGGTGGCTTTTGGAAATACCAAAGGCACCACTGTAAAACATATTGTCCAAGTGTTGATCGCTGGAACATTGACAAACTGACATCAATGCTCCAAATTATCCTTGGTTCAGGCTGACAAGCTGCTCATAACTTCTGGGCCACGCCACCTTATCCTGCTCCCAAATCCGTATTGTATGGTGTTGGCAGGTTGCAGCTTCTTCCTCCTCCGGCTCAACTGGAGTCATCTGGCTGGAATTGCTCATGTGAAAACGCATCCAGCATGTAGGCTGCATCACGGACTGCATCGCGTGGGTTCACTATAAGAGAACATGTTCGTTCATCGGCTCCAGGATGACGTGCTACAATCGGATCCTCCCACCAGCTCGACTGGTTTGAACATTCCAGTGAGCAAAGTTCCTGCAGACCTCCACGGTGTGCCCCGCGGACTTATAAGACCCAGGACACATACCAGAGGCCTGGAGATCATGTCCTCAAACCGACGATGTGCTTGACTCCCCTCCCCCGGAGTGAACGTCAGATCTTGCAGAAACTTCGTGCGGGTCAAAAGCATGTGCATTGATAGAAGGCATTGGGATATTCGTTCACACTCAGGCAACCCCATGCCCCATGCTTGATCGCGTAAAAAGAGGGCGGGATACTCCGAGCAACACCGTAAACAACATAATTGAAAGTGGTGGACAAACAACCACCGACTCCGTGCGGAACGCGTTGGGATCTGCGTGGCCTCACAAGGAAGCTGGTGGAGATGTGTGAAGAATCTAAACACAAATGGGCCTATCTGGCGTGTGAGTTGCTGAGAGTGTGGACTTGAGCTCGCTCAAGCTTCGCTCTGCAGTGCTCGGGAGACGGGGGGGGGTTCGCTCTGCAAGGGAGGGGGGGGGGGGGACGCCGTTCCCGACGCCATTGAGTGCTCGGGAGCCTGGGGGGGGGTCGCTCTGCAAGGGGGGGGGGAACCCATTCCCGACGCCATTCAGTGCCCGGGATCCAGGGGGGGGGTCGCTCTGCAGGGGGGGGGGGGGGGACGCCATTCCTGACGCCAAAAGGCCTCCAAAGAGGGCCCAGAGAGGCAAACAGTGTCCCATTCCCTTGAGTTGGACAACTAATATTTTGAGCGTATTCGCCTCTTGAACCTTCACAGTTTCCAAGACGGCCGAAGAGGGCCCCAAGACGGCCAAAGAAAGGCCCAAGACAGCTCCAAAACGGCCCAAGACAGCCCCAAGGGGGCCCAAGAGGCGCCCAAGAAGGCTCCAAGACAGTCAAAGAAGAGTTCACGACGGCCCAAGAGGCCCCAAGGAAGCCCTCAGAGACCCCCAAGGGGCCTCAAGAGGCTCCAGCTGGCCCCCAAGAGGCCCCCAATAGGGTCCCAAAAGACCACCAAGAGACTCAAGAACTGCCTCCAAGACGCCCCCCAAGAGCCCTCCAAATGCCTCAAAGACGTCACCCAACAAGGCAAACGACTGCCTCCAAAATCGTTCAAAACGCTGACGTTTGAACAACCATGTGGCAGAACAATTGGATCTTCAATGATTTCACTTAATCAGATGCCGCGGGGGTCCTCCAAAAGCGCCCCCCAATGATGACGTGCAACAGCTATGTCAGCATTTCATGGTTTCACTAGTGACTCACGCGAGAGCGTCATTTTCGAAGATCCAAAGGGTTCCCAACTGATGTCCGCATGTTCATCGTATGAGGATGTCTCGAACGAGGGCTGTATCTTCAGCATACACGGTCATCCATTCCCATCAGCATCGGGAACGCCCCGGATCGGCGGCACTAGCCGGAGGCCACTGCAGGAACGGGAATCACCGAGGCTGGCAACTACTCGGGACTCGAGAACTGCCGATATGGGGAGCATACGCAAGTAAACTTGGCATAGCCAGAAAAAGTGCAAAGACCGGATCCAGCTACCTGTCCAGCTTCCATGGCCAACAACTCCCCCCCACACACGCACGCTTGTTAGACTCCGTCGAGAGCTGGCGTGGATGCCCCGACTCTCTTGGACTCCACAGTGGCTCTCAGACCACGCGGTGGCTCTCAGACGCTGCCCCCTGCCTGATCCCAACTCCCTCAATCTCAGTCTTCTGGCCAGACCCTATCTCGGCGGCGAGCCAAGGGAGAAGGCAGAGGGGTCGGGGCTTCTCAGAAGGCTCAAAAAGGCTTCTGGCCTAGTGCGAAATCTTCGAAGACTTTTCCGAAGACAGCGAGGGCTTCTCGGGAGGCAGAAGGGCTTCTGAGAAGCCCCGCTGCCTTCGAGAAGGCTTGCCCCCTCTCACATCTCTCCAGGGGGCGCCGCAGAATGACATAACTGAAACCTCAAACTCCGCTCTTCTTCTCTCTTCCTAATCCCTGCACCTGCCACGTTCCCTCCCCGGGTTGCGAAATATGCCCGCGTGGGGCCCACCCCGACAAAATCCAGGCTGACGCAACTGTAGACCAGCGGAATGAGCGTCACCAAAGTAAGCAGCCACGTCTTCAGGTCCACCTGCCGGGGGGTGGCGGCGGCATGACTTGGCCAGCGCATCGGCAAGTGCATGTGATCCGTCTCGGCGCTGTTAGAGCGAGGATGCCATGCGAGACGACGAGGGAGAATCGTGAGCACAAAGGCGAGAGGTGGGACTACTTGCTGGCACCTCCCTGTTTTCCGGAAATGTACCTCCCTGGGCTGGGGAATCTACACGAAGCTGAGACGAGTCTCCAGGCGCCCTGAGCACCTGATGCCTCTACAGCCTGCTTGGCCGTTGCACTCTCCTCCCCCTCTCTCAAACTGGTCGTCGCACAACTGACGACCATCTGGTCTGCACGCCGATACGCTGCTTACCAAGGATCCTTTGCCATCGTGTCACAACAAAATGCGATTGAATCAAAGTGCGATCCAAGAATTCTGGAGTACCTAGCGGCCCTCGTTTATGGAACCCGTGCGGAGCAATACAAAATTGGAAGCCTTGGAAACCCTGGAACGTTCCTCTGTCATGACTCCTTGCTCCTCGCACAGTTCATCGAAAGACAGAGGCACTGGCGCCGTGGCGGCGCTCTGACAATGTCGGGAATACTCTGAGAACCGGAGAGGCCGGGAACGGGTGTGCAGACATGCGGAGCCACGCTTGGCACACTGCAAGAGACGGGACAGAGAATGGGGAAAGATCGGCATCGGACAGTTCAAAGAGGAAGAGACGAGAGAGAGAGAGAGAGAGAGAGAACAACAACAAAAAACATATCGGCACTTCCAAGATGAAGCCATGAGGCATGGGGCAACAGGGCAAGGAGGCCCTGAACAATGCAAATTCGACCTGGACGCCCTTTTGTTGGGCCCCTTCCTTCCGGACCCCATCTCCGAACCCCCGAATGGAGAGAAAGAGCTCTAACAAGCCATTGAACCTCCCGTCCGATACATTCAGGCTGCTGAAATAAGGAACGATAGAGAGGGAGCGAAACACCCTTGTGGCCCCAAAGCGCACGGAACATCGAGCCCCTTGCGAACCCACACTGTTCGCTACTTCAACGCCTTGGCTGTGTACCGCGGAGGATGAGCACGACTGCCGTCGCGCAGGGGGGGAGCACGACCCCTGCAGGCCCCACCCCGCCTTCTCAACAAGTCCGCCCCTCGCCCCCCCACCCCCCTGCGCGTAGCCGAGGAATAGCTCCCTTCTCTCGAGTAGGAGACAGACTACATCATTGATCTACCCCAGAATTGGTTTCGCCAGTCGAACGTACACTTCGTAGAGCTGACACAGTCCTACGTAATCTCCACAAGTTCGCTAACGTTTCAACTCGCTTGCAACACTCAATTCTATAGTCCACCTCCTACTCGCTTCTTAGGTCGCGAGGAGGAGCCGTCGCCGTGGAGGAGTGTGCTCGAGCCCCAGGCTTCGAGGGGCGAGCCCGAGGGCTGGAATCCAGGCCCGCCCCCTCCCTGCCCTCCTGCCCGAGCCCGCGCAGCGCCAGCCTCCACGAGGCTGAGCACGGCGGTGGAAAGCCTCTCGCCGAGGTACTCCTCGGGCGCCACTCTTTTTGAGAACAACACAACCCACCCCCACCCCCAGCCAGGTTCCCCCAGCCAGGAAGTCCCGATCATTCTTTGTTGTTGGGGACGGGTTCCTGGGAGCTAAGCCCACCCTCACCCCCAGCCAGGCCCTGGCGGGAGTGGGGGGGAACCTGGCTGGGGCTGGGGGCGGGCTTTGGGCCGCCAATATTTGGTGCTACAGGCCGCGGCCGGGCTGCAGCCAGACCTGCAGAACCCTGGCGCTGGCAAGGCCACCGCAAACCAAGGTCGCCTGCCTTCCTGCGCCGCGCCGCGCGATGCACGACGCGCACGGCCCCCTGGGCGATCAAAACGACTCTCCTTGGCCCAGGCCGAGAGGTGCGAATCGCAAATACCTTCGCCCCCCTGAGAGTGAAGGAGCACCTTCGCACCTGGCAGGCAATTGTGAGCAGCCCTTCTGAACATGGTCCACGTCGGACTTCTCCCTGGTCGATCAGACTTTGCTGGCGCTTTTCGCGCTGATGACGAGTTGGCCTTGGAGCCCATCAAGGCCGACTCTAGCCCCCCGTTGCTTCCAGCTAGCCCTGGGAAAGCAAATCGGCAACAGTAAAGCAACTATAGTATTGAACATTGTTTGCAAACTTGGACCTCACACTGTGCATTACTGCGCTCTGGATGCGTATGCCATATATGTGGTGCTGGCAATGTGGTACAATATATGTGGTACAATCTACGTGGTGCAGCCCGCATGGTGCGAGCTATGTGGTGCAATATGTAGTGCAACCTAGATGGTGCAGGCGATGCGGTGCAATATCTTACTACACTCAGTATAAAAATAGTTGGATTTACCCGTGTGTATCCAGACATATCGATATACGTATACAAGCATAACTGTAAATATAAATATGGTCGCCCCGCAGCCCCAGCGACACCCAAAACCGCCCAACGCACGAATCCTCAGAATCGCTTCACTGACGCCGCACACTCGCTTCACTGACTCGCTTCGATGTTTCCATCACTCACCCAGTAGCCTGCGATCCAAACTGACAAACTCATCCGCTTGGCCCATCCGTCAGGGGCACTGTGCGCGCGAGCATTTCGGTTTCGATCGGTACCACGAAACGCTTCGTATGCTAGGCTTGTTATGGTCCTTAGGTCTGTTAAGCAACGAAGTGCTGTGAATGCTAGGCATGTTTGTTGTGCTAGAGTTTGGAGGGCTCCAGTACTCGCACCGTTCGCGCAAACATTGCGGCTTCGGCCAAGGCTGTGAAACGCTGTGTACGCTTGATGTGGTTTGATCTTTCTAGCCTGGTAAGCAAAGGAGCGCTGTGTATGCTGGGTGATGTTCTGATTGTCAGGTTTCAGAGGTGTTCGCCGCGGCCTCCCTCCAGCTCCCCTCTCTCTCACACACTCTCTTTCTCTCTCTGCCGCCCAAACCCCAAACAAACAACACATCTAGCATACACACTGTTTCGTTGCTTACCAGGCCAGAAGAACCCCCAAAACTTAGCATACGCAGCGTTTCGTGTCACCGAGGGCTCGTGCTTGAAACATCTGCTCGCCTACGCAGACATCGAGACCTCGCGTCTCTTCCTCGGTTCTTCTCGAAACGAAACGTTGTGAGAAGAAAGCAGGTCATGGCAAACGTCTGAAGCCAATTTTGAAAGTCAACGCCGGACGTGGAGAGCGAGGATTAACAATATTTATTTATACTCGGTCCCCTTCACAAGCACTGGAGGATGAGGAGAATCAGGAGAACGAGGAGGATGAGGAGGATGAGGGGAGGAGGAAGCTGAGGAGGAAGAGGAAGATGAGGAAAGAGAGGATGAAGAGGATGCGGATGATGAGGATGAGGGAGATGCACCAATCGAAGGGGATGAGGATGAGGAAGATGACGAGGAGAAGGGGATGAGGAGAAGGAGGAGGATGCATAGTCATGGGAGCGGAGCAAGGAGGAGGGAGGAGGATGAGAAGGAGGAGGACGATGATAAAGCAGATGAGGAGGAAGGAAGATTGTAGTGATGCGCAAAATCCAAGCCCTGGGGGTGGGGGCGCTGGGGGGGGACGATATGATGTATACACTATACCTATACAAGCATATCTATCTATACGTATAAATCATCTAGGTTGGAGGTTCGGGAGGGAGATCGTGGGCACTAGGCAAACCCTAGCTATCCCGACCAACGCACGGTGCACCCACAAAGCGCCCAAGACAAGCCACCAACCGCGCACAATGGCAACCCTCGACACGCCCTTCCAAGTGTTTGAGGACGCAAGCAAGACCCCCAACTGCACGCACTATCAGAAATTGTACGATCCAACAACAGATTTCCTATCGTCAGCAGGGGTTGGTCGACACTACAACAACAATGACACACGCTTATTCACCGACGCACCCCAGGGTCATGGCGAGAACGAGCTACGCAACCACATCAACGTCGAACACCGATGACGCCACCAAATAGTGGCAACGAATGCGACACTGTCGGGGACGCACTGACCAAGGTCAACGCACAACCGGGTCATTCAGGCCCTGCAGGATCCTGCAAGATCCTGCCGGATCTAGCCTGGAGCCTGGGTCAATGCAGCCCTGGTGTCGCAAGGTCCAACAAGATCCGGCCCCCTGGCTGGCCGCCATTTGCATTGCCCCCTGTTCCACCAGCCTCGACACTGTATGGAAACAGCACAGCCAGCGGCGTGGCAGCCGTAGAGGCAGCACGCAGCTCAGCAAGAGCCTTGAAAGTGGGGGGCAAAGATAAGCAGGAGGACGAAGAGAACATAGTCGAGAGGAGGACAGGGTCACCTCGTTTCGCGCTTCGCGCTGCGAGATCCGACGTTATCTTCATCATCTCCATGCTCTCGCGCGGCCTTCCAGGAGCGCGGAAACTCTCTGAAGCAGAACTCGAGCCCAGACCGTGACGCGCGAAGCGCGACAATCTTCGCTCCCCTGCCCTCTCTTCCTGCTCGCCGGAAGCATTGCTGGACCAACTCTGACCCCCTGCCGGCTCTAACTCACAAGCGCTTCTTTTTCTCGCCGCCAGTGGCAGGCCGCCCTCGCCGCTTGGGCGGTGCGAGGGCACGCGGACGGAAGTGCGGAGGAGTACAAGCAGGGCGGCGTCGACGGCACGCGCGGGGTGGCCCTGCTCAATACAACGTCGACAAGATGCGTCGGGCTTCCCATCCGTTGCCCTGCCAGGGGCGGCGATGCGGAGGTGAAGAAGGGCTCTTCCACTTCCCACCTCGCCGCCTTCCCATCCTCCAACTCTTCCCTCGGCAACCCCTCCTCCCCCTCCAGATCCGAATGCTGCAAGCTCGGACGTGCAACCTGGACATACCCAAATCCCCACCCCTCCCTTACTCCCACTCCCCCTCCGTTCCTCTTTCCCGCGTCTCCAGCCCTTCCGTTCCATCCCGAGGAGGACCTCCCTCCTGACCCTCTCGTTCCTCCTCATCCTCCCTCGTCCTCATCCTCCTCTCCTCCTCTCCCCCTCCATTCATTCCCTTCTTCCAGTCAATTCAATGCCGAAAATGACCTCCTTCCTAACCGTTCCATCCTTTCTCTCCACCCCCGCCCCTCCTCCTTCTCGACCGGCCATGCCCCTCTCCGTCCACTCGAATTTCCTTCTTCCCTTCCATTTCCATCCGAGGAGCTCTCTCCAAACTCTTCCTTTCCTCCTGGTCCTCTCTCCTCCATCTCCCTCTCCCCTCCTCACCCATCCCTCGCCCCTCCGCCGTTCTATCCCTTCACATCCTCCTAGACGTTCCATCCTTCCCCTGAACGTCCCGTCCTTCCTCATCCTTCTTCCAACATCTATTTTGGAAGACCAGAAACTACCGATACAGTACTCCCCGGACCTCTCCTGGGGCGCCTTTTGACCAGGATTTCGAAGCCAATCGAGCCGCGGCGACGAGGGCCTCCCAGGAGTCCAGGAGGAGACGAAAACGAGGAAGGGGTAGCAATATCGGTACCGCTTCCTCCTCTGACAATGATCTCTATCCTCCCTCGCCCCTCCTCCTCCTCCCTCTAAACCGGCCGTGCCCTCCCCCGGCATTCGCCCCTACCTTCCTCGGCTGCGCGCCAGCGCCTTGCGCGCCCTGGCGCGCGCGGCACGGTGCCCCTTGGGCACGGGCAGCGGCCCTCCGCCAGTCGCGGGACGGTGAGAACTCCTTCTCTTCATTCTTCCCGGTCACGCCCATGACTGGCCAAGCCCCCCCACCCCCAATGGTCAGGTCACGATTCGCGCCGGCACCGTCTGCCAAACAGCCATTCCTAGGAACTTTCCCAGGCGGCGCTGGCGCGAATCGTGACATGACCGGCCCACTCCCCCCGTCCCCCCCACCCGGGTCACGCCCGTTACAGTCAAGCTACTGCAATCAGGAACGCTAAATAAGGAACGAAACACATGTTTGGCACATCACGAGCCTGAGTGCACGAAGAGGGCTAGAGGAACATCATCGGGATGACGTACGGAAAAACGGACCCTTTCTGAACCAAATGCGGTCCTTACTTTAGCGTCGTGACTGCATCGCCAGAGGGTAACAACTATCTCTGTCTGAACCACGTGGCTCACTGCGGCCACGGTTTGTGCAAAGGCCTCCCAAGTGATGTCCGAGCGGATGGGGTTGGAGGATCGCGACGCATCGTCGATGCATCGCCGACGTATCGGCGATGCGTGGGCGATGAGTCGGCGATGCATAGGCGCCTCCAGCCTGAAGAAAATCGGGCTCCACATCGACCTGCATCGCCAATGCAACGGCGATGCCGCGCGATCCTCTGACCCCAGCTACTCGGACCCCATTTGGGAGGCCTGGATTGTGCAAAGGTGCCTGCGACAGCATGTAGAAGTACTCCAGGTCTTCGCGGGGGAAGTTGTGGAGCACGTCCATCAGCCGCAGATCCGCTCCGCCCCATATCCAGGGCAGCTGGGGAAGGCGGTGTCAACCAGCTGGGGCAAACGCCGGGCGGGGGTCAATGGCAAAGCGACCAGACAGTCGCATTGGAAGGCGCCTGTTTTAGGTACCGAGATCGGCTGTAGAACTCGCTCCCTGCGGCTCGTCTTGCCAGATTTCGGACCATCCACCAGTCCCCTGAGGCCTGGTCTAACCTCCACAAGCCGATCCAACGGTTCTCCAGCAACTCATGGGGTGCCTCCCATACCATCTTGCGAGCTCTGGCGAATCGACGTGAACCGATGCGACTCGACACTAAAAGGACGCAAGTCGACGCGAATCGACGCCGATCGACGGTATCTCATCGACTACCAGACGCTAGTCGACGCTACTGCACTCTAACGGCGGAATTGCGAAGATGTGCAAGGCTCCCATGATTCGCCACCGAACAACCCCACCACAAAATAGTTCGAGACTCTTGGCCACGAACTGCTGCGGGAGGAAGTTGGGAGAGGCCGACCGCGAGCAGTGAGAGCGGTGGAACACTGCACCTACATTCCTCGGATGCCCTCTGCAACAGAGCTCGACTGTGTAGGAGCCCCTCGCTGACTGCAGTGGGTTCCTGCCACGATCGCGCACGCCTCCCTCGTCGATCCCGAGTCAGGGCCACAACCAATACTGCACACACACACACATAAAACACCGACGCAATGATGATAAGACACAACATCGCACCCGCAACGGCTGATGAGTGCGGCCAGCAATAGATCCTGGGTTCGGTCCCAGGAGCGCATTTTGCTCGCCTTTGTTCTCGTTCATCTGGGGCACGTGCTGCTCCCTAAATTTCATTGCGGAACGGCGAAGCCGCTGGGATACGTGACGTAATTCGCGAACTCCAGCTGGGTGAAGTTTCTGACCGTCCTCGGGCACATTGTCTTGATAATGATCTGCCACTTTTCGACTGAAAATGACGGAGCGGCTGCAGTTCGCAATGTTCATAGTCTGGGCTACGCTATGCATAGTTTGAACACGTTGGTCAAGAAGCTTATGACACATACCACCACATGGCTCGATCCCCATGGGTGCTAGAAATCTGGGAATCCAGATTAGACATGACAAAATCGTGAGAGGCACTAAGAGGAGCATTACCAACACTATCTTGCTTCGGGCGATCCCCGCCAGGAAGCTGCTGCACATGTGGTCGAAGACTTTTTTGTCGCGTATCTGTCGAAGGCTGTTGTCGCGTATGACGTTGTAGGGGGGTCGAACCCCCCACCCACCCACCCCAGGCGCAGGGGGGGGAAGGGGTTCGGACCCCCTCCCCCCCTGCGCCGAACCCGACGCGTCAGCGGCGGCGGCAGCGGCGGAGGAGGCTGTCAGCGCCGACGCCCACGCCCACGCCCACGCCCACGCCCACGCCCACACCCACGCCCACGCCCACGCCCACGCCCACGCCAAAGCCCACGCTCACACGCACACCCACGCCCACACCCACGCCCACACCCACGCCCAACCCACACCCAAGCCCACGCCCACGCTCACGCCCACGCCCACCCCTGCGCCCACTCCCACGCCCACGCCCGAGCCCACGCCAACGACCACGCCCAAACCCGCGCACGCGCCCACGCCCACGCCGACACCCACGCCCAAGCCCACGCCCACACCCACGACCACGCCCACCCCCACGCCCACGCCCACGCCCACGCCCACGCCAACGCCCACGGCCACGGCCACGGCCACACCCACCCGCGCCCACGCCCACGCCCACGCCCAGGCCCAGGCCCAGGCCCAGGCCCAGGCCCAGGCCCACGCCGACGCCCAGGCCCAGGCCCAGGCCCATGCCCAGGCCCACGCGCACGCCCATACCCACACCCACGCCCCACACACGCTCCCACGCCCACGCCCACGCCCACGCACGCGCCGACGCCAACGCCCACGCCGCACGCACGCGCCGACGCCAACGCCCACACCCACGCCCACGCCCGAGCCCACGCCCACGCCCACGACCACGCCCATGCCCACGCCCACGCCCACGCGGCGGCAGACCCTTCGGAACGGGCTCGGGGGTCCATCGTTTTTTGTTTGCATTTTTGGTTGAAAACGATATGCTCAGATTCGGGCGACGAAACTTTCTCTCTTTCTCTCTCTCTGTGTGTTTCTCCCTCCTCTCCCTCTCTCTACGTATCGGGAGCGAGCGCAGGTCTGCTCAACCGTCAGGCAGCGAGCGACTGCGGCCACACTCAGGCCCACGCCCACGCTCACACGCAGTCCAACGCCCACGCCGACGCCCACGCCCAAGCCCACGCCAACGCCCACGACCACGCCCATGTGCGCAGGCCCGGGTGGGGTGGGGGGTTCGAACCCCCCCTCCCCCCTTGAACCGGGGGGGTGGTGACGGTTCCAGACCCCCCCCTCCAAGCGCCCACAGAACGCGCTCTGTCTAAGCGTCCCTCTCACATCAACATATCTCCAACGTCGACGTCTCATCACCCTTGTCATCGTCCGACCCTTCCCTCCTCATGTCCTGCCTCATCCCTCCTCCTTCTCCTCCTCCTCCTCCTCCTTCTCCCCCTCCTCTTCCTACTCCTCATCCTCCTCTCCCTCGTGCAGCTTACTCCTCGTCTTGTTCCCCCTCCTCCTCTTTCTCTCTGTTTCCTCCTCCTCCTCCTCTTCCTCCTCTACCCAACATAGTCCAAAGAGGTCGAGCATGACTCAAGATGGCCTCCGACAGACCTCCAAGAGGCCTCAAGGCAGCCTCAAGATGGCCCAAGATAGCTAAGCATGGCTCAGGATAGCCTCCGACTGTCTCTTGCCAAGCATAGCGCCATATGGACTCCAAGAGGCCTCCAGAAAACCTTCGATCGTGTCTGGATGGCTGGTGGGAATGCGCGAAACGTCAAGGTTATGTAGATGTTCTTGCCGCATGCCGGTGACGTGCGGTGTCCATGCGTGTACCGGTTTAACTGTATGTGTGTTCTGCTGCTGCATGCCATACACCTGAATTAGGGCTTCTGTGTATTATTAAGATGAACGAATGTATGCGTAGTACTGGTGTATGTTATTGGTGTGTACCCCGGATGTATGATAGATCGTGACCTGCTCTTAATGGTATGATGCTGATGTTTGCCGTTGGAATACGGCCCAGCAGGCCCAGGTCTTAAGTCAACTGGTGGAATCACCACGCCCAATCTGATAAATGTCAAATTCCTTCAAACTCGCCAAACGCGCACACCTGACCATCATTCGACCAGGCATGATACAATCACCAGATCATTCGCGAGGAGTTCGAATTTGCCGAAGAACAAACCACGGCGTCTAAGAGCACACGCAATCAGCAGACTCAGGCCTCAGCTGGCTAGCGGAATCAGACAAGTCGTTGGGGTAAATGGACCAGTCCTTCATCCTTGCCAGCTGGACGCATGAACCCGACAAACCGCTCACCTTCAGGCTTCGACGATGCGTGAATCTCCGCACCATGGAATGGACATTGCCCACGAAACAATCAAAGAGCACGGCATCGAAAAGGGATGCGGAGTCAACAAACTCAGGTCTAAATGGGCCGGTGGAGTCACCGAACTCATTGTGGTGAATCTCCGAACGCACAAGCCTGACAAATCTTTGCTTACAATCGCCTCCCTTGAGCACACACACAGACATTAAGAAAATACATCGGACACACGAGCAGCCGATTGGATAACGAAATCGCCGAACAAGGTCAACGGCATCCTAGACTACGGACGATCTACAGGCCAAGATCCACTGTTGGAATCACACAACTGATCTGGATAAAATTCGAATTTCTTCATCCTCGCCGGCTGAGCGGGCGACCATGACAAGCTGCGCATCTACAAGCTTCTCGCGACTGCTCACTCGATCTGTGTGTCTTCGCACCATCCAGTTGAAACTGCCCGCAAGACACACAACGTCACGACATCCAAGCGGGAAGCCGAGTTAGCAGGCTCAGGTCTAAATGGGTTTGGTGGAAGCCAAAAACGTTAAAACAAAACGGCGTCATTGCTAAGTGCTTGTAGCTCAGTTTTTCAGCGTGTTTGGACCCGTCGATGTGGATCATATCCCCGCCAAGCCTCTGGGCGTATTTGGTCTGGAGAGGTTTCTCTTACAAATCCGCCGTGTTCCCCTTCGGGGACGGGGTGGCCACTCCCCCATACCCCCTCCCCTGGAGGGGGGGAAGGGGGGCGCGAGGCGCTGGAGCGCCCAAAATGGCTCCAACAGGGCCCCAAAGAGCCCAAGATGACCTCCAATATTGCCCAAGATAGCTCCAGATGGGCCCAGATGGCCCACAAGATGCTGCAAGGGGGCCCGAGACCGCTCCAAGACGGCTACAAGTGACCATGGAACCCCAAGAGTCCACCAAGAGGAAGCCAAAACCTGTTGTTTTAAACACTCGTGGAAGATTAACTATCCTGGCGAAGGACCCAACCATATGCAGTTGTGGGTACCGCAATTGTCAACAATTTCTTCAGTGATGGTCCCTATGGGGCCACGAAGCGCTGCCCTGGGTGGGGGGAACGCATGCGGGCGGTAGCATTGGGGCCGTCGGTGGAACCCTCCACGGGGCCACGAAACGGTGTACTGGGTGGGTGAAAATGCGAATTTGGGCACTGGGAATGTCGGTGAAGATCCCTATGGGGCCACGAAGCGTTGTAGTGGGTGGAAGGGAACGCATGCGGACGGTGGCACTGGGGCCGTCGGTGGAGCGCCCTATGGGACCACGAAATGCCGTACTGGGTGAGCGAAAATGCACAATTGGGCGTGTGGGACGCACGCGGGCGGTCCCATTGGGGGTTTCGGTGGAACTCTCTATATGGCCACCAACTGCTGTACTGGGTGGGTGAATATGCCAAATGAGGCGTGTGGGATGCATGTAAGCTGTCCCGCTGCGGGCTTGGGTGGAGTTCCCTTTGGGGCCACGAAGAGCTGTAATGGGCGGGGCGCGCATGCCAAACTAGGTGTTCCGGGACGCATGCGGACGGTGGCACTGGGAGCTTCGGTGGAACTCCCTATGGTGCAAATGCCAAACTAGGTGTTCCGGCACGCGTGCGGACGGTGACACTGGGAGCTTCGGTGGAACTCCCTATGGGGCCACGAAGCGCTGTACTGAAGCGTGCGGGGCGCATGCGACCGGTAGCATTGGGGGCTTCGGTGGAGCTCCATTTGGGGCCACGAAGAACTGTATTGGGTGAGTGAAAATGCCAAATTGGGTGTCCCGGGACGCATGCGGACGGTGGCACTGGGAGTTTCGATGGAGCTCCCCATGGGGCACGGAGAACGTAACGCTGTAATGGGTGGGTGAAAATTCCAAATTGGGTGTTCCCGAACGCATGCGAACGGTGGCACTGGGGCCTTCGGCGGAGATCCCAATGGGGCCACGAAGCGCTATACTGGGTGGTGCAGATGCCAAACTGGGTGTTCCGGGACGCATGCGGACGGTGGCACTGGAGTTTTCGGTGGAGGTCCCCATGGGACCGCGACGCGGTGTACTGGGTAGGCGAAAATGCCACATTTGGTGTTGGGACGGTGGCGGTGGATTTCGGTGGAACCCCCTATGGGGCCAGGAAGCGCTGCTGCACTTGGTGGGTGCAAGTGCGAGACAAGATATTCCGGGAGGCGTGCGGACGGCGGCACTGGGAGCTTCGGTGGAACTGCCTATGGGGCCTCGAAACGCTGTACTGGGAGAGTGAAAATGCACAGTTGAATATTGGGGGACGCATGCGGACGGTGGCACTGGGGTTTTCGGCGGAGCTGCCCATGGGGCCACGAAGCGCTGCGCTGGGTGGGTGAAACGCAGGGAGGAAGGAGGGGGAGGGAGGGGAGAAGGAGGGAACGCGGGGACCGTCTCTTCAAGGCGAGATGGAAGGAAGGAAGTAGGTCCGGTCTAAGGCCCAGGGCGGGCGGGACGCCTCATCAGAAAATGTCCATCTCACAAGTGAACGTCAGCAGCCCAAGCAACAAAAACATCAGTCGCTGTTCTGGCGGTCAACAGTCACCCAGCCATTTTTGCGGTTATTTCGCAAGTGTTTGCCAGCTGCCCAGGCCAAGCTTTGCATAATCTCCGCAAAGAACCTTCGAACCGCATCCATGGTCGCGACGACGGGCGTGCGAGGCGTGATGATCCCAGCTCGGACACGGCGGTCTGCCATTTTGAGTCTCTCGAAATGAACTTTCTTCGCCCAAGACGAATAGCTGGTTGTAGCGACTCTTGACTCTTGACGCCCATATCCACTTCCGTCGAAAGTGTTGCGGTGCCCATTCTTTGAGGCCGGCGCTGCCTACGTGCCCCCGCGCATTGCGCGTGGCACGTTGGCGCCTGGCTGGCGCCCGCAGCCAGCGATGCGCCGGAGCATGGCGCTCTGCGTGGCTTTGAATCTCCGGAATTCATCTGTTCGCGGTGCCCACGCTTCAGCAGCCCACAGCACGGTCTCTATGACCGCGGCGTCAAACAACTTCGAGCGCTTGCTCAAGAAATACGATTTAATCAACAGCAAGCGTTTCAGATCCCAAAATTTACCCCACCCGGCCACGACCCAGTTCTCGATTTCGGCCCTGGTGGTGTCCTCGAGGGAAACGACGGTTCCATGTAATGAATCTCAAATGCTCTCCATCCCTCAGGACATCGACGCAGACATTGTCAGCCAAAATCACCTGGCCCCTGCGCTGGGAGTTGGGCCGTCTGGACTGCACCTTGCCCTTGCTCGGGTGCAGGGACAGCCCCCTCCTCGCCAGAGCGCCCCTTAGCGTCAGAATCATCGGTTCGCTAGAAAGCCAGCTTCGCGCAATCAGGGTCTGATCATCCGCGAATGCCACGCAGGCAAGGCGACGGCCCCTGAAGTCCTGTCCAACATTGGCGCAGTAACCCCGCCGTCTCCAAACTACGCTCACTTCGCGCAACACTCCGTCAAAAACATTGTTGCACAATACCGGCGAGATAGGGTCACCTTGCTTCACGCCCCTTTGCACCGCGAAACGCTTGCCCTCGGCGCCGTCTCAAATCCAGACATATCCTTCGACGCCGCGGTACAGGTGCCCCAAGGCACACACGGGCGATATCGTTGCTCATCAAAGCGTCGAACAGCGCAGCGTGGTGGACTCGTTCGAGCAATACGAAATGCATCTGAACATCCTCTCCCCGGTATGAAACTGAACTGCTCTTCCGACAGCTTGGAGACGATGTCCGAGGCAAGCCAGAAGTACAGCACGGCACTGAACAGCTTGGCCACCACAGGAATCAAAGCTATCGCTATCGATCTGTCGTTCTTCGGGAAGGACGGATCGCCCTTCTTGAACAGAACCCGGAATTTTGTAGCCTTCCATTCTTCTGGCGGCGCCAAAATCCCCTGAACCAGCTGCGTAGAGACTCTGCGATTACGCGCAGTAGCCGCGAATGCTCTGTTTTCCACATTTCTGCCACCACCCCGTCGTCAGCCTCTGTTCTGCCATTTTTCAACTTGCGAACCGCCTTCAACAATTCCGTTTCCGTGACACCGTCGTTGTGTTCGATAATCTGAAGCGCGAGCTTGCCCCCCGTCATCGTGAGACAGGTCTTCGTAGAACTGAGCGAAGACTTCGCAAATCGACGCAGGGTCTTCCTGGGCAGCGCCGTCCTTATCTTTGACGAAGTCAGGTCCGGTCATTGCCTTTGTGTCTCTGCCGTACCCGGCGCAGCGCCTGCTGACCAGCGCCCTTGACCACTAATGTTTCCGACTCCATGTGTTGTTTCTCCCTCCGTTGCCTACGCGATGCCCTCCAGAGCTGTTTGGAAAGAGTGCGCCGCCTGTCCGGGTCCGCCTCGTCCCAGCGTTCGTCGAAGAGTTTCTGGTCGTCGGGTTGCGCTTGAGGCCGCCGTCGGTTGACTTGTCTTCGCCGGTACGCGAAGCGACCAAAACCACCTTGTTAGTTGGGTGCTCCCTGGGGCCATGGTCCGTGAGAGTGCGATCAAGGCCGTCGTGGAATGTTTCAGGTTCGCCATTTTGTGCGGCAGATGGCTGCCATCCCACCTTCAATCGGGGACCTCGTTTCCTCGTCTGCCGTGAAAGCTCGATGGTCCGATTGTCCTTCCACAAAAGTAACAACAACCCATTGGCGAGAAAAGATCCGGCAACGATTTCGTCAATCATTACATAATCGGTGTGTCTCCTCTCCCGAGTGCTCCACGAACGGTGCGTCCACTTATCGCTCCCCGCTTTTGGGATGAAAGTGGTGACAATTGCAAGCTTGCTTCCGTGCAGCCACTCGGCCAGCAACCCTCCTCTGCGCACCTGCGGCCCAAGCCATGCTCCCCGATGACATCGGACGAATCCGCGCAAGTTTTAGCCCGAAGAACTGCGTTCGCATCAATCCCAGGAATGTTCTTAAGCTCTTGTGCGCGCTCTTCCTAGACCACATCAGCCATGCCGCTCTTCAAAACGAGGACCCAACACCACAAGATGGTTTGGAATGAATTGTGCCGTCTCGCCTTTTCGCCCCCGATGCCCTTCCGAGGCCCCAACCCAGCTCCAAGGGGGCCCCTGAGGGTCCCAAGAAAGGCCCAAGAGAGCCCCAAGACGGCCGCACGAGCGCCCAAGAGTGCTCCCAGAGCGCTCCAAGAGGCGATTTCAAGCACGGCAGAGGGGCAAGGCGAATTAGGTATCCCCCTTTTTGATCGAACTCCTCCAAGATGGCTCCAAGAGCGCCTCCAAAGCTTCCAAAAGCGCCCATAGAGGACCCCAAGAGGCGCCCATGAGGCCCCAAAAGGCGCCCAAGAGGTCTCCAATAGGCACCCCGGAAACCCCAAAGAGGCCCCCAAGGCTCCACGAGGCACCCAAGACGCTTCAAGTGGGCATCGTCTCTAGATGGGCGGGTGTGGTTACACGAAGCGTCAATCATAGTGTAAACGTGCTTTGCTTTTCTGATCGAACGCTGTTTGTTGTCTTCCATGATGTCACCGCTCCCGCATTCTCGTTTCTGCCGCCGTTCTCCATCACCGAGCTCAAAAACGCAAAAAACTAAACAACGCTCCAACACCGGTCTAAAACTGACCCGAGACAGGCCAGGACGCCCGATTGCTCCAGGAGGGGCAATCGACCATCGGGCCTGGAGGCCCGACGCCCCAGCCAGCAGCAAGGGCAAGAGAAGAGGAGCAGGAACAATAATGCTGATAATTGAAACATAAGGGACACGCACAACTGGAGAAAGAAATGAGGACGCCGTAGACGGCAATGTGAAGCAATGCGATCACGTTATACAAAAATGTCGACTACCAGTTAGCGCACAACGAATAGCAAATTGTTGTAGCAACCTCTGCTCTTTATGGTCACCAAAAACTGTTAAAGCATGTTTCCCAACAGGCCGAGATCAAGCAAAATGGGAAAACAACAAACCCTAGGTTTATTTAAAAACAACTAACACACGGAGAGGAACGCAACTAAGCCTTCGCCGAGCGCTGCAGTTTCGGCCTCGAAGGCGCTGCGATGGCTGCAAATGTGGGTATTTCTGGTGCCGATGAGAACTGGCCTCTCGGTGGACAGGGGCACGAGGAAACTCATTGCAACGCCGCTTCGTGCCACAAAGCCGCCGTCGCAACAATTCATGTTTCGTGTGCAAACTTTTTGAGAACGATACACCGTTCTGTTCTGCTGGATCGCGGAAGGAAATGCTATGGGCACCGAGTTCGCCGCGCAAAGACCACGGCATCGAAGAGGACACGGGATCAGCAGTGTCAAATCTATGCGGGCTGGTGGTATCACACAACCCACTTTGGTAAATTTCTCAATCTTTCATCCTCGCCAACCAAGCGCACGAACCAAACACATTGCCCAATTAGACACATCTCGGCGCTGCTGATACGATCCGTGGATATCCGCGCCATTGGATCGAATATGCCACCGAGACACGCAGCAATCACGGCATCCAGAAGGGGCGCCAACTCAGCAAACTCAGGTCTAGGTGGGCTGGTGAAATCACCAAGCGTATCGTGGTGCGTAAACTTCAATATCCCCCGTACCCACACCACGCACGACCCTGACGATTTTGCGCGCACAACCACTTAGGGATTCGAATTCACCAAACAAGGACCACGGCATCAAAACAGTTTGCCGAATCAACTGGCTCAAGTCTAAACGGGCCGGTGGAATCACAGTCGGGGTTGCTAGATGCGCCCCCAAGAAAAGGCGCCCCCAGGACCGGGTGCCCTCGGGTAAGAAATCGAACCAAGCACCGGGTAAAGGCCGAGTCTTCGCAAATTGCGTTGCTCGAATCAGCCTCCCGCGGAGCAGCAGCGCGGCCGCTCGAACGAACGGTCGCGCGCGGCGCCCCCCCCACCCCACACCGCCAACCCATGCGACGGCCCCTGCGAAGGCCCCCGCGTAGAGACCTCGCAAAGAACCCTGCAGTCACCCTGCAAAAAACATGTAACATCCATATAGACACCACTACAAAAACCTCGCCAATAACCTTTTGCCACGCCATGCACGCAGGTCGGAAGACGTGGGTAGAAACATGAAGTAGGAAGGCGGAGCAAGTAGATGGGGTTCAGGCACTCCCACAGAATAGCAAACCGTTTTTTGAATCATATGAGTTCTTGACATAGGAAGGCGCTTGCAGTAGATTGGGATCTGGGGCTCCGAAGATACATACTTTTCAACGGCTGGCGCGTACCCTACAACCGACCCATCAACGCGTTGCAAGTTCCTACAGCTGGACCTGCGATACCTCGCCCTTGTCCTTCAATCTCTCCAGCACCCATCCCTCTGGGCGTAGAACGTTTGAGGAAAAAGACAAAAAGTTTTCGCTGGAGGGGGCCCTCGGGGCCCTCCCGAAGCTTTTGGAAGGCCCCAGAGGAGGCTCCAAGACAGGCTGGAAAGGGCGCCGAGAGAGGCCGCAGAGGGCCCGAGAGGGCCCTTAGAGCGGCCCGAGGGGGCTCCGAGAGGGGCGCATGGCGCATCGCGCTAAACTCCGTCTGACGCAGGTTGGCGCGATGCTTGCTACTGCCCACTGGGAGCCTTTTTTGGGGCCCTCCCCCGACCCTCGCTGGCCCCCTTGAATTTTCTGGAAACTCCACGGGCCCCCCCCTGGCCGCGTATTATCGTCGGGGCCCAGGCCCAAACGATATCGTAGCAACAGGCTATCGTGCGAAATCGTTGGAGCCTGAGCCCAAAAGATATCGCGCGGCCTAGGGAGGGCATGCACGGGGTCCCCAAGAGGGCCCCCAGAGAGCCCCCGAAACCATCTTGGGCCGTCTGCGCAGCCCTCTGAGGATTCTCCTGGGGCTCCTGGCGACGACGAAGCCGGAGCTATTCTTCCATTCCCACCCGTCCACATCCCTTTTTCCACGGGCAGCGGCTGCCCCCTTCTTTGTTTCACTGCGCGCTGCTGCACTTCCCTGATAACGGCGACTCGCCTAGGCATCCGCTCTGAATGGGGCGGCGGGCACGCGCAAAACGACAAGAATTCAAGGACTGCCGCAAAGCATCGACGAAGCGAAGAGGATGACTCGAGTGGGCACCCGGCACCCACCGACCTTGGCCTGATCATCATAGCTCAGCCTCCTCGCAGCTCAACCCTCGACGGCGTCGCGACGACGCTCGCGCATGGCCTGAATGATGGCCTCCGCGGCCCGCCACCCGGAAGCAGCCTGGGCAACGGGGTCTGCGGTGCCTTCTGGGGGCCTGCTCGCCCACCCCCGGAAAACCTGCACAGGGGCCCGAACGACCCCAGAGCACGATTACTGGCCGACTACCCTACCATACCCCCAGATTGTTGAAAGCTCTGGGAGACCTGCTCTTGGCGACTGCGCCGTGTTCGGGTTGCAACGCGATCCACTTCGTTGTCATTGTTGTCCTCTCCCAAATAGTTTGACGAGGCAATGTTAACGATGGCGCGATGTGACGAATCTCACTTTGACGAAAGTGAAACGGGATATGACGACATTTGACGAACTCAGACGAGATTTGACGCGAGCATTTTTGTTCGAAACATCCTCGCAGAAATTTGACGAGACTTTGAAGAGCGCCCTCGGGAAGGGAAACTTACTTTGACTACCGCAACTCTGTGCAAATGCGCGGGGGATAGCGTTGGGACCCGAACCCACCGCAGCCATCGAGGGGGCCATTGCCCGGCCCGCTCCTCCGAGCTCTTCCGAACTCCTCCGACCTCTCCCCCCCCCCAAGGGACCCGGAGCGGCCCCTTCTTGCCTTCTTTGGAAATCACCCTCCGAACAAGTGTTTTTTTCAAAGTAGGTGAGGGCCTCTGCGTTTGAGATGTCCTGAAATTGTATATATACATATATATATAATCGGTTTGGAAAATGTGGGATGCTTTCGACCGATATTGGGGCACTATTGGGGGCCTCTGAAGGCCGTCTTTTTGGCCTCTTAGGGGTGTCTCGGGGCCCGCGTGGCCCCCTCCGAGGGCCCTGGCAGAGGGTCCTAGAAGGCCCCGAGAAGGCTCCATGAGGCCCCCAGGATGGCCTGAAAAGGCCGCCAATAAGGCTTCAAAATCGGTCACGCAAGAAAGGCTCCGCGTGACCGCGCTGGGGGTCCTCTTTGAGCCGTCTTGGGGTCCTGAACTATTTCGGGGCCCCCTCGGGCCTTTCCTACGTTCTAAGGGCCCTCAGACGGCTCCAGGAGGGCCCCGAGACCGCCCCAAGAGGACCCTAAGACGGGTCACGCGAAGCCTCTCTGGCGTGACCGATCTTAGAGCCTTCATGGGGCCCTCTTGGAACTGTTTTGGGGCACGCTTGGAGCCGTCTTCGGGCCCCGTTGGGCCCTTCCGAAGGCCCTCAGACGGCTCCAAAAGGGGCCCAAAGACAGCTCCAAGAGGACCCCCAGAGCGGTCACTGAGGGGACCAAGCGATTCACCCACGGCGCGACCCATGAACAATCGGCGCCGCAAACCACCCGAAATCCACCCGCGCCGCGACCCGCCCGCGCAGCGACCCACCCGCGCCGCGACCAAACCGCCAGGACGACGACACCAAGAACAACAACAAGCATAATCCTCACCGTGGATCCCCACTTCAGCCACGCACCCAAGGACACTGTAAGACCGTTCGGCCCCCTCACTCTGATGTACCTCGCCAAGCTGTGAAGAATTCCTCCACGGATAAACCCGCCCATGCCCTCATGCGCGAAAGAACGCTCGCTTAACGAGACCCTACAATGTAGTTCCGCGCCCGCGACCGACGCAGAAACGGCGTCGGCGGGTGTCTGGGCTTACCGCAAGGCGCCTGTTGGTCTCCATCAGCATGCCTGCGAAATTGCCCTACTCCCCCGGCCAAACGCACCGCTGACATTCTCGATGCTTCGCGATGTTTGCACGACGGCGGACGATACGAATGGGCGGCCCCTTTCAAATATGCCTTCTTACCTGGGGCCCGAACTGAAGCGCCCCTGGAAAACACAAAGCGAGCATCTCGCGCCAAGGTTCTAGCATCATGCACGTCCGGGACGATGCCCTGCACGTCGCCTCAACGCAGAGGCGCTGATCTGAACGTAAAGCGCGAGGACATGCCTGGCGACCCTGGGAGCATCTCGTCCCAGGGGCACCTCTAGCAACACCCGACACAAGGCTCATCGTGGTAAATTTCAAATTCCTTCATGCTCGCCAAAAAGTCGACTTCAATCATCCTCTAACACGCTCAACCAAAGTAGTGATCATATAAGCTGTCAGGTGTGAACCACCCTATGCGCAAACAACCAACACAGCATATTGTGAGGGCACGGGGTCATCGGGCACACATCTGACGAGCACGACAGCGAGCAAGCGCAGTCCGATTCAAGACACTCAGCACCCACGCCTTACCTATGTAGCGCACACTATATTTCTTCTGCAGTCTCCTCTCTTAACATCATTATTCCTCTCCGTCACCATCATCCTCCCTCCCATCCGCTTTCATCTCAATTCCCTCGGCACTGTCCCCCGTGGGGCCATCGTGGCATGCAACGCGACCGCGTGCCCTTTCAAATACCCATCTGGGATGGGGCCGTTGGTGCTGCAACCTCAGAGATTTCAGATCTCGGGGTCCTCCTGCTCCCCCCGACCCCCACGCGGGCTTCCGAGCGCACGAGGCTGGAACGGGGATGACGACGAAGGGACAAAGGGGGGAGGAAGGGGACGAAGGGGGGAGGAAGGGGACGAGGGAGGAGGAGAGAGGAGGCGGCAGAGGAGCACGAGAGGGACGCGCACGCAGGAGGCAACAACGTCTGGCTTCCTGATCTGGCCCTCCTTCACGCCGAGGAGCTCCGGCCGGTAGTCGCGCCGCCGAGAGCTCTTCCAGGTGGTGGCGCAGATCTTCAGACCCCTCCTGGCGAGCCGGCGTCTGGCCGACCGCGCGGCGAGCCCCACGGTACGAAGTCGGACGGGGGTGGGAGGAAGAGGGAGGAATAGATGGGAAACCGGGGAGGACGACGAGGGACCGCAATCCGCGAACCCCTGCTTGCCGGAAGTGAGACATTTGCCTGTCCCCCTTCCCCTTTTCCCTTTCCCCAGGGGCCCAAATCGCCGCATTTCTGGTTACATCCTCAATGCGACCTGCGGCCACCCAAAAAAGAAGGCCCGAAGACAACCCCAATCCTGGCCCAAGACTCCGCCAGCCGGCCCTCCACTTCCCCAAAAATCCCACCCACTGGCGGCCCCGAGGCTCCGTAGGCCATCAGTGGCCCCAAGAAGGTTTCCTGGAGAAGTCCCATCCACGAGGCGACGCAACCGCAACGCAGATATGCACCCGTTCATCCCTGCAGCGTGCTGCTTTCCCGAGCGCGCTGGCGGACATGCGCGGCGAAGCAATAAGTATATATATATATATGTATATCTAAAGTAGGGGCAGACTGATGGTCAGATTCATGTCAAATCTACCAACAACGTCGTCGTCGTCGTCGTCGCCGTCGCCGTCGCCGTCGCCGTCAACGTCGTCGTCGTCGTCGTCGTCCACGCCTTAGTGGCAACTGGCGTCCCGAGCACAGGGTACATAGTGTTGATCAACACCTGTCGCCAAGATAGCTGGCCATACAATTACGCATGCACTGTACGCCGTCCTCGGGCCCTTCTGTGACGCCCCATGGGACAGGGCCAAGTACCTCAGTATATACACGCGAAGATACCAACAGACGGTGATACTGGCCGCCCAGCGTCGACCGCCACATCACAACGACAATGAAAGCAACCGCGGCAGAGAGAAGCCGCAATGTGCTGCGGACGTCGCTCCTGTAGCGGTGACCGTCCCACTTGTGCAATGCCCGCGGCATGGTCAGGTGGTACGCTGGGATGTAGCCGTTGAACCTGGTGTTGTCGTAGCGGATGGACACGTACTCGGGGCGGCCCAGAAACGCAGAAGAACCCAGAACCGAATCGATGAGCCGGATCGGCGCACGGCGATCGGAATGCTTCGGATCGGCAATTTCGGCCGCAAAATCGGGAGAAGTCGAAGCGGCAGGAATCGACAGGCGTGTGAGGCCTCCAGTGAGAAGCCGGGCCCATTATCGGAATCCAAAGTCGGATCGGAATCGAAATCGATCGAAAGAGCATCGAGTCGAATCGACTTGGAGACGTCGAAACGAGACCTGGAGGCGTGCAGAGCAGAGCGGTCTGCCAGCTGGCCCCGGCGGGCTGGGCCCCTTCATGGCAAGCGGTGGCGCGCCCGGGCAGAGCCAACGAAGCCCGACGTGGCCCGCCTCACTCTTGCTCGGCGCTTCTTGATGCCACCTCCTCCTCCTCCTCCTCCTCCTCCTCCCAACTCCAGGCCTCCAGCAGTAGCTGCACGAAGAAGGAACGGCTCGAGGTCCACACCGAAGACTGCGCTTGCGAACCTCTGTTTTGAAAGTCACGCACCGCACCTGCTGCTACACTCGGGCCTCCAACTGCTGTTGGAGCTGAAGACTGGCATCCAGAGAAAGAGAGCCGTAGAATCCGCCAACCCATCGTGGGTCTCTAGGCGGGTGAGATTCTGCCCCCCCAAGAATTCCCTCGACGGACCCCCAAAACAGCAATTTTACCCCCAACCATGGCCTCGGACAGCCCCGGCACGAACGCGCCATGGGGGCACACAGGGCCCCACATCGGGCCAAGAGGACCCCGACAGGCCTCCAAGACGGTTCATGAAACCTGGAGTCGCCAAAAGATCGCTCGAAAACGCCAAATCTGGCTTTGAGACAGCCCGCTGCGCCCATAAGCAGCCTGTGCCTAAAAAAACAAACGTCGTCCCATACCCATGGGGAAACTTGCATGTTCAGCATGTTCGCCTCTTTGGCTTTCACGACGTCCAAGATGACCCACACAGCTCCCAAGATGGCTCCGTGGCAGCCCAAAGGGGCCCCACGACGGCGAACAAAAACCATGACGGCCCAAGATAGTCCCAACACGGCCCCAAGAGAAGACACAGAAGGGGGAACCCGAATGGGCATTTCGAGCCGTCCGCCCCAAGACGCCCCAGGGTTGCCCCAAAGGCCCCCAGAGGCCCACAAGGACCCCCAAGAGGGCCCACAAACGCCCCCAATACCCCCGTTGGAGGCCCCCCAGGAGGCCCCAATGTTCAAAACGCCCTCGAGAGGCTTCCCACGAGACCCCATCAACCATCTGGCTGGCCTCTGACTCGCGGCGGGATGGGCCGGACCCCATACGATAAGTGTTCATCACATCACGCATGCTGGCCGTCTGTGCCCATGGGTTTCTGTCCGTTTCCCAATGCGTTCACGGAGCGGACCAACCTTTTCTGGCTGCGGAAAATAAAAAACATTCCATCAGGACTATGACGCTGCGCCCCCTCGTCCCCCGAACGCGTTCCCAAGAGACTCCACGAAACATCCCTGAGACACTGACTCAAAACCATCCTGGGATGGACCGAATGCCACGACGGATTCCACTGTCAGGGAACCCGCGCGACTCTCCAATGCACGGCGAACGCTGACAATGTTGGCCGCGGGAGCTACAACTACCCAATACATGCCTCAGGACTCTGAGGCCCCATGCACCAGACCATGACGTTCTTCCTTCCCCACTTTATATTCCTCCTCATCCTATGCCTCATTCCCCTCCATGTCCCCCACCTCCTCATCCTCCTTTTCCTCCTCCTCCTCATCCTCCTTACCCCTTTCCTCCTTCTCCAGTTTCTCCTCTTCGAAGGCGCCAATGGCGCTGGAGGAGGAGGAGGGAGAGGAGGAGGAGGAGGAGGAGGAGGAGGAGGAGGAGGAGGAGGAGGGGGACGAGGGGAGGAGGAGCCCTTAAGACTGCATGAGACTAAAATTAGCCGATCGGCTAGATTAACCGAATTCGTCTAACCTAACCTACGAAGGTTAAAGTTACCTAATTCGGTTAATCTAGACTACCGAAATAGACTAATAATTAGACTCACCGTTACCCTCAGAACTAGCCTAAGCCTAAGAAATAGACCACCCGATGCCCTCAAATATAATAAACTAATAATTAAACGATCGGTTAGGCTAAATATTAGCTTAAGTTATCCGTTAGGTTAGGTTGTTTTGTTAGGTTAGGTTATATGTTATGTTAGGTTGGGTTAGGTTGTTCGAAATGGTGTTGCTACAACAGGTGTATATGTATAAGCCCTTGTGGGTCTACGTCATACCATGTAGTTTTATGGTGTTGTGATGTATGGTGTGGTAGGTTTGTCATCGGTGTAGCCTTACGTTAGATCTAGTTTGTTTATTGTGATGTGAAGTAGTTATTATTGGGAGCATGCGGTGATAAGTTGTCCGTCGACGCGGAGCCCGATAGCGTGGTCCTCCCTCCTGGTTCGCTTCGTGCCCTGTCCTAAGTAGGTATTATACTTCTAGTCGACTGCAGTCTTGCGAGGGAAGATGAGAGTGAAAAGCACGTAGTAAGGAAATTAATGAAAAAAGACCGTCGAGAGATGAAAAAATAGTTGAAGTTGACACAACAGGGTAGAAAGAGAGGGGAGGGACAAAGGACGTAGGATAAGGTTTTATCCGAAGCTTGCGGGTTGAATTTGGATCGACACCGAACCCAAACTGAACTCCCAGAAAGGTCGATGGGCAAGAAACTATTTGGGGACTTTGTATGTTTTCCACCAAACATGGTCGGACTGGCTCTGGACGTGCACTCCGACATGATGACATATGTTTGTTGACATGGTTCTCCGGCTTCGCAATTTTGCATTTCGTGCTCGAATTTTAAAGTGGGCGCTCAGAGCCGGCCCCATTCGTGTTTGGTGGGAAAAGAATGGCCAGGTATTTCGAAGTTGCTCTCATATATATTACTGACAATTTCGTTTGGGTTTACTTGAAACCCAAACTCAACCCGAACTCAGATGGGTTGGGTTTAGTTTGGGTTTAGTTTGGGTTTAGTTTGGGTTGAGTTTGGGTTTGGTTTGGGTCTAGTTTGGCCTTGGATTTGAATCAATCATGAAAGTTTAGTTTGGGTTTAGTTTCAACCCGAAAACAACACACATGATCGATAGTTTTGGTTCAGTGTGGGTCTAGGTTGGGTTTAGTTTGGGTTCGCAAATATACAACAACATCCTCTCCTCCATCCTCCTCCGTAGCCGATTCGGGCATTTTTTGAGAAGTTGTGATTCCGCGCGGTTTTGATCTTACAGTTGAGTATCGCACATTTCCTCTGTGCTCTCTGTGCCAGCTCCCTGAGGCGATGGCCGCTGGCAAGTGGTCGACCGCGATGCCGACTGCCGAGAGTGATGCGCCCGCCCAGTCGACTCGCCACCACCCTAATCCATTGATATATGTGGGCGACCTCCAGAAATGCATCGAGAAATTCATCAGGGAGGATCGCAACGATAGCAGAGACATCTACGGGTTCCTCGAGCCTGTTGTGCAGGACAGCCTCACGTGGAAGACGGCTCCGCGCGCTGATCTGTTGTTGCACGTCAAACCGTTGCTCACGCGCCTCCTCGTCGTATGCGCGAACGGCTGCGCCCCCGCCCTCAAGCTCGAGAAAGCATTGAAATCCCACCAGCCCTTTGGGCGTGAGTGGTTTAGCGAGCTCTCTCTGTTCTCAACCCCCCTTCTTCCCCTTCGGGGAGGGGTTTACCCCTCCCCCTACCCCCTCCCCCTGGGCCTGGAGAGGTCCTTCCGCGGGTCGTCAGAGGGGTCATTTTCGACTCCTGGGAGGGCTAAAAAACGACACCGCTCACGAGGATTCTGGCCCCGACGGGGGGAGGCAGAAAAGTGCACCCCTCTTCTTTGAAGCCAAACTCATTGATTTTACTACGGTTTTGGCCCCATTTTGGCCTTTCTGAGGGGGCAGCGCTAATTAAAGCCCCCCTCTTCTTTCAAGCCCAAATCATTGATTTTACCAAGGTTTTGGTCCCATTTGGGCCTTCTGAGGGGGCAGCGCTAATTAAAGCCCCCCTCTTCTTTGATCGATCCCCCCAAGATGACCCCAAGAAGCGCCCAGGAGGCACCAAGAGGCCCCAAGATGGCCCCAAGAGGCCCCCCAGGAGGCCCCCAAGAGGATCCCAAACGGCCCAAAGAGGCCCCCCCGAGGCACCCAAGACGCCGAAAAGCCCATCAGGACGACCCTCTACTGGGCGTCGTTTCTGGACGGGCAGGAGGAGGGGCCCGAACGACTCACACCAGGACGAGGGGCCCGAACAACTCACACCACGAGAAGCCCGAACGACTCACACCAGGACGAAGAGCCCGAACGACTCACACCACGAAGAGCCCGAACGACTCACACCAGGAAGAAGGGCCCGAACGACTCACACCAGGACGAGAAGCCCGAACGACTCAAACCACGAGGAGCGCTTTCTCTCCCTCCTCCTCCGCCTCGTCCTTCTCCCGCTCCCACCACAAGGAGGATGTACAAGGAGGCGGGAGGAAGGAGGAACAGGGGAGATATGCGGGGGCAGGCGGAAACACGCCTGAAAAACACGACTGTCGGCATGCTTCGCTAGAGTTGCTGTTTTGAGATGGGCTGGTGGGGATGCGCGAAGCGTGAAGAATTAGTTGACGACGATAAGAAGGCGAATTCCTCGATCAAGGCGCAAGAGGTTTGGGCCATCGCAGTGTCCACTATGATTCGTATCATGTTGTCGAACCTCAGGGATGTGAAGCACGTCGCCGAGGCCCGTCGCCACTGCTTCCAGAAGGCAGGCGTGGCGAAGGTGGATGGCATTAATGTGATGATGGAGCTGGTGCGGACCAACGTGGATGAGGAGGTGGAGGCCCTTCCCCGCTCCCAGTCGGCCCCGCCAGGGCCGCGGTCGCGCGGGCAGGGTCGCCGTGAAGTCCTGCGCTCGCTGTCGGCAGACGGGCTGGGGGCAGGCGACGACGGCGCCCCGAGGACGCCGAGGAGGGCACCGACGCGTGCGCTTGCCAAGAGGGGCAAGAGCCCAGATCCCGAGGTGAGCGACGTGGACCTCCCGAGCGCCTCCAAGAGGCTCGCGACTGACCTGGAGATTGGGTCAGGCACGGAGGACGACTGCTACCCGAGTGCTTCGGCGGTGGTGGAGTATCTCGGGCATGCGCCACCGCTGATGCAGCCCAGTGGTATATCTGGCGATGATTGGGACATGTTGCGCCACGTCCAGGAGTTGGCCCCCGCCAGGCCGCAAGGAAGAGGAAGGTCGAAAAGGCCAAGGCGACGGCCACGGTCACGCCCATGAAGGCCGCGAAGGTCACGCCCATGAAGACGGCCATGAAGGTCACGCCCATGAAGACGGCCACAGCGGCCACGCCCATGACGACGGCGAAGGTCGCGCCCATGAAGACGGCCGCGAAGGTCACGCACATGAAGGCGGCAATGAAGGTCACGCCCATGAAGACGGCAAAGGTCACGCCCATGAAGACGGCAAAGGTCACGCCCATGAAGGCGGCAAAGGTCACGGAGCGCCCGAACAACAAGCCAGGCAGCGTGGAGGAGCAGCAGCGTTGCAAGGACGATGGCACCGGCTGCCCGAAGGATCGGTGGTTCGGCTATTGCTCGGACTTCAAGGCCAAGAGGGCGGCTCATGCGCTTCGCACTTAGAGTTATTGTGTATTGGCTTGGGCTAGAGCAGGCTTTTGCGGGGCCAGGCCTACTTCTCTCTAGCATTCACGGCTGCGTTTAGTCAGCCACAGTGCGGGGCGATTGCTATGACATGATGTTCGTATGCGTACAATGCGAACTGCGATGCACAACGTTCCTCCTCTCTTCGACCCCCTCCCTTCGTCTTGAGAGTGTCTTGAGTGGTTTAGGCACTATGAGCGTCTGGATTGTTAATGTAAGTTCGTTTGAATTGGTTTATGGATGTGTATCGGCTTACATTATAAAAAGACCAGATGAAGCTAGGCGCGGCTTGTTTATTACACGCCTAAATCTACTCACCACAAACCTCGCCCATAGTGTAAGGGTGAATTATTTGATCACGTGCGCTTTGCACGCTGAAGTGGATTAGTTTGCATTGCTTTATATGTGTATATATATATGTTACATTTGTGTATTGCGTGGGATTTACTGTTATACGATCATGTTAGCCATGTGCGGCTTACTTAGGTAGTCCACGTCTAAATAACAATCGCCCTCGCACGCATCTCCCTTTCGCCCCCTCGAGCCCACCCTCGCCCATAGAGTTTCAAGTTTGGCTCCGTAGCGGTTGAATGGCCCCAGAGAGAAGTTATGGCATCGCAGATTTCACACGATGGTTCACGCGTTGATCTCAGCAAAGTGTTTCTTGGGCAAATCGATGCCAGAGCTACGCAGCTTATGGTTCGATCGAGATTGGAGGCCGAGGGCTGCTCTCAGATCTCCCAGATTCATATCGTTCGTAAGGGAACCATCGCGAATGCCCTGAAGCGCGTTGCTTTCGTGCAGTTTGGAAAGCCATGGTACGCCCAGTGCGCCCTGGAGTTGGACGGGTCAGTGTGGCCCGAGATTGGCGGCGACCCGAAGATTCCGATTTCTTTGGCGAGGATCCCCAAACGTCCTGGGGCCCAGGATGACGCACCTCTTCCTGCGCCAGTTCCGCCAGGCCCAGTACCGCCAGGCCCTGTGGCAGCCAGGCCAGCTCACCAGCATCCTAGAGTTGCCGCACGTTTGTGGCCCAAGAGCTCGTTGCTCAAACGAGCGACCGCCTCTTCGTCTTCCTCGCATCCTCCGCCTTCGAAGAAGGTCAATGTCATCGAGCAGCACGTCGAGCAGGGCATCGAGCAGACCATCGAGAGCACCTTCGAGAAGGGCAAGGGCACCAAGCAGACCAGCGAGAGCACCTTCGAGAAGGGCATGGGCATCGAGCATGCCGCCAAGCAGGCCGTCGAGAGCACTGTCGAGCAGGTCGTCCAGCAGGGCGTCGAGCAGACCATCGATCACGACGAGGAGGTCAAGATGTGCTTGAAACAGCTTGAGGCGAACACCCCCAGGCACATGTCGCCTGAGGACGTCCTGGCTCGCGGCGCTGCCCCCATCGCTAATCTCGCACACGTTGCTGCTGCCCCGAGCGGCTCATCAGTTTACTGCAACTGGTTGCATGACTACTAGAACAACAACTGTCACATGCATGTATGCTGCTCGATCCGCACGCCGCGCTCATTCATCGGGCCTCATCCTACAGCCCTCGTTCTACATCCCACCAATCAAAACCAATGTAATAATGATTGAACAGATCTGCGAAGTGGTAGCGGCACGAAAACCGAAAAGTTGAGTTTGGGTTGAGTTTAAACCCAAACTCACCTTCTGAGCCTTAGAAAGTTGAGTTTGGGTTGAATTTGGGGCTTAAAAGTTGAGTTTGGGTTTAAACTCAACCCAAACTCAACTTTTCGGTTAATGGGTAGTTCCAATACTAGTGCATTCCCGAACCAGAACTGAACACAGTTAGTACGTCAATCACCTCACCCACAGCCCCCTACGGCCCCCTACAGACCCCCATGGGCCTCTACAAACCCATCCACATATGATAACACATGTAGCAATTTGAACTCGAGGTGGGCGCGGTGTGATATCCTGACCAGTGCGAGGCATTCCCAATACGCTGCATTTCTCGGCGCGATGAGTGCCAAATCAGCAGCCGCTCAGATCCAGGCGTTAAAAGCTGTGAAGCTCGAGGACCTCCAGGAGACCGACGAGGATGGCCAGCCAGAGGCTGGGGAAGAAGACGAGGCTGGGGCAGATGCTGATGACGAAGATGAGCCACACGCAGGCGTTGGCAAACCAGCAGCCTCAGCGACACGCGTCGGCAAGCCAGCCGCCTCGTCGAAGACTTGTGCCGTCATGAAGAAGCCTGTAGCCCCCCCCGAGGATGGTCCTGCAGAACACGGACAAGAAGCCTGCTGCCGCCACCCCTCAAGCTCGGGACCAGGTGAAGATGCGGAAACTTGCGCAAATTCGTGACACGCTTCCAGACGAAGTCAAGACGTTGCTCGACGATGCCCACCGCCATCCGAGCGGCAAGAGGGCGAGGGAGACCGAGCTCGTGAACAACATGTTCATGATGGACGGCGGCAGGCTCGTTCCGAATTGGCATTCGCCGTGGTTCGCTGCCGAGATCAAGCAGAAGAAGACCAAGTACGGGAACGACAAACGCACCGGCGTCAACTTCGACATCACGAAGGAGCGCTTCAAGGACGGGGAGAAGGGCCTCGAGGCGGCCATCCGCGCAGGCGCTGTGGAGGAATGGCAAGTCGACGGCCGACGTTTCTGCGCCACCCGCGAGGTCGTGGTCGGGCCCAGCCACGAGGTGACGAAGTCGAACACGTTGCAGAAGGGCAAACATGTAACGCCAGAGCAGCAGAAGCAGATTTCCGACGCCGTCGATCGCATGCAGTTCGGCTTCCAGTTCACGAACGCTGAGGCGAGGAAGGCTGACTCTGGCGAGGTGCCGTACAAGGCGCGCCAGAAGATCGGGGAGGCGATCGTCGCGCTGGAGAAATGCCCGAAAGAGACCACGAAGGCCTACGACCAGCTGGCCGCGAAGAAGCTGTCGGGCGTGCAAGTCGACGTCAAGGAGAAGATGGAGGTGCAGATCGAGCAGATGGAGGAGGACAATCGCGAGCTCACCAAGATGTACAGGTTCAAGAAGTGCGGCGACGGGACCGCCTACAGCTGCAGCAAGATCCAGTCTGCGCTCGGTCAGACTGCCGTGCACATGGAGAGGGCGCAGGAGACCGTCAAGGCTGCCAAGGCGCCCCTGAAGTCCTGAAGCAGCACGGCGGGCCCAACGAGGACAACGACGATCTCGCCTTCACCTCCGTGCGCCAGTGCTGCGCTGTGCCGTTGGAAACACACCCTTCTCCTTATCACGCCCCCCCCTTCCCATCCCCCCGCCCCCCCCCCCCAGAGGCGTCTTGAGAGCATACAGAGCATTGGAGTCTAGTGTTTTAGTTAAGTCCAGGCGCCATTCCAGGTTCAAGCTTACACGACAATTTAGTTTGAGGCCCGACGTTGCTATAGGTTTAGGTTCAGACGTCCTTGGCGTTGAAATTCAGACGCTCTTTGAAGTCAGGCGTCCTTGAGGTTCAAGTTCAGTCGCTCTTTGAGTTCAGTCGTCCATTTCGGTTTAAGCTTAGTCCAGCTCACAAAATTACTAACGCACCTTAAGAAGTTCAGACTTCCCGATGTAGACACGAGGATTCCGGAGGCCGCGGGGGGCCCTCAGGATGGCGTCGTGGGAGGCCTCTCGGGGGTGGGAACGCGGTAGAATTCAATTGGAATCGGACCAATTCGAGACCCCTCCCTTTTCCCGAAAGGGAGGGGGTCTCAAATTCGAGTGCGGCGTCATTGTATTTCGAGGCCTGTGTGATATTCTTGGCATTGCTCCACATTGCTTGTTCAAGTCGCAGTTGACAGCTAAACAAAACAGAAGCGTTTAGGTCGGATTGGGAAATCTAATTTGCATCCGAACCCAACCCCAAACTGCGCTGTTCACAAAGTTGTGTTTAGGTTTAAAACTCAACCCAAACTGCTCTGTTCAAAAAGTTGACTTTGGGTTTTAATTCAATCCAAACTGGACTTCCCAACCCGCCCTCGGCACAAACTCGCAGGTGTTGCGTAAAAGTTGTGGCTCGAGATTTTGCTCCAAATCTGTGGCTCGCAGTTGTTGTTCACGCCATGGATATGTTCCAGCGGCGCGGCGGCATCAGGCAGCGAGCCAAGGCGGCTGCCGCCGCCGAGGCTGCCGCGACGGTCAGTAGTAAATTGGCGACATACCTGTTGCAGGAGTGGAGCTGGGGGTGGATGGCTCCGCAACAAGTCCAGCGCATCTCTGGTTTCAAGAAAGACGACCTCGCCGCCCAGGCAGCAGGTCTACTAGAGATGGGCGCGGTTCAGTTCCTATCGCCCCTTGGAACCTCTGGGCGGCACCCCCAGCGCATGAGCAACCAGCTCGTCAAAAAGTGCTCCCCTCATTCATGGTTCTACCCGCTGCCGTTCAGGGCAATTCTGAAGCAGAGCGCTTGTGGGACTCACTTCCAGGCCATGGACATGTTGTGCCCGCATGTGGTTTGTGCGAAGATGTTCCACTGCCACAAAAATGCATGGCAATCGTTGATGTGCCCGTCCGCCACAGCGCTGCGGGCGTTCTGGCAGGACGTGAGATCGACGCCACAATATTGATCACATCCAATTCGCGGCCGCCCCAACCACGAGTCCTTGGCCCTGCCGATTTCTGTGCACGGCGATGGAACGCCGATTGCTGGCCTTGGGAAATCTTGGGGGGAACTCATGGACATTTGGAGCTGGAGCTCGCTCGTTGCGACAGGGCTGACCGACATGTCTCAACTCGTGATCTGCATGCTGCTCGAAGCAGTTCAAACGTCAGGCGCAGCAGGCAAAACCTTAATGTATAAATTTAGGAAGCTCAAGTGGTCACTAGAGCACCTGTGGTTGGGCACGTGGCCCGAGATCGACGAGCTGGGCAATCCGATGCCTGAGGGCTCGCCCACGGGATTGCTCGCTGGGGGGCACTACGCGTGCGTGCGGGGGCTGATCGGTGATCTCGACTACATGTTGAAGCACTTGGGTATGCAGAATTATAGCATTTTGAATGACCCGTGCGGGTGGTGTCCCTGCAACCCAACGACTATGCCATGGTGGGATTTCCGCAAAAACGCTGAATGTTTAAAGCACGCGCACACTATAGCTACATGGATGGCCATGGGTCATCAGAAAGAACACCCGTTGTTTAAGGTCCCTGGCGTTACAATTTTGACGGTAAAGCCAGATTGGGTGCACATCATATATTTGGGTTTGGACAAAACATTGTATGATTATGTATTGTTTTGTTTGACCCGTTATGTGTTCATAGGTGATCCCGACCAGAACATGGCGACCATACAGAAAGATATTTTTGACATTTACAGGCGCGACAAGGTGAATACCCGATTTTCCCATATGAAAGTATCTATGTTCAGCAATCGGGCGAAGGCAAACCTCAGAGGAAAAACTGCTGAGATAAAGTGCCTGGGGCCAGTCCTCCTTGAAATATGGCAGAAAAGAATAAATCTCGATATTGAGATGCACCATAAGGTTCGGCTGCTAATTCAGCTGGGTGTCCTGCCAGATGAAAAGTTGGATGCGATTCCACAGGAATGCTATACAACTCCAAGGAACATGCGCTTGGACTTGTTAGACACGTGCCATACGTTCTTGTGTCTGTGGAACGAGATGCAGGCTTTTTTGTAAATAACGAAGACGCGCAGGATAATGAGTTGTTCCACGTAACTATAAAAGCACATTTGTTTGTTGCACTGCTGCTTGGATCGATCAAACCCTACAAAGATGTGGTGCTTCCGTGGCGAAGATCTAATGTCAAGGGTGCGCAAACTCGCACTTTCTTGCGCCAAGTGGTGCTCATCCTGGCAGATCGGGAACACAGACATTGGCAAGTATTGCGTTGCCCTTGACACGCTGTTCAAAACATTGGACGCAGTTGCTGTGTAAAACGGCGCAAGACAATACAAGCTATACAAAGTGGTTTTCGCATACCCAAGCATAGAACCTAACAAATAACCTAATATCTAACCTAACCTACCCCCTAACATATAGCCTAACCTACCCCCTAACATATAACCTAACCTAACCTACCCCCTAAGATCTAACCTAATAGTTAACCTACGATTTAACCTACCAGCTACCCCCATAATTAAACTAATTAGTTAACGTTAGCAGATCGGCAAGATTAGACGAATTCGTCTAATCTAACCGATCGGCTAATTTTAGTCTCATGGAGGGGGACTCCTGCGAACAGGGGAAGCACTCGTTCCACTCGTCCACGACCACGAGCACGGGATGCACGGTCTGGCGCTGCAGCTGAGCGAACATCTCCGAGACCGCCTGCGAGCCAAGCAGGGGTGGACTGGTTAGAAATGCTGCGAGGGGTACACTAGTAGTTGAACTATGGCCTCACCCACCAAAAACGCCATCCTTGTCAAAAGATCAGAGGCTCGGGAGCAAGAAACACCTGTGCCTTGTGCCAAGAAACATGTCGAAACAACGAACACGAGACATACTTGGACAAACATGGGGTACGAACGGTAAAGGAAACATGCAACTGCGTAGCAGAAAAACCACGGCGTACCGACAAAGACGTCGCATCAAAAGACCGCAAACATGCGCGACCGACTGTCATAGCGATAACATCTGCCAAACCGCATGCCCAACCTACATAGAGCCCGTGACCGTGCGAAACGCGACCTGCCTGAGCAGCGTAAGCCTCGTTGTCGAGCCCGAACTCCACGATCTCCCAGACCTGCAATGGTTGGAAAAACGGAACTACCATGTTGCAATGCTAACTGTGAGCTCCAGCCACGCGGCCCTGATTCTCTCCGCGTGCCTCCCTGCCTCCTTGACCCCTCCTCTCGATGTGCCGCTAGCGCCACTGCTGCTCTACGTGCGGCCCTTCCCTCTCTCGGGGGGGGGTTAAAGTTCAAGCCTGGAATAATTGCGACGCTGGCGACTCAATTCGTCGCGGGAGTCAGAATGAGCAGGATGGGGAGGAACAGCAGCGTGAAGAAGTTTCGCGAGAGGATGAGTCAAGATGCTGCGAGCCCAGGGGCCCACTGCAAGACAACTCCGAGATTGGACGTCGAGAAACGCACGAATTTACAGTCCCCCTCCACATTGCGATATCTCTCTATACATATATATATGTTTATGTGATATCTACATATGTATGTATAACTATATATATAGTTATACATACATATGTATATATACATATGTAAGCCAGCGTGGAGCCCGAACAGTCATCTATTCCACAGAGGAAGTACGAACTATGTGGTGCAGCCATCTGGTGCCAGCCACGGTGTACAAGCTATGTGGTGCCAGCTATGTGGTGCAAGCAATGTGATGCAAGCAATGCGGTGCAGTCTGCGGTGTGGAACACACGTGGTGCAAGTTACAACAATTATAAGGTGCAAGCTATGTGGTGCAGGCTATGTGGTGCAAGCTAGGTTGTGCCACCTACGTGGGTTCCTATACGTGAAACATGGTGTGCAATGCAAACTGTGTAGTATAAGGAATGTGGTGCACGCTGTGCTGCTGCAACCGGCGCTGTGCAATCGACGTGGAGCAAGCTATCGGGGCGCCGACGGGGCGGGCACCAGCCGAAACTTCGACGTCCCCCCCCATCGCGGGGCGCCGACGAGGCGCCCACGGGCGAGCACCAGCTGAAACCCCGACACGCATTCCAAGCGCGGGGCACCCACGAGGCCCCCACCCCCCACCAACCACCACCAACCAACTACCAGCCGAAAGCACGACACACACACACCAACACATACCAAGCGCGGTGCGCACACGAGTCACTCACCAGCCGAAACCCCGACACAACCATCCAGCTCCTGAAGTAAGGAAAGCCAGACCACTCAAGTGCAAGCACGGCTTGGGGAACACGCATGCTTGAGTTCTACGCGTTTTCGATCCCAGCGTAGACCGCACAAGCGGGACCGTGCCCAAAGGAAAGGGCACCGTTGGTTCCGAAGCAAACTCGTTCGTTGCTGACCACGAAAGACGACAGAAGGGCCCGAGTTCAGGCGAAAAAGGCACAACCAAGCGCAATCCGACTTACATACAAATTGTATGCACCATCGCTGCAGACCATCCCCATCAACATCACCATCACCGCCATCTTCACCATCCCAATCATCATCAACGCCACCATCACCATCAACATCACCACCATCACCGTAACCAACACCACAACCATCACCATCCCCGGCATCATCATCATCAGCATCAGCAGCAGCATAATCGTCATATTCAGCATTAGCATCATCATCAGCATCATCCTCATCATCACAATCACCATCACCATCACCATCACCATCACCATCGCCGTCACCATCGCCACAGCCATCACCATCACCATCAGCATCAGCAACATCAGCATCGCCATCATCATCATGATCACTAATATAGTCCTCATCATCATCATCACTAACAGCATTCATCATCAACATCATCATCATCAACATCATCATCAAAATCATGATCACCATCATCAACGTCACCATCGGCATCATCATAAGCAGCAGCATCATCAGCATCACCATCACCATCAGCATTAGCATCAGCATCATCACCATCATCATTACCAACATCAACATCAACATCAACATCAACATCATCATCAGCATCATCATCATCATCATCATCATCATCATCATCTTCAGCAGCATCATCATCGTCATCATCATCATATTCAGCATCATCATATTCAGCATCATCATCATCATCATCATCATCATCATCATCATCATCATCATCATCATCATCATCATCATCATCATGATCATCAGCATCATCATCATCCGTAGTCATTTTGACTCAAGCCAATTGGCTCAAGCTCTCTTGGGTCAACAAATGGCGCGGGATCGCGTGGCCGCCTCCGGGTGATGGCTGCGAGGAGCGAGCGCCCTGACGAGGCGCCGCGAGTCCTTCGAGGAGACGAGGGGGCGCGTGCCTCGGCAGGTCACTTGGTGAGGCGCCTGAGCCAGGAGCTGGAGGCTGCCCGCACGGAGTGCGCGAGGCTGCTGACGGTGCTGGACCAGCGGGCTGCAGGGGGTGAAAGCAACATCGAAGCAGAGGCTGCCCGCCGTGAGGTTCTAGCCGGGCCCTCCCTGGTGGCGAGGCTCAGCGGCGCGCCCGAGAGCGGTGGGAAGCACTTGGTGCGGAACGTCTCGCTGCATGTGAAGCGATGCCCGCAGGCTGGGGCTCCCTGGTTGGAGTGAAAGGCTCCGCAACGCGAAGGCCGCCTGCCTGGTGGAGCCGCCGCTGCAGCAGCAATGAAGTGCGATTGTGAGTGCGAGGTCATCATCCGCGAAGCGGAGGCGTCGCTCTTCAGGCATCGGGTCGAGAAGCTGCACGTGGAGCCGCAGGCCGAGGTGCTGCGGCCTGGCGAGTGGCAAACGTTCGGCGAGAAGCACGTCGTGTGGGGAGCTGGGGCTTTCGTGGATGGCCTCGCGGCGGGGTGCCGCCTTGCCGAGGCGTGCCCGCCCCGCGACGTTGGGGTGCTGATGCGCGAGCTGGGAGTAGCGGCCGCGAGGACCCCGCTGCGGTCTTGCGCCAAGCCGTACCTCAGTGAGAACGCAGCCGAAGCCTGCCTGTCCGATGCGGGCGCTGGAGCTGCGGAGGCCCGCGGGACCGCGGCTGGTGTGGTGCCAGGACAGCTGGAGGCAGAAGCCGAGGCGGCCCAGGAGCCGCCGCTGCTCCTCCCCCCGCCGCCCGGCGGCTCGGAGGCTGCCACGGCCTGCACGGCCGCGCCGACGGCTGCCGCGAGGAGAACCGTGGTCGCGGAGTACCTGGCGGCCCACCCCGCGGCGCTCCTCAGCGGCGGCGACGGGGAGGAGCACTGCGACGAGATCGAGAAACCCACGTGCGAGGAGCATGAGGGGCAGGCAGAGCAGCAGGAGCCCGAGGCCATCGGGTTCGAGCTGAATGATGGGGAGGAGCACTTCGGCGCGCTGCGGGGCGCCGTGGGGGTGGGGTGCTGAAGGACGACGAAGAGGACCAGAACCTGCTAGAGGCCCACGTGTCGGGTGACGGCGCGGGGGACGAGCAAGGCGGCGGTGCGCGGGTGTCGTGCAAGGAGCCGCTGAGCATCATCGAGGAGTCCACGTGTGAGGAGCATAGGGGGGCAGGCAGAGCAGCAGGAGCCAGAGGACATCGGGTTCGAGCTGAACGACGAGGAGGAGCAAGTCGGCGAGCTGCGGAGCGCCATGGGGGTGCCTTCCAAGAGCGACGAAGGGGAGAGCTGCGACGGCGAGGAGTCGGTCCTGCCCCCCCCCCAGCTGGCGAGGGCGAGTTCTTCCTCGAGGTCGTCGACACGGATGCGGTGGCAGCAACTGCCACGCGGCAGTACGACTGCGTCGAGGCGCTGTGGGCCATCGGCATACAGAGGTGGGAGGGGTGACGCTGCTCATCGAGCGCCGATGACCCATTCATCGAGCGCTGGCGACGCGTACATCGAACACCTTATCGGCAAGAAGACGGATGCAAGTTGGGGTGTGAATGCTCGGAAACCCTGGGGAGGGGGCCCAAAGATCCCGTGAGTGAGTGAGACAGTCGCCCTGGGCGCGAGCGATTCAGGTCCGACCTTCCTTGGAGAGCGGGATCATCCTCATCAGCATCGCCATCATCATCTTCATTATCAGCATCACCATGATAATCATCATCATCATCATCATCATCATCATCAGCAGCAGCAGCATCATCATCACCACCACCAACATCATCATCATCATCAACATCCTCATCTCATCACCAACAACATCATCATACTCATGATCACCAGCACCGTCACCATCAACATCACCATCACCATCATCATCATCATCGTCATCATCAGCAGCATCATCATCGTCACCATCAGCATCATCAGCAACAGCATCATGATCATGATCATCACCAACAGCATCATCATCATCATCATCAGCACCATCATCATCACCATCAGCAGCAGCATCATCATCAGCATCATCATCATCAGCATCATCATCATCACCGTCATCATCATCACCCGCATCTCCATCATAGTGGGGGGCCCTGCACGGCCATATTGTTGTTCTGTGTTGGCTTTCCTGGGGCCAACATGGCGCCTCCTTCTTCAAACAAAACTCTCGTTAGACCCTTTTGTAGGGGCAACTCGGGGCGCTTGTGGGCTAGAGTTTGGCCTTGGCCGTCTTGCGTTTCTTCGGGCCCTGTCGGGGGTATCTTTGGCTCCCCTCCACCTTGGGATATCTCGCGCTGTCTCGGAGATCATGTTCTGCCTAGATGGGGCCATGTTGCGGGCAACCACCGTTCATTTTGCTTCCTCCTTCCTCATCCCGTTTCCCAATGCCTCGTCCCACCTCCTCCTATCTTCCCCGGCCGTTTCCTACTCCATCTTGCTCTTCTACGTCCACGAGCCTCCTCCAATTTGGTCGCTTGCGGGAGCCACCAACGCACTGGTGACCCGCGCGGGTTACGGGTGGTATTCTTGCCTCGGGCCTCGTTACCACCCCCCTCTGCCTTGCTTCCCTCCGAACGTCGTCGACGATGAACATGCGCACGGCCTTGCGCATCATGGACGGCGTGCGCCCGTCGCCCATGGCGGACCCGTTGTCGTTACGCGCAGGGATGCCGCTCCCGTGGTGCACCGTGGGCCCGTCGATTGGGGCCGTCATTGCATCCTGGAATGCCAGACAAACGAATGGGACGACGTGGTCCCAACCAGCGTCCTCCCCCATAAGTGCCGATCCACACGATCACGGCGCTCTTGCCAGTGCCCGGGAACCACGGACCAGGTGTGGTAAGGGCTCCCAAGGATTTCCGTTCAAGTCGCCTTGCCGCTTCTCCAGCCATTCGATCGTCAACCGCAGAACAAACTGCTGCAGAAACCAATTCGCCATATTCGACCTGTTCGAACTCTCCATGATGAACTTCGCCGAATTTCCAATATTTCGCTCAGCACCTCCTTGAGGGTTGGACGACACCGTGGCGTCGCGCTTCTGATCAGCGGAGGCCTCGTGCGCATCCTTCTCAATTTTCTCTCGGTCCACGCCGCCAGATGATCCTGGTAAGAATTCTCGAATATGTCGAACATGCTGCCTGGGTCCACTCGATCACCTGCCTCTGTGCCGACAGGGTCTGTCTTTCAGAGCTGTTGTCCGTCGCGATGGCCGTGCACTCCTGCCCCCAGCTCTTCTGATTGGCCCCTTTCTTCCACACTTCACCGAGACTGTCGGGCTTCCCGGTGGACCAAAGTAGTTCTTGGAATTTCTGGCACGACAGCTTCGGCGAAGGCACTTCTGACTCAACCACTGTGGCGTCCGCGTCGCTCTGCGCGCCGTCGACCGCCTTTCCCGATGGTACCATCATATTCAAAAGGGAACTCTGGATGAGAGGGGCATTACCGCTGTCAACTACATCCCCACGAACATACTCATCCCAGGCGTTCTTCCAACTGACTTTGTCCGGCACTATTCCTCCTCCTCCTCCTCCTCCTCCTCCTCCTCCTCGTCCTCCTCCTCCTCCTCCTCCTCCTCCTCCTCCTCCTCCCCACCTCCTTAGTCCTCTTGTTATTCACCTTCTGCCGCCTCCACTGCCCCATTCTCTGTTCTCCTCCTCCTCCCTTCTCATGCCGCGTCTTCCCCCTCCTATCTCCTCTCTCCTCGTCTCCCTTCTCCTGCCGTCGTCCTGCCTGCATTCCTCCCCGCCGTCCTTCTCCTCCTCGCCCTCTTCCGCGTGTTCCTTTTCATCCTAATCCCCCTTCTCTCTAACTCCGATTGGTTTTTATCATTATCCTCCTCCTCCTCGTCCTCCTCGTCCTCCTCCTCCTCCTCCTCCTCCTCCTCCTCCTCCTCATCATCATCCTCATCATCATCATCATCATCATCATCCGCGCCCTCTGCGAAACGAATGCGTTTCACTGCTGGGCCACGTACTGCTTCACATCCCTCAAAAGCGAAACGTATCTGCTGTCTGTTGTTGACTGGGCTGGTGGGTATATATTTTTTGTCGCGGCCGCAAGCGAAAGCGCAGGCGGCGAACAGGGTGTCCAGGCCGACGGGCAAGCCAAATTAGCTGCAAGGCGCAGCGCGAGCCGGCCGGGCCAGCCCTCAGAGGCAGCAGCTGCGGCAGCGGCGGCGGGGGGTTGGCTAGCTGAACTGCAACGCCCAGGGAAGCTCGAGCATCATGCAGACTTGTGGCAAAATGCCAAGGGAATTCTTGACTGTGCGCCGCGGCGCCAATCCACCACGGTGTAGGTGCCATGCCGAGACAGACAGAGAGTGTCCTACACGCACAATCCGCACAGACACTGTGGTGAGAAAAAGCTAGGTACACACAGGTCATGTCGCCAGAGGGCGCCAAGGGCCAGGGCCGCGTCGACGGCGCAGACCTGCCTGGTGGGCTGGGACGGGTCTAGGATGGAAGCACAGCGTCTGACGGGAGGCTGGACCACTCCGAGACGCCACACACGTATCCTGTGGTGGACGCCAGTCCCGAACAAGTAACAACGAACGGGCCCTGGAGGCGATGGCACCTGTGGGCCCGGCCCATGGTCACGACGTGAGCGTCGAAGAGAACCGCGTATTGCGCGGAGGACAAGCCTGACTGGCGGGGATGGGCGTCGCAAGCGCGGCTGGTGGTTATACGCGAAGCGTAACGGATCACATCCGACGTCTGCGAGGCACTGGGCTCACCGTACACACATGCACACGCATACACTTATATATGTATACATAAAATACATACGTGTGTGTGCATAGGTACATGCATATAGATATACATACAGGCATGCATACATGCATACATGCATGCACATGCATGTGTATGCATATAAGTATGAGTACATGTGTAGGGCTGTAAAATACATATACACACATATATATAGCGAGAGAGAGAGAGAGAGAACAAACAAGAGGTACAGAGAGAGTGTGTACATGCGTGTGCATGAATGTGAGTGAGTGCCTCTGTGTGCGCGCGCTGGGTTGCCATCGAGGCTGCGACCAGCGCATTGTCTGGCACAACTTCTGCCCACCAGTGCCCCTCCCCAGCGTCCGCTGCATGGGACGAGCGGGCAGCATGGCTGCCATTCTCATGCCAACACTGTGGCAATCTTCGCGACTGCCCTCGGGCCTGGCCTCCTCCCTCGCTCCATCCCTGCTCTCCAGCTGCGCACGCATGCTCGGCTCACTCCCGCTGTTGCTCACCAGCACTGGCTCTCGGGTGCGACGAAGACGGGGCCAGGAAGGGGGGGTGTAATGCGCACCATGGCCCGAGGCACGTGCGCGGACGTGGGGGGGTCAGCTGACGTCTTGAAAGAAGAGGGGCCATGAAATCCAGGATGTGTTTGGCCCCAGCCATGGTATCCACGCCCCCTACTGGCCCTACTGGTACTTTTAGGTCGGGCATGTCCTCCTACAGGCGGACGTTGGAAGAAACATCAAACATGGTCAGAAAATCCGCCGACCCTGTCGGCGTGCGTGAGGGGCTGTTTCGCTCGAGTCGGGTTTTTCCGTTGGAGTCGTCGTCTCCGTCTTCCCCTGTTCCATTCTCCTGGGCCCCCTTCCTCACACGCGCCGTCCAAAGCGAAATTGAACAACATAGAGGAATGGAATCGAGAAGACGCCCCTTCCCTTTGATCCCTTCTCCACGCCAGGGGCGGGTCCCGAGAGGGTCCTGGGGGGGTCCCGGAAGGGTCCTGGGGGGGTGTCGCCACCCAGACACGCTCCCGAGAGGTCCCCAAGAGGCCAAATCCATTATTTGTCTTGAGGGATTTATAGGCTTGGGCGTTCTCGCCTCCTCTACTTCCCGACGCTCCAAAACGGCGCAAGAGACCCCAAAGATCGCTCCTAGACGGCCCAAGAAGCCTCCAAGAGGGCCCCAAGACAGCCCGAGAGGACCCCAAGACAGCCCAACACGCCTACGAGACGGCCCAAGAGGCCCCCAAGACGGCTCCAAGAGCGTGCCCAGACGGGGGGTGCCCGAACTGACATTTCGAGCCCTCGGCACCGACAGGCTCCCAGGAGGCCGCAAGAGGTTCCCAAGAGGCCCCAAGAGGCCAACAAAAGGTCCCCAGGAGCCCAAAGAGGCCCCCAAGAGATTCACAAGAGGCCCCCAAGCGGCTCCCAAGAGGCCCAAAAATTCCTCCCCAGAGGCCCCCGCATCCCTGAGGACTCTGGCCCACGTCAGCGTCGTCTTCCTTGCCGCCGCCGCCGTTGTCGTTGTCGTCATCGTCGTTGTCGTCGTCTCCCTTCAGGGTCGGCGGCACTGGCTGTAAGGCCTTCGCGATAATCAAAAATGATCAAAGCAGCACGAAAGCTCGTTACCAGACTATTTTTCTACTATTCGTGAACATTCCTCCTGTAGAGGGACATGCCCGACTGATTGGTGCTTCGTCCTCCCCCGCCTCTCCATGGCTCGACTCGGCCTGCCCCTCGTCCATGATTTCCAGGGCACCTGCCTCAATGCACACACGCTCTCATGCAGTGCAGGTCGTGCGCCACGCGACCGGAGGGAGCCCCCTCCCTGACACGCGAGTGCTCGACACCACGCCGGCGAGGGAAGAGGAAGGTGCGCAGGCGTGGGGGGGGGGCCAAAAATGTTGCGATAGTGCCGGACCACTACCAGGGTGCGTTATGACCAGAATTTCGAGGACCGTCCAGCCGTGGTGACGAGGGCTCTCCCAGAGAAGCAGCGGTACCGGGCTCTGCTCCTCCCCTGGTGCACTGCGAGGGTCGGAGGGCGGAGGGTGGGCGCGGGGGTGACGTTCGCGGGGCTCGCGAGGCGCTCGGTCATGGAGGGCACGCGTATCTGCTGGCGGTAGTCGGCTATCCTGTGCAGCCTCTCAGCCTCGGACAGCTCGCGCTCTTCCACCTCGGTGCAAGGGGAGGACGCTCCCAGACGCTGCCTGCAAAACGAAAACATGATCGGCACATCCGTCAGCCATGCCGTCAACGGATAAGGATGCTGGCGCGTGGACCCCAAACATTCGAAGCAGTGGGGGGGAGGTCTGTGGAAGCAATTGCAAACGACTTGAAAGCAAGCGGAAACATGTCGAAGCGAATCGAAACATCCAGATGAGTAGATGGACGCAGGTGGAAACATGTGGGGGCAGAATGAAACTCATGACAACATATGAAGGCCAGCGGGGACATGTGGACACAACCCGCGAATGGCAAACATAAACATGGGCCAATAAAGGAAATCGGCAACCGCCTCAGGACAGGATCGAACCGAACACAACCCGGAACACGGACGGCGTCATGGAACTGCGACGCACCAGGCATGGGACCGAACTGGCAAAGTCGGGGACAAGGCCGGCGAAGGAAGCCGACAGCGCACGCCTGCACCCTGAGCGCCACCCCACTGTGCCCGTATAGGCCTGCGCAGGCCACGGGACCTCCAAGAATGCCACACATCAAAATGTGTTTTCGGTTTGAGGAAACAGCTCCCAGGAGGTCTTCGTCAAAAAAAACTGAAATCTCTCGAGCCCGATTTCGCGGGCCATCCGGCCAAAATTAACCAAGCTGAATCAAACGGGATAATGCTGAAGTAAGCAAGTTTTCGACCACAGATATACCAGCGTTGATGCTCAGTTAAACCTCCCAGGAGTAGCATCGTAAGGTTTGGGAGCACAAGCTCCTTCCACTCCCACCTCGCGCTCCACGGTCTTGTCGATGAGAGGTTCATATAATCGACGCGTTGCTGTTACGGACTCGCCGTCGATGGCGCTGGAGCCGTACACCTGAATTGATTGTCAAAGTAGGCAGACGTCGAACCGCTCAACTCTATGTACGCATGCCCGCGTGCATAGGCAAGTATTGAACATATATGGCACACATGTTGCACACACACACACACATAGCTGTTTGTGTTTACGAGTTTGCTTACAACTATGCACGAATGTGCATGCATACGCAGCTGAACAGCACAGTAGTGTGGTCATCGGAGAACAACGTGAGCAGTAATACATAAACAGGACTTCGCCTGGATAAATGGGCATAATGACACGCTGCTCACACAATGTATGCGTAACCTACGGGGAACTTCAAAGCAAGCGATTATATGTACCGCATGCCTGCGTAAGACGCTAACAACATCGATTCAACTGCGTAGGGGGGACCTTTCTGGGGATACCTGTATTCTGGGGAGGGTACCTGGAGTCCAGGGGAGGGATGCTTGCAGTCCAGGGAAAGATGCTAAAAATCCAGGGCGGGGTATCCATGGTCCATGGGGGTACCAATAGTCCGGCGGGGAGGGCACTTGACGCATGGAGAGGTGACCTGTCGCGCAAACGCGGGTGGTCTGGGGGTTATCTGTTGTGTGCATGGGGTGGGCATCAATAGCCCAAGGGGGTACTAATAGTCCCGGGGGGCCCGATGGTCAGGGGGAGAGGGGCTAATGGTCCAGGGGGTGACTGTAATCCAGGGGCCAAGAACCACTCATGCGACGTTCTGACTTCTTCAATGCGCGGTCCCCCTTTCCGCGAGTCCAGTTCTCCATCCTGAAACATTTGTTGATTCCTGGGGCCCCTGTGAGGGCCCTCAAAAACCGAAAACGGCCAATAACCGCCCGATCTATTTTTGGTCACGGCGCGAGTGGAGGCACTCAAGACGGTTCCAAGATCGCCCAAGACAGCTCAAATATTCGAGAGCGGCCCTAAGCAATAGTGAGCTCTGGTGCGCGACTCTCGGGGGCCGCGGGGAGGCCGACACCGAACGCACACGCCGCTGCTATCGCACCGCACTCAGCCATCCGAGGGCCCCGGTGTGCCCGCAATGGAGGTCACTCCGGCGAACGGCCACTTCTGCGCGTGGCCGACAGATTCGGGTGTTGCTAGAAGTGCCCCTGGCCCAATGTGCCCCCAGGATTCTCTGGGTAACCCTCACAACCTAGAGCACCCCTCACGAGGAGACACCTTCAGCTACCCCTCGTGGAGCGAACGGTGAGATCCTTGGGCCAGGGACACCTTTAGCACCCCCCCAAAGATGGGCCGGGAAGAGCTCCAGGCGAACAACACGAGCGCCGAGAGAGCGCCTCCGCCGGCCCCAAGGGGCGATGTTCCAAGCTCCGACGGGGCGACGGCCGATCAAGGCCCCCTCCGGCGTTTGATCGGCGGCGCCCTGGATCGGTCCAGGAGGCCGCCGAACCCCACCCCAAAAGAAGGCCCCCGAGGCTTGCCAAGTGGCCCCGAAAAGGCCCCAACATATCAAGAAAGCCACAAAGGAAAGCCACAAGGGAGGCACCGCCGTGCCCGTGAAAATCCGAGCTCTCTGGGCAGAAGGCAGAAGGCCGTGGGTAACCCGTTGGTCTCGCGGCGACTATGCCGCCATCTTAGATATCAAAAAGAGCGTCGACGAACAATGCCATATGCTAAGACTCTGCGCCTACTGGCGCCTGCTCGCCCCAAAACGACGTGTTTACAGACTGTGACGGCTTGTGCGGTTGGCATAACTGGCACCCGTGAAATCCATTAACGCGTCACAGCAAGCTCGCAGAGGTAAAGCAAGTATTGGCGTCGCCTGCAGCACATCTTTCGCACTCGTGGCGCGCGAGCAGGACATCCGACGCGCGGGTGCAATAGACTGCGCATCGCTGCTACCTCTCAAAACATCAAACCCTTCACCGTTCGCACAGATGGCGAGAAAGGCTGCCGAACTTATGAAGAACCGTCGCCCACTGAATGTTTGCGTGTCGTCGCCTTTTCGATCGCATCCCAGGGCATCGAAACCGCTGAAACACGGTTTTGATTAGTTGTTCCCCTTCTTGCGACGGCGGGCGTGGCCGGGCGGGGGGGCGGGGGGCTATGGCGCATCGGCGAGTGAGCGCAGCGATCGCAACGATGTGCCTGCGCGCAACTGGAAACGCAGTATATAGCCTGCGAACGCCACAGCGTGTCTCAAGCCGTGTACTTGCGAATGTAGCGAGAAACGTAACTGACAGCACCGCTGTGAACTTGCGACCGCCGACCGGCAAGAGAAGCTGATACTTGACAGCGCCAGAACAGCCTGCAAGCTCTAACACGCATCGCAATATACCTGGCCCTGCGAACACCAAAAAACAACTTGCGAACACCCATTTGGTCACAAACCACGTGCCCATCTTGACTTTCAATTTGAGGTGCGCTGGCAATTGCACTGGCGGCGAGGGCGCGCCCGCGCGCGCCGCCCGCAGGTTCTCCAAGCAGTCGAGCAGGGCCGCGGCGTCAGTGCAGCCAAACGCGGCCGACATGGCGCGGGGGCGCGAGACGGCCAGCGGCGGGGGCCAGCGGGGCTCCTCCTGGGGAGGGCACTCGCGCGGCAGCCGCGGCATCGCCAGCGGGGCCAAGCGCCAGGCCGATCGCTATTGGCGGCATCATCGCTGGGAGGGCGCGCAAACACATTTGAAGAAAATGGGGCGCTGCAATTCACGTCGGGCGCGGCGCGCGCTGCCTGGCCAGCGCCGGTTTTAGCCCTCGCCTGCTCTAGACCCGCAATCGCAGCGTGGCATGCCGAGCCGCCGCCGCCGGGGAGGCGCGGCGGGCGCGCGTGCCCGCGCTAGGGCAGCGTCGCATTCGCGCGCGCGCGAATGCACAGCGAGCGCGAGCGCTGCAGAAGCGGGCCGAGAATACGCGCGACGAAACGGGCACGGTCCCCGCCGGCGCCACCGCCACCCCCGCGGCGGGGGCGCGAGCGCGATGACTCGCGAAAACGTGCCTTCATGTCTGCTGCGTGGGAAGAGGGCGCGGAGGCATTTGCGCATCCCTCCAAGCGGTGCCCGGAGGTCGCCGAGGCCGTCGAGTGGGCTGCGCAGCGGAGCGACGCCGAGGTTCGCTACGTTGCGCGCGCCGGGCGCCGCCGCCATCTTGGCGCGCGCCCTCGCGGCGCACGTGCGGGGGTTCCGCGAGCAGGCCGCTCGGCGCATCGAGCGTGCCGCTCACCGCTTGCGCCGGTCGGGCGCGGTGGACGATTGGATTCGCGATTGCGACGCGGCCGCCCGCGCGGCGCCGGCAGATGCGAACGGGCCCATGCTCGAGCAAATAAGCTCGGAATCCAGGCGCGCCGACCAGGGGGTGCCAGCGCTGTTCTGCGAGGCGGCCCGGCCAGAGGCGGAGCGCGCGGCGCGGCTATGGCCCGCGCAGCCGCTGCGCAGGGGCCCCCGCTCGCGGGCGTATTGCCGTGCTCTGGCGTCGGCGAAGCGGCGGATTGCATGCGCTGCGCATCAAAAAAGCATATGCTGCAGGAGGCGCGAAAGGGCAACCGCGCCGTGCGTAAGCGCGCGGCGATGTGCACGCCGCCGAGCTGCGCGCGCTCGCCGCGGCGGACGCGGCGCTCGGGCGCTGGCGACGACGACGCGTGCCCGAATCCGTCCTCAGAGGAAGTAGCAGCTGCGTTTACGAAGGCTTCGCCCCCCCCGGCACGACCCTCCAAGCGCGCCGTGCGCCTCAGATGTTTCCCCCGCCTTTTCGGCAGATGTCGCCAGGCAAGAACTGGGGTCTCCGGCGACGCGCGCGCCCGGGCGTCAGGCTGCGCGCGTCGCCCAACTCGCGGGCGCCAGGGCGCGCGTCGAGTCGCCTCGTGGCGCTGCAGCCGCGGCTCAAGAGTTCGCTGAGATGACGGGGCATCCTGCTTGGGCGCCGCCCGGCGAGCTCGAATTATACCCAGATTCGGCCCGCGTCGCGAAAGGCAGGCTCCTCATCTCAAAGAAGCACTTCGAGCTCCCAGCGGACCTCCGCGAGCGCAAGGCCCGATTCGTCGCTATGGGGAACGTGCTCTCCGACAGGCACACCTGGGTCGCGCGTTCCCCCCGTGATCGCGCGGCCGCATCCAGGTCAGTCGAGTGCGCATTTGTGCAATCTTCCCGGAAGATTAGCAAATGATCCTACCAGCAACGGCCATATAGATACTCTCCTCAAAGATGCCCGTCGCCCTTGTTCCGCCCCTTTAAATGCAAATTTGTAAACTGAAGCGCGCTTTGTGCGGCCCCCAACGATTCGGGTTCGACTTCACCGCTGCATTTACGCGATGACCAGCACGGAATGGATGAACACCCGCGGAAGAAGAGCCTGCAGTTTCATATCTCTGGCAGGTGGCAACGACAACGACTCCCTCAAGCGAACCTTGAAAAGCAAACCTTGGGTCGGTGCTGAACTCCAAGCGGGTCGGAACCCGTTCTCTGTGTCAACGACCGCGGCGAAACGTCATCCCGGCGCGAAGCGTTCCAGCAAACGGCTGCCCCGCAACATCGGCAAAACCGCAATTCGAAACGTTGCTCCAATATGGCTACATACGTCGACGTTGCGAACTGGACGCGCGGAAACTTCAACGTGAGAACATATGAGCCATTATCCGCGCGATATTTGCTTGAAAGACGCCTGAGACTGTTGTCCGCCTGCTGTTGGTGTGCAAATGTCGCCCTCCACGCATTATGATACAGATTTTGATGTCGGGCACCGTGTGTACCATCTCTCAGGGATACTCGTAATTGTGGACGCATCGTCCGCGACTGGGAGACAGTCGCATGACAAACAATACGGGCAACGATAACTCCCGTTTAGCAGACGGAACCTACACGTCCAAAACACATCCCACCGTCGGAGGGTGGCACTGGCAGGAGCAAGATAATTGATGAGAGTTCTTACGCTGCTCGGTGCTCGCGCCCAAACATATCTTTCGGTGCAGGCCATGGACACGACTTGGTGTTACTTAGCGCATGTGACAACTGAAACGAAATATCTGTACATGCGTAGTCTGATGCAGATGTGAATGCCCCGGAAAACACCGCGGGTTTCTACCTCGAGGAAGCTGGGCCGAGAAGTTCGCAGCACCCCCTCTCGCGGGGAGCTGCGCCTCAGGGTATCACCACAATGAGCACTGGCGAAAGCGAGAGCTTCGCAGGGGCCACAACGGCCAATAACGCCATTCGTCTCGCAACCATTGTACTCCGATAGAGATTGTTGGTCGTCTTGACAATCAGGCCGTGGAGGTGTCGTTGCTCTTCCTGCACGAAAACAGGAATCGCCCCAAACCGTACGCCTGAAATCTATAACATAGCCGATGCATTCAAAAAAACATTTGCCATAATAAATTTATGTACCTTATCGGGCGATTGCTCGGCATCCGAGTTGGTCAATTCAGTAACGGATCCGTCCGCGCACGCATGGTTTAAATCCCATCGGAATCATCAACATGCTCATCTTCATAGTCTGGACAGAGCCCGATGCCGCCAGGCCAGCGCATGGTGGAGCTTATTTGTCGGGCAGCGATGTTGGACAACGTCGAGGGCATCGCTAAGAGCGCTGCCCTCCCCGACCCGAGTCGCCCGCTGCAGGCGGCGCGTCTGAGCGCGCTGACCGACCTTCACAAGCAAGTCCATGACATAGCATCCGCTCTGAAGGCGCACATGCAGCCGGGCAATGACACTGGTGGCGAGGAACCTCTCCCGGCTGGATCTAACCGCCTGCAGGCCGACATATTCCGTGGCCGAATTTGAATATGCGTGGCTCGATTGGGGGACCCGAAGCGATTCAGAACTCGCGCTGATGAACGCCCAAAACTTCCTCAGGCCCTTTGTGCCCCAACTTGCGGTTTCGAGCGCCGAGTGAAAGTGTCTGTGATTGCGAACGATACATCGGACGACGAGGTATTTTAAGGTTACGTGTGCCAGGCCCCTCGAAAGTAATTCGTTTATCATCGAACGCGACAGGTCGACCGTTACGGCGTCCTGGAGTCCCTCATTTCCCGCAGGCTGGGGACGGAAAAGTTCTCAGTAGTCAACGGGCAGAACCTTACTCTGACAAGTCTTGGCGATGATTTCCTCACCAAGGGCATCCAAGATTTGACGTCCAACGCTCTTGGGCAAGCTCCTGGCGAACCAGTTGAGCTCCACGCCCGTCCTGCACGCGTCGTAACATGGAAGCCGCCAAATAGCAATCAACGTTCCAGAAAGAAAACGCCAAGAGGACGTTGAACAAGAAGATCGAGAAGACCGGTACGAGTACGAACCCACCTCCGACCCTTCGGGCCGCCCCCAAGAGGAGCATTGGAGCTACGTCCAAGGCTGCGGGCACCCACCCGGCCGCCATTGGCAGCAGGCTTCGTGCGACGCCGTGGCACTGAATTACATGACCACATAAACGTGAGTGATGCGACAGTGACTGTAATTAGGCCCCTCAGCGACCAAAACATTACTTTGAAAATCGATGTCGTGATTCATGCGTTGCCGGATTTCGTGATGTTTGGTAGGACACGTGTTCTGGACCTCCTTCTACCTCCTTTCCCTTTTCTCGGGTCCAAGGCATCCGTGTAGTCAAATTCGCGTTGACCTTCGGACTTTCCTTTGTGCAGCCTCGCCTGCGCAGCAAGGCCGGCGCAGGGCGACTGAGCGGCGTGAGGGGACAGGCCCCATGCTGCCGTTGCACTTCGGCCTGGCTCAAGTAAAAGGCCGCGCCAAGGGGACCTCCGCCAACCTCAATCAACCCCAACATGGCGCCGAGAGGCCACAAGACGGCTCCAAGTTCTCTCGGAGACCCCAAGGGAAACTACCAAGAGGCCAAAGTCGCACCAAAACCAAAGCACAGTCAACGAGTTGCGCCTTCTCGCGCGTTCGCATAATGTGGGCCTCTCAGGCCTCAAGGTGGACCAAGCATGGCTCCAGAAAGCCCAGAGAGGAGCCCAAGGAGGCCCCAAGACGGCTCAAGATGCCCTGGCCACAAGATCCTCAAGAGCCTCCGAACTAGGGGGATCTAATCCAGTGCTCCCCCCGTGTTTGAGCCATGGGGCCCCCGATCGCCCCAAGAAGTCGCCAATACCCTACCAAAGAACCGCACCCAAATGGCTCCAAGAGGGGCGCCGAGATAGCCCAAAGAGTTCCCCAAGATAGGGTCACAAGAAGCATGAACGAATGCATCCTCCGTGTGTTCCTTCTAAAACCCCCTTCCTTCTCCTCCTCCTCCTCGCCCGTCACCTCCCCCTCTGCACCATCCGTCTCGTCCTACTCCTCCATCCTCCTCCTCGTCCTTTTCCTCCTCCTCCTCCATTTTCCTCTTCCTCCTCCTCTTCAACCTCCTCCTCCCTTTCTTCAACCTCCTCACACAAACAACTCTCATGGGCATCGTTTCTGGATGGGCTGGTGGATATTTTTTGTTGGTACGCGGGCTCGTGAAGCAGGTCGAAGGCCGGGCAAAGCTAGGGCGGGGCGCGCCGAAGAAACATCGAAAAACAGAACACACAGGCTCAGCGTCCAACAGGACGTAAGCGATACGCGAAGCGTCAAGGACTGTGTCTCCCTTCCAGACTCCATCCTCGCATCCCTGGACAACACAACTCCCTGGCCGCCCCTCGGTAGCCTGCATGTCCACGGGTATCTCAGAGAGCTTCTCCCGGTTAGCAATCGAGGTCGCCTCCAAGAACTGCTGCGCGAACTCAGCCTGGCATTGGTATCCAGCTGGAGGCCGGCCCCTCTCACTGACACCACAAGCCACCCCGAGACAGTATTGTCACACATCGTTTGTGCTGGCGTAGTTGGTAATATGATATGTCGTGTTGATCGTTCGCTGGGAGCTAAAAAAAGATCTCATGTTGGGAGGGTAATGTGCCAATGGGCATCGGGCGCGTTGGGGGGTATGAGAATTACCTGTTCGCTGTGTGGCATGGTTCAGTAAATCTAAACCTCTATAGGCGATTTCTCCACCCGATTGCGATCCCAAGAGAACCCACTACGTGTAGCCTCCCAGCATGCGTCATGCCCCCAAGGCGGCTGCAATCAGACCCAAGACAGTCAAGACCAACGACCGCCTGGAGGCCCCACTGTACACCCAGAGGGACCCTACGAGGCCGGCGCCCACGATACTTCCAGGAGCAAACTATATTGGCAAACGCACGAAAGCAAGTGTATATCAATGTGTTACTGCCGGTTCCTTCCTCGCCCTTATGAGTAAAGACATCGCGCCGAGAAAAGACCTCTAATGCTCTGGGGGCACTGCTGGGACTCTGTCTAGAAATTATTGAGCTAGACAAGGGAGCATGGTAGAACCACAGTAGAACCTTGATGGAGCCATGGGAGTACCATGGCGGCACCTGGATAGAACGATCCTGAAGCTGCTTCCACGCAGCGCCACCACGGTGACTGGGTTTGCCGCAAGCAGCAGGATTGCCGCAAGCAGCAGGATAATTCCTCAATCCTTTCGCCATAAGTGGTGTGCCGTGCCAGCTGTTCCAAAACAACGCCTTATCCCTCCGCGGGAGGGGTCCACACCTCCCTCTGCCCTCTCCCCAGAGGTCTGGACGAGGGGGTGGAGTTCGGAGACGGTTCGAGCTTCGCAGATAGCTTACTAGCTTGCGCCGCGCCTGGATTGTCCGAGGATGTACCGGATTGCATTCAAGACGGCGCAGATTGTCAACACTGCCTCCAGCATGCCTCCACGAGGCCCCAGGAAGGCCCAAAAAAGACTCGGAGACGCCACCCCCCGAGACGCTCACGGATGCCCCAGAGGCCAAAGCAATCGTAGGATACATATTGTTTCAGCTCGGTGCACCGTCTCGCCTGTTCGGTTTCCATTGGCTTCTGGGCCTTAAGATGGCGATGAGATGGCCCAAAGGCCCTGTGGAGAGCACAGAAGGGCCCCACGAGGGCTCAAACGGCCTCCATGAGGGACCTGAGAGAGCCCCAAGAGGTCTTAAAGAGGCAACTTCAGGACTTCAATGGTGGGGCGGCCCAAGAAAGAGATAGAGAGAGACCCAAGGGTATGTCGAAGGGCCCCAAGAGAGCCCCACAGCGTTCCTAAGGGCTGCAAGAGAGCTCCAAGATGGCTCCATGGTGCCTCCAAGAGGCTCTGAGATGTCCCCAAGTTGCAAATCTGGGAGACTTCTCGGGCTGATCGCCCTTTGATCTGACACGTGTCCTCTCGAATTTCTTCACTGATGCTTCTCCACTTCCGCTCTCACGACAACTCGCCTCGAAGCCCTACCAGCTCTTTAGAGCGTGAGTGGTTGTGAGAACTTCCTTTTTCCTACCCCCCTCCATCCCCTTCGGAGGCGGCTTTGCCCCTCTCCCCTCCCCCTGGACCTGGCCCAGATGGCCTCGACGAGAGGGCCAAACTCATCGATCTTAGTCATAAGTTGACCACATTGTGGCCTCATGGGGGGGACCCTGACTAAGGAGCTCCCCTTCTCTGATCGAATTTCTCCAAGATGGCCCTAAGATGGCCCCAAACGCTCCCTAGAGTGACCCAAGAGGGCCCCAACGGGCGCCCAGGAGGCTCTCAAAACGCCCCCAGAAGCCCCAAAGAGACCGCCAAGAGGCCCCAGATGCTCACACGAGGAACCCGAGACGCACCAAGATGCCCCTGTGGCCGCCAAGCGCCACCCAAAACGACCCAAGAGGAGCCCAAGGAGCTCTCGAAAAAAACGAAGAGACTCCGAGAGGCATCGAAGTGGCCTGTGGCCTTTCTGCTCGCCCTTCTCCTCCTTCTCCTCCTACTCCTTCTCCCTTCTCCCCCTCCCCCTCTTCCTCCTCCGCCTCCTCCTCCTGATCCTCCTCGGATTCCTCCTCCATCCTCCCCTCTTGGGGTCTGACGTCTTAACCGAGTCCCTTATTCCGCTGCATGCTCATCAAATTCCCTCATCAAGGCAACTCGTTCGGACATCGTCTGGATGGGTTTGAGGGGATTGCGCGAAGCGTCTAGAATAATTTCTCAATCGGCAAGTGGCGATACGCGAGGCATCAAAAACGTAAGACGTAGGCTGACACCGGCACAGATCAGTCACACCTGTGGGCGACCCGTCGAAGGGAGCCATGTCAACAACATTGACCTCGGCATGTCAGACCTGCTCTAACTGTAGGCACTCCCGCACAGGCACAAGATAACAAGGCAGAGAGGGCACAGTGCTGACAGTCACTCAGGCAAGCTAGGACAACTACACCCTGCGAAATGCTTTAGAAATCATGGCTTAAGAAATTCATAGTCTAGGAACTTGAATAAAAACCCAGAATGTCGATTCAAATCTTAGGATTTGCATTGAAACATTAAGAAAAATCGAGGCTCTGGCCGAAAACTTGGGTTTTCTTAAGCATCGCCTAGAGTGTACAACAACTTCACGCGGGCACTTCTTGCCCAGAGCGGATCATTCAAGCACTACCTGTTTACACGCGCCCGAACGCACGAGAGGTGTGTTTCCGACATGCCTCCACATCATGTGCGAGGTGTGTATGCGTATGTTCGGACATACCTCAACATCATCAACGACATACAACACCGTCACAAGCCATACGATAGACACGGCCAATCACTTCAACGCCACGGGAACCGGACACCAAACATGCAACATGCTGTGTGTAAGATAAAGCGGCCATTGTGAGAGACGAGTCCGGGCGAGGGCTGCTAATTGCACTTCCGAGCAAACGTTTGCAACATGCATGGGAATGCCACCATTGACAATCGAGCGGCACCGAAACCGGAGCAAATGCGGCACTGAACATTTCAAACTTCGCCCATCGACCACACCCATGCGCACACGCAACGGCCTTCCTGGCCCAGAGTACCCCGCCCCCACAATGCCTGGATATACACGCCGTTGTTGGAACGCTTGATCTCCGCGATCTCCCGGGAATACCGGGCGGGGGTGGGCTCCAGGACGACAAGCCAGCCGTTCCTGCGCGCCCACATCACGAGCAAATTCAAGACCTGGGCTCGTGGGCTGGGTATGGATGGTTGCATCCGTGCACGTGGCCCGAATGCATCGACTGCCATGGTACACGCGGGCACCTCAAGATTGAACATACTTAAACAATACCTGCGGTGGCGCTTCCCTGCTGGATCCGCATCCGCACCATCTGAACGCTTGAATCAACTCCGTCTCGCAAATACTATGATTCTGATGTTGTGTGCGAAAGCAGGGGGGGGGCTCCCGATCAGCCATCCTCGGCACACGCACAAACCAGAGAGAGAGAGAGAGAGAGAGAGACAGAGACAGAGAGAGAGCGAGAGAAGTCGCAAGTTCCGCTGAAATGTTGATTATCACAACCTCTCTCTGCGGCTGATCTGACAGCTAGCGAGGCAGCATGCACGTCACGTCAACCACTACTCGTACTTATCCTGCGTCTTCCTGCTGCACCCGTTGATGTGCTGCCGCCCTGACCTCCTGATCCTGATCCTCCTGATATGTCTTCTCCTCCTGCTCCCCTACCTCCTCCTCCTGCTCCTCCTCCTGCTGATTCTCCCCCTGATCCTGACTGAATCGGTGCCCTCCTCCTGACCCTCCACCTCCTTTTTCTGCTCCTGCTCCTATGCGCCACTTCCTCCTTAGCCTCCTCCTCCTCCTCGTCCACCCCCCCCCCTTCACGCCCTGCCCCCCCCCCTGGAAAAATAACAACTCGCCCCCCCCCCATCCCCCCCTCCTGGCCAACGTCCATTACCAGTCGGGAGACAATCGCAGGGCAGGCCTGGCTCTTCCCAGTGCCCCTGCGGCCGTCGATCAAGAACCCAGCCTGGGAAAGGAACGCTGGGAGGTCACAAGAACTAGGGCATCGATGTTCGCAACAGCAGCGCGCGAATAACGAAACGTGCGGATCTTCGCGCTCTCGCGCGGCCACGCAGAAGAACGACCGTCCCAGAACGCGAAGCGCAGCGACGACCTCGCCCCGAGAACGGTGCTGGCCCTTCCGGTATTGCGCGCGAATCTCTCCCGGGGTGATTATGCTGAGAGTCGGGTGCGCCGAACAGGGGGACCAGGAAGAAGGACAGACAGACAGACAGACTGACTGACAGAATGACAACAGACAGACAGACAGACAGACAGACAGACAGACAGACAGACAGACAGACAGACCAGCGCTGCGGACGGATGTCCGGGCCTACCTCAGGCCAGGAAGATGAGACCGTGGCCTCAAGCACTGGGTAAAAAAATGAGAGACACCGACCTTTCAGGGCAAGTCAGCTCTCCCTTGTAGGAGGAAAAAGGAGGAGCGGGGTCGGGAGCGGTGAGTGGGTGGGTGCGCAGCTTGGCCCGAGGCATGTGCGCGGAAGAAGGGGGTGCCAGACGGACGCCTCGAAAGACCGAGCCCTCCGTTGGGGACACCGAGGGGGGGAACGAGATTTACGTGGTGCTGAACACGCTGGGGAGCTTTGTTTTCCGTTCTGAAGATCGACGCTTTCATACATTTGGGTACTGGCTCTTTGGTTTCCCCCATTTGGGGGTTCTCGTTTGCGCCGTGTTTGGACGTTGTTTCTCTGTCTTGGGCTGCAATTTTGGCCCCCGTTCTGTCTTGCTGGGAACCGAAAAAATGAAAACATAGGAGAAAGTATCCTGTCAATGTGCCCAACCCTTGCGCCACGTGTGGCTTGAAGAGCTGGGAAGAGTTTACAGGGGCTGCTAACGTGGCAAAGATCTACGACGATTTGTTGCGAACGCTGCTCGGGAATCTCGCCGAGCTGCTTGACTCGCAGGGCTCCGATCCATGGACAAGGGCCGAATGAAGGTGATTAGATATTTCCCCGACTCGAAAGGAAAGAGAACTGCCCCGCCCAAAGCAACCCTCGAAAGTGGCAGTACTTTCCCAGAACGCACCCCCCAAAGGGAACGGCGAGGTCAAATCTAAGTCCGGGGCAGGTACCCACTATGCTGCCCCCCCCCCCACAGCCCTCGATCGGGCCCCCACTATGCTGCCCCCCCCCAAGCAAGCCCGCGAAAGTGGCAGCAGTTTCGCAGATCGCAGCCCCCGCAGGGATGGCGAGGTCTAGTCTGAATCTGGGTAAGGCCCCCACTATGCTGGGCCCCCAAGCAGCTTCCGAAACTGGCGACAATATCGCAAATCGCAAGCCCCCAAGGATAGCGAGGTCCCACCTGAATCCGCGTATGGCGTCACTGTGCTGGCCACCCCCAGCAGCTCGAAACTGGCGACAGCTTAGCAGATCGTAGCCCCCCCAGGGATGGCGAGGTCTCATCTGAGCCTCGCATATGGCGTCTCTGTGCTGCCCCCCCAGCAACCCTCGAAAGTGGCAGAAGTTTCGCAGATTGCAGCCCACCCAAGGATGGCGAGGTCTTATCTGAATCCGCGTATGGCGTCACTGTGCTGCCCCCACAGCAGCCCTGGAAAGTGGCGACAGTTTCGCAGATCGCAGCCCCTCCAGGGACGGCGAGGTCTAATCTGAGTCTCGCATATGGCGTCCCAGCCCTCGAAAGTGACGATAATTTCGCAGACCGCAGCCCCCCGAGGGAAAGCGAGGTCTCATCTGAATCCGCGTATGGCGTCACTGTGCTCCCCACACAACAGCCCTCGAAAATGACGAGAATTTCGCAGATCGCAGACCCCCAGGGACGGCGACGGCGAGGGCTAATATGAGTCGTCGTAAAGCGTCACTGTGCTGGCCCTCCCCAGCAGCCCTCGAAAGTGGCGACGGTTTCGCAGATCACAGCCCCCCGAGGGAAGGCGAGGTCTAAACTGAATCCGCGAATTGCGTCAGTGCGCTGGCCCCCACCCACGCATCCCTCGAAAGTTGCGGCATGCTCGCAGATCGCAGCCCCCCCCCACCCCTCCAGGGAGGGCGAGGTCTAACCTGAATCCCTGTATGGCGTGAGAGTGCTGGCCCCCCAGCAGCCCTGGAAAGTAGCGCCCCCCCCAGGGAGGGCGAGGTCTAACCTGAACCACTGTATGGCGTGAGAGTTCTGCCCCCCCCCAGCAGCCCACGAAAGTGGCGACATGTTTGCAGACCGCAGCACCCCCCAGGGATGGCGAGGCCCAATTTGAGTCCGCGAATGGCGTCACTATGCTTACTCAGCAGCCCTCGAATGTGGCGACGGTGTCGCAGATCGCAGCCCCCACAGGGATGGAGAGAAAAAGAGAGAGAGAGAGAGAGACACAAAAAGAGAGAAAGAGAGAGAGAGAGAGACAGGAAGAAGGCGAAAAAGGGGGGCGCCCGCAATGCTCTATTCAAAACGGGAACCCAACAACGGAGGGTTGGGAAAAACAGCGAGAATCCGACAGCTGAGAGGCGTGCCCTCCCGAGACGCTGGGTTCATGATCCGTCGACCCGCCGAGGTCGCCGCCCAGACCGCTCTCGGGCGCGCGAGGGGCTGCGCAGGGGAGCGCCCCCGGCGCAAGGGAGCGGCCCGGAGCGTTGCCCGCCCACCTCCTCTCGCGCCTCTCTCCCCATCTCTCTGTGGAGGCCTCCAGAATTGAGGCTCAACGATGGAGACTGGCACAGGGGGGGACACAACGACCTGGAAGCGGCGATACATCGACGATAGATCGGCGGTGGGCCCCCGATCGTGAATCCGCGCGTTTCTGGGCAGGTTGGGTCTATCGGGCACCTTTCGGCGATCAATGGGCGATTAGGGGTCGACGTATCCCTCCCTTATGCCTATACCCCCATTGTTGACCCTGAGCTGGAGCACATGGGGTCGGAGGATCGGGCCGCATCGCCGCTGGATTGGCGATGCATGTCGGGATGGAATACACTGTGCTGCAGATCGCGCCGCATCGACAATGCGTCGGCGGCGAGGAGAGGTTCTCCGATCCCATCTGCTCAAGCCCCCCCGGGAACGGCCTAGGCACCCGGCGGTCTCGTCTTACACCTCATGGCACCCGATACCAGCTTTGGCCACTGCATGGGTGCACGAAGACAATGCTAAAAGGTGTAACGCAACCGGGAGGGTGACCTTCTCCATCCCTCAACTTCACCATCGTCCCCTCTGACGCAATTCAAAGAAACTGCCCCGCTCGTACGCTTCCCTGTCAAGCCCCTCCACCACGACCTCTCGCGTCTGGAAAAGACACCAGCAGACATGCCGACCGGCGGCTGGCTTTCCCTCCGCCATCTGTTCAGGCACCTCTATCACGCGAAGCCCTGCGATGGTGCCTCATTGATGGCACACCATCGGGCATGCCAAAGAGACATCCATACTGTGAACCCTCTCTTTCAAATCGCGCGTGCGCGAGCCCCACTTGCACTACACCCTTCCTGAACCACTTTCCTCCCGCGGTTCCTTGCGGATGCACGGCTCCCCGCGCACGTCCGTGGCGTCCTGCAGGGCGGACAGCTGAGTGATGAGCTCCACGGTTAGCTTCCGAACCATCAGGCCCACCTGTCGCGTGCGGGAGGGAATCAGCGTGATATCCTTGGCGAGCTCGCCGCAGGCGCCTTCGGGCAAGAGCTCGATCAGCTCATCCCGAGCTATCTTGACAAACCGTCCCACATCAGCGGGGCCGACGTAGCTCTGGTCACCGTCGCCAAGCCACAGATGCGGACGCTTCACCGGGGCCGCCTTCGGGCCAAGGTCCAACAGGGCGGTCGGCGGCCACACCGCGTTCACGTCCTCTGGCTTGATCATGTCGATGCGTATTGTGCGCTTCGGCGCGTCGTCGGCCAATGACGGGTCCTCGGCCAGCTGGTACTTGGGTGCGGCCTCGTCCTGCTCCCTCGGCAGGTCGAAACGAGAGCGCGGCTGCACCCGCCGCGGAACCGACGTGGCCTGCTGGGGGTCCAACGAAAAGATACCAACAGGAACCCATTTTTTATTATTCGAGGTCACGCCCGTGACCAGCCCCGCACTTCTCCCAACCTCTCTGGTCACGCCACGATTCGCGCCAGCGCAATCTGAGAATGAGCCATTCCTGAACATTCTCAGACGGCGCCAGCGCGAGTCGCGGCGTGACCGGCCCGCCCGCCCACTCCCCCCCACGCGGGTCACGCCCGTTATCATATCGATAAGGGATTCAAGCAAAAATCTCGCGGGGCGGGAGTCGAGGAAGAACAAACTGCGTAGACCTGCAGGGGAAAGGAAGAGCCAGCGCAGAAGCCAGACGGACGCTGGCGCAGGAGCCACACGCACGCACCCTCGTTGGGGGGCTCTGGTGGCTGCCTGTGGGTCCCTGCTGGTGCTCCGACCAGCAGCTCAGGGCCCTCGGCCGCGAGCTCCCTGGCGATGTCACACATTCGACAGCAAGATATGCCACGAGGTTGGCTTGCGAGCTTCCACCTGGCTTCTGCCGGCGGACCCGCCGCCGCTCCACCTGCCGAAACCATACATGCCGCCACGCTGGTACCGGGCGGGCTGTGCTGTCTGGCGGGAGGTGACGAGGAGGGGAGAAGCAGGCAGACGACGACGACGAACGCCCAGGCGGGATGCTAGGGCCGGCGGGGCGGGCGGAGAAACGGGGCCAGGCGGAGACAGCAGACAGGGAGCAGGAGAAAAGGAAAGGGAGGGAAGCAACGAGCAGAGGGGGAGGGAGGGGGAGGACAAGGAGGAGGGGAGGGGAAGCAACCGCAAGCAGACAGGCTGGGCCAGGGGCTGGGGAAGAAGAGCGACCCGCGACGAGGCCACGTACCCTACGGCGGCGACCTGGGCGGGGTGGCCGACCAAGCCCAGCACGTAGCAGCAAACATCTCGACCGATACCCGATACCGTTGTTCCCTGGACCTCTCCAGGGATGCGTTCTGATGCAAACTTTCGGGGCGAGTCCAACCGTGGCGACGACGAACGAGCAGCGGCATCGGTACCTTTCCTCCTCTGGAGGAAGAAAAAAAGCAGCAGCAGCAGCAGCAGCAGCAGCAGCAGCAGCAGCAGCAGGAGGAAGATACACTTTCGGCGTTCCCTGCAAACTTCTTGGATCTGCGCTGTACCCCCTCCCTGGCACGCGGATCGCGCCAGGGGAGGCGCCAAGGGCACGCGGGGCGTCGAACGGCTATCAGGATGAAAGTGATGTCATCATGAACAGCCACTCGGCTCAGGATGCGTTCCACGACTTCCACAGTGTCTAACGGCCCTCCTTTCTGGAGCCCGTGGAAGCGGTGGAAAAACTGCAACCTCCCGGAACTCTTGCAGTGCATCATCATCGCTACCTCTCGCTCCTCCGATCTTCTGCTCCTGCCGTCGCTTCTCCCCTTCGATCCCCCCCGGCCTGGGCCCCCGGCACCGCGGCCGCGGCCGTGGCGAGGCTGCGCGGCACCAGCGGCAGCGCGCCCGTGCGGGCGGCCCGCCCGGCGGCCTCGCGCCACGAGGCCAAGGCGGGCGGCGTGGCCACCCGGCGCGGCGGAGCGGCGGCTGCCAGCACGGACCGCGCGGCGGGCAGCCGCCGCGGGCCGCGTCGCAGCGCTGCGGAGGGCATCGCTGCTGCCCGCGGCAGGGCACGGGACCCGGACACCCGGCGCCTCGAACAAAATCGAGACCGTGATGGTTCACCGTTGTCGGCCTCACCGAGCCTGGGGACCGTCCAAAAACGACCCGGGCTGAAAAACCGGGCCCGTGGAGGTGGTCGAGAGGTCGGGAACCCGTGACTCGAACGGGTCGAGACGCCAGATGTCTGAGGCAGGGCTGGGGGGAAGGGGGGGTGGGAGGGGCAGCAGACGGGCAAGAAGGCTGAACAGGGACAGGCGGCAGCAGTGTGGCAGCACCGGTGCTGGACGGGCCCCTGGAGAGCCCAGGAGCACGCCAAGCCCTGGCCTCAAAAGGACGTAGGCAATACGTGCTCGTAACTACTGGCAAACTCTGAACTACCGGGTGACCCCCGCAATCCACATGTCAGGCCGTCCGCTCTGATCTCCCAACGGGAAGGCTCGAAGGGAGAGACGGACTAGTCATCGAGCAATCCTGTGTCTTCTCATCGTTAGGCATGATGTGATGCGGCATTGCCGCAGATTGCAGGGGCGGAGCCCAGCGGGACTGCATTGCCACACACGGGGTTACCCCCTGCGAACAGTGGCCACTGGAGACGTCCTCATCATATCCTGGATCTCAAAACTCCTCGACTAATCGTTAGCCCCGCTTGTTGCCCGTCTGATGAACTGAAAGGAGGGGGCGGGATGAATCACCGCATCCCAGACGGTGAGTAGCCCGCGCCCCGCGCAAGCTGAGCCAAACGGCGAACTGGCGGCGTCGCCCCGCCTCACCAAAAGACTGCCCTGACAAGCATCGGTAAGCAGTGAGGACTCTTCTGCCAAAATAGATTGGACTGCTCGCAACAAAGGAGGAGGGAAGAGCACAGAAACCAATATACGCACGCAACTGTTTGGCCAAATGTTCATCCCTTGCCGCTCGGCGTGGCTATCCATCTCTCTCTGACTCTCTCTCTCTCTCTCTCTTTCTGCTATAAATGTACCTTGCGTGTGTCGTCTTATGACTTGCCCGGGGAGAGAGAACAGAAGGCATGGTACAACATAACGACTACAACTCTGTCTTGTAACGGATCGCGACGCACATGCTGGCGCCAATCAACGCCGTGCTGGTTGTTGCTGTGATAATGTGCTGATGGAGGAGGTGGATGTGGTGCCTGAAACCACCAAGCTGATCTAGCAATGGTCGAGGGCGGGGCCGTGCAAATTTCTTTTGTGGTGAGGCTACTTGCTGAACTGACAACGGTTGACGACACTATCGTGCAAATCGCCGGCCCAACGGTACAATGTTTACACTATTTCTTCTTTTGCGCGGGGCGGCCCTTGGGGGTCCCCCTACGAACAGTACCCCGCGCAGACCCCGCCATGGAAGCGGTCGTTCGGCCGTTAAAATCGCCGCAAATGCCCCTGATGGAGTTCGAACAGGGTCCAAGATCCGAGAGGAGTGGGCAAGAAACCCCAATATGGCCGGAAGTTCAATCCCCAGAAGGCCTCGAGATAACCCAAAAATGGTCCCAGGCAGCCCCAAGAGAGCCCCACGTTGTTACGTGCTTTGACATAGGTTGTGTAAGGAGTACGACGTCACCACCTTTCCGAGTGCCGCAGACGGCCCAAGAGGCCCCAAGATCGGCCCAAGATAACCCAAGAGGCTCCAAGGATGGCCCAGAAGGCCCCAAGACGGGAAGCCTACCAAGAGGGCCCCAGAGGCTCCCGAGAGACCCAAAGAGGAGGAATCCGAACTCACCAGTTGCCTCCATAGGCCCCCGAAACACTCCCCGAAGAAAACCCAGAAGGCTCAGGGCCTCCGAGATGCTCCACGAGGTTTCGCAAATGCCCCCGCAAGCACGCGGGCTATTGCCAACGATGCTACAACATGGACCATCGGAATGAGGTAAGCGATCCGCCGCCCGACTGGGTACTGCGTGTGAGACCCCGCATCGGTCTGCAAGGACCGTTGTTGCCATCCTCTGATACCCTAGACTCTTTTCTCATAAACCAGAAGCTCCTACGGTGGTCCCTCCCGCAAATTGCTCCCCCTGCCGACCCGAGGGGGCCCTGGCTGCAGACTGGGCGTCCGCTGCCCGCCACTTTGCCTCCAAATCAAACATCTTCGCACTCGAGACTTGCGGGTACCTCGAGACTCTGCCGGGGGCCTCTCTGGAAGCCCTTTGAGTTGCCGGGCGCTTTCTGAGGCCATGTTGGGTTAATACCACCAGCCCTCTGGGCGACAGCTGTCTCTTTCTCTTCCACAACCCCTGTTCCCTTCGGGCAAGGGAACCCTCCCCTCCCCTCCCTGAGGTTTTTTGTTTGAGGTTTCGCGAAGTGTCGGGGACTCCTTTTTCGGCCAGGGGGACCAACTCTTGACACCCCTCACGAGGATCGTGCCCCCCGACCCGGGTGGGGGGGGGGGGGGGCAGACATCGAGGACCCCCCTCTATTTTTGACCGACCGCCTCTAAGAGGGGAATCGTTTCTGGATGGGCTGGTGGGGACTTTCACGTCGCGGCCACAAGCGAAGGCGCCAGCAGCAGAAGCAGCGCTGGCCCAAAAATTGGTGGGGATACTTATTGTTCGCGAGCGCAAACAGAGGAGCCGCGCGCCGTCAATGAGATCCAGCGAAGACCAAAAAAAACAGCGGCCGAAACTGGTGGGGATACTTTTTGGCCAACAGGCTCGCGAGGCGGGTCGGAAGCCGTCCGAACACTAGTCGGGCCGCGACTAGGCAACGGGAAAAGAAAGGCAAGCGAAGCGAGCGAGCGGGCAGCCACCCAGAAAGAAAGCCAGAACAGATATTCCCAACCCGGTGGCGTGGAAACCCCATTGGCGACCAGCAAGTAAAGCGCAACCAAAATGGCGCGGCGGCGCGACCATGAACACGAAGATGTCGATCGCTCCGTGTGAGTCAGACAGACAGCACCGTCAAAGACGAACTAGACCGACGGGTACACCCGGACGACATCCGTGCCGTGGGCGACACCAATCGTGTCGGAGCAAGAATGAAGAGGGGCAACCTCATCACCGACAAGACTGCAAACGGGTGCAGAACCAATAACACTCGTCGAAACCGAAGTCCGTGCAGGAGAACGTCGGCCAACAAGCGTACAGAGCCACACTTGCCGAACCCGAGGTCCAGGCTGGTGGGGATAGTTTTTTTTTGGTCGCGGCCGCGAGCGAAGAGGCAGGCGGCGAGCAGGGTGCCCGGGCCAACGGGCAAGCCTAATTAGCCACAAGACGCGCCGCTAGCCTGCCGGCCCACTCACAAAGCAGCCGCGTGGCTGTGGGAGAATTGACGGCAGGGGGCATCCTGGGAAGCTCGGGCACGTGCAGTGGACAAAATGCCGTGAGGCATGACCTACACAGTGACATGACGTGTACCGGAGCAACCGTGTCCGTCACTCTGAATGGCAAAAGGATTTGGCCCGCTGCTGGGGCTCTATTGGACCGTCTCGGACTCAAGCCCTTCTGGAATCATGTTGAGCCGAAAACGTGAAGACGCTTAAGACCTTGAACAACGTAAGGAAATTCGACGATGTTGGCTGTCTCGGGCTTTTACTTCCACCTCGTGGAAGGAGCTTCTTTTGACACTCTTGGGGCCTCTCCTGCCACCAAGGGGAACTCTGGAGGCCTCTTGGGCCGTCCCCAAAGCATCTCAGAACTATCTTGGACTGTCTCTCTACCCGATTGGAGCTTGGATGACCCGTCATGGACGCCCTCTGCCACCCGTGGACGCCCTTCTAAGGGGGTCAAGACTAAATTTACGATGCTCGTTTTGCCGCTCAGTCTGCCTGTTATGGTTTCCTCCGCCGCTTTGGGTGGTCTTTCGAGCTGCTTTCGGGGTCTGTTGGTAACCTCCTGGTCGGATTGGGGAAATTAAATAACCCTCTGGGGCCGCATTGGACACCTCTTTAGGTGGCCCTCTTCTGCTTCAGCCATGCATCCCCAAGTCTGGTCATGGTCATCGAGCCTGGTTACTTTTGCATCACGTCAACCACGTTCGACAAACATAGGCCACTGGTGCATGTCTCCTTCGGAGCGTTCAACACGTCATCGCGCTCGTCGTTGAGGATATCGTCGTCGTCGCCGTCTTTGTCATCGTCTTCGTGGTCGTCGTCGCCGACAAATACGACGTGGTCATCGTCACCACCCTCATCCTCCTCCACTCTCTCCATCCGGAACATCCACCTGGTCCTGTCCCTACTCCAGACTGCCTTCCTCTGCGCCTCTTACTTCCCATTCCATCCAAACGGCCATCATCATCACATCACCCTCCACGCACATCACTTGCATTCCCCCCCACCCCTCCTCCTCGTCAACCTCCTCCAGCTGCTGCCAATCCTCTTGTCCCTCATCTCTTATTTTCCATGGCCGAGGTCGGTGACACACCTCAGCCATATCCTCCTGTCACTCATCCTCCTCAACCACCCCCTCCTCCACATCTTCCTGAACCTTCTCGTGGTCCTCTCCCAACACTTCCTCCTCTCAACATCCTGCGGATCTTTTTTCTTCTATTCGCCGTCTTCAACTCCCAACCTCTTCCGCCTGCCCCTCCTGAAACTCTCCCGTCCTTGCAACGCTTCGTGATCCTCGGCCTCCTCCGCCGCCCCTCTGCGTTGCCCTCCGTGCCCTTCTGAGCATCAATTCGTGCACGATCATATTTGCTCTGACAGTGGCCCAAAGAAAATTAGGCGGAGATGACTGCCCCCTCGGGGGGCGTTCAATTGAATAGATATCGCTGATTGTTCTCACTGCGATGTAGATTGCACTGCTCACAAACAAGGTCGAACTTCACATCTCGCTGCTCGCGCTCACGGGTTACGACAAGAATTGTTGAAACCATAATTCAATGATATTCTGCTGGTAGAAACCGCGATTGGTCTCTGCGCACTCCATGTTTCAAAAGACACCGCCTGAGAACTCAGCCAGGCGTGAAATGTTAGATCAGGGTCAAACATGAATAACGACAGCGCGGGGTACAAGCATCGAACAATGCCATGGGTAACATCAATGAAACGACTGCCCCGGCTCAAGCAGGGCACCCTTTGGATCCCCTGTAGAGAGGAGCACCGAAACATTACGAATTAGGCAGATCGCATGTCCTAAGTATGTTCGGAGGTAACTTCTGGGAGGTGTTCGCCAGAACTATTAAAGCCGACCGATCCATATTACGGGGCCGCTGAGCCAGATTAGGCAAAATTAAGCTCCAGAATTAAACCGGACTCAAAAAAGACTAGGCCGGCTTAGGCCGGAGTGGCCAGGATGGACAGGGATTGAGCTGGGATGCGCCAGCGCCGATTCAGGATTCAAACTCCCAGCAATTGCATCAACATTGGGATTCCCTGTAGAGAAGAGCCCCGCCGCGTTACGAATTAGGCACCCCCGATCGCATGTCCGAACTATGGCTGCACGGACGAACTGTCTCCGTGCTCCGTGCACGGAAAGAATCGACTTCATGCCGCTTTCTTTCTGGCCAGCGGCCCGCGTACCCTCCGGCCTGACAGGGCTGCCACGCCATGTTCAGCCGTGGAGGCGAGCGTACCCCCGAAGGCAAACAAGACGCACGGCCAAGTGATAGCCAGCGAGCAGAGAACAGCAGGCATCCCGCGGCAACAGCGGCGGCGGAAACCTGTCCTGGAAGCTGAAGAACCGAGGCGGCGGCATCTCGGCTTTCTGAGGCGTGCTCGGAAACAGGAACTCGTGCCTCGCGCGCTGGGCACAGGGCAGACAGAGGCAGCAAGGAAGAGACTGGGAAGAGCACGAGGAGACGGCCCTGGCGCTGCTCCGTGGCGCCGAGAAGAGAGGGGGAAGATGAGAGGGAGGAACACGACAAGCAGGCCTTTGTCGGATCGGGCAAGTGTCCCTGGATGGCATTATCTCGTGGGCGGCCTCATCCCAAGAAGGCCGGCAAAAGCAGCTCTTGCAGCAAGGCGCACCCTCCCGTGCGACATGCACGCGAGCGGGATGACCAAACGAAAAATACAAGGAGAACGCGTCCGATATTATAGTCAACCCACATGGTGAGGATTCGCGGTAAGGATGCAAGGGCCTTGGAAAGCCATGTTGACGTGTCTCGAGTGAGGGCTGGCTAGCGAAAGTTGCACGGGCTGGGCCGAAGGGAAAGGATGCAAAATTAACCTTGGAACATCGGTCATCCTTACTGTGCGGGTTGACTGTTATTGCTGGCCGGCCCCTCTGCTCCACATACGAGCGCAACTGGCCAAACAAAACACACACACACACGCGCCCACGCTGTCCCAAGTCGCAGGGGCTGATGGGGAAGGGTGTGAAGGGACCTGGAAATCAGAGGACGAAAGCAGGACACATGGGCAAGGCACTTCGAGTAGTTATGCAACTGACTGACACGACGCCGTTGAGCTCTTTTGGGAGGTCTGCGTATGATCCCTTCCGCCAGCTTCCGCGAGCGAAGTGCGGGCCAGAACCCCGAGGCATAGTGGCTATGGGAAGACACCTGGCCCCTGGAGCTTAAACGTTTACCAATATCCACGACGCCTCGGACTGTTGGCGCCGACTCCCAGAAAATCAACGCAGTAGAGATAGATCTAAATCTTGCCCGCACTCTAGCATCCTCGAAGGCGAGGCCCATGCAGGAACTCCCCACTTCGAGCGCAACACAGTGCACCGTGCGCTGTGCCCCCCCCCCGCCTTCCCAACATACGGCAAACGTTTCGCGCGAGCGTCCGGGGCCCGGAGGTTTTGCGCAAACGCGGTTCCCCAAGGAAGATGAATGACTATGGCAATGCGGCACCAGCACGTGCGAAATGTGTTGTTTGTTTGTGGCCTGCCAATTAAACAGAGGCCATTCGCAACAATCCCGATCAGAGATCACTATTCCGAAAATTCCCGCCTAACTATCGATTTGAAACGGAGTAAGGGCAGCGGAGCGACGCGGAACGAGGCACAACTCATCCAATCCCCTTGCCCAATCTTCCGACGTCACGGTGTCTTGTGCGTAGGCTTCAGACCTCCCGACCCCGTCACCTTTTGATTTCGGGACTGTTGTGTCAACTGACTGTCGGGTCCGAAACAGCCGAGGGTAAAGAACATAATGCCGTCTCGCGTTTTTCCCAAATCCTAAGTACGGTTCTCGTTTTCGCTCCCCCCCACCCCGCGCAGGGACACTCCTCCTCACCCCCCCTCCTCTCTCGTCCTTCTACGCTCATCATCAGCATCACCGATATCACCATTATCGCATACACTCGCACAGTCACTCACACACTCACTCACACATTCCCGCATCCGCACTCACTCACTCATCACTCACACGCACGTACGCATTGCTCACACATCCCAGGTGGGGTTCTTGGTTGCTTTGGAGGCCCGACGCAGTCCTCACCTCCTCACCTCCACCCCCCTCTCCAACTCACCATTCACACCCACCATCACCATCGAACCACCATCATCACTGTCACCATCCCATTAACTCTCACCCATTCTCTCAATACGCACACGCTTTCCTTGAGGAGATCTCGATCGGGGCCCTCGTCTGTGAGTCAATAGCGAAGAAGTCTCAAGCGATAGCCATCTCCCCATTGGGCCCCACGCTTCATGCTTTGAATCCGAGCGGGTCATCGGCCTACTGCAACAGGCATAACACTTTGAGGCCTCCAAGGAGCAACTCGCGAGGATATCTCGAACGGGGGTCTCGTCTGTCAGTGACCAGAGGGGAGGTATCGACCAGAACGCCCCCCCTATAGGTTCCCGCATATAATCCGAGCGGATCGTGTGCCGACACTTGCAGGTTGAACACCCCAAAAGGGGCGAATCGTGAGGATGTGTCGAGCGGAAACTTCGTCTGAGCAGGAGCCCCCTTCCCTATGGGGCCCCCGCCAAGCGTTTGTCTCCAACCGTCCTGTGGTGTGTCCTCGTGTTGAAGGGACAACGCTCCGCGTTCCGTCCTTCCTTCTCCCCCACCTCCCTCCTTCCATCCATGCCTCCACCATCCGCATGTCAGGCAGTTCGGCACACCCTTCACGCCGTTCGTAACCCCATAGGGAGCCTCACCGAAGGCCCCAGAGGCGACGTTCGCATGCGCTGCCCCCCCCAGTACAGTGTTTCGTGGCCCCATAGGGAACTCCACCGAAGCGGCCGCGGCCGCATGCGCCCCCCCCCCCCCCACACACACACACACCCACACACACCCAGCACAGCGCTTCGTGACCCCAGCATCGTAACAACGTTTCGTTGCTCCAAAGGGAGACCCACCGGAGACCCCAATGCCCGTGGCCGCATGCGTCTCCCACACTCGTTCCGGCACACCCCTCGCGCGGATCGTGGCCCCATACGAAGCTCCAGCGAAAGCGGTACCCACAAAGCGGTACTCGCAACGGCATATGGTTGGGCCCTTCGCCTGGATAGTTAGCAGGGCGAGTCGTCGGCCTACTGCAGTAGGCATAGCACTTGAACAACCCAAGGATGCACATGTTGAGGATGTCTCAAGCGGGGGCCTCGTCTGTGAGTAAATCGGAAGGAGGTCCCGAGCGGGAGCACTCTCCCTATGGGGCACCCGCCTCGCGACTTTAATCACAGCGGATCGCCAGCATAATGTCGCAGATGTGGCACTTGAACGCGAGGATAAGAAGGCAGGAAGACGTAGTAGGAAGGAGGATGGGAGGAGGGAGGATGGGAGGGGGGATGGGAGGAGGATGATGATGATGATGAGGAGGAGGAGGGGGAGGGCGAGGAGGAGGAACGAACTCCAGGGACCTCACGAGATTTCCTGGGAGGATGTGGAGAAGAAGGTGGATGTTCCCAGCTCATTCTCCTCTCGCACACAAGCATACGCCTCATTTCTATATAAAGAAACTCACGATCAACCGCAGAGCGGCTGGCTAGTCAAAGCGGGTCAGCGGATTGCTGTAGCAAGGAACATACTTGAGCGCTCCAATGGGGTAACTCGCGAGGAAGTCTCCAGCGGGAGCCTGATCTATGAGAAATATGGAGGAGTCCAGAGCGGGAGCCCATTACCGATGGGCTCACTGCTTCATATTGGTATTCCCATGCGGTCATCGTCGACGAACTGTAGCATGTATATCACTTGAGCACCCCAAGGGCACCAGTCTTGAGGACGTGTCGAGTGGGGGCCTCATCTGTGAGACACTTGCAAAGATGTATCGAGCAGGGGGCCTCGCAAGTCCCGTATGACCAATAGACCGCACATATTACACACGTCCCACAAGTCCCACAGGCCGAACAAGTCAAGAAATTTCTGAACGCGTGTGTGTTGAAGAATCGATGTGAGTGACTGTGTGTTGGGCAACTACGGCTGCCATGTGTTCACGAGCTCTATCGTAACAGGTTTCGATACCCAATCATGTTGTAAGGACTGCGACACGCGCGCGCGTGGCGTCGCGCGCATGGTGCCCGCGTGGTATGATGTGATGTGGGTTCGTGCTCTGGGCGCATCCTGTATCAACGTGGATGCCCCGCGTGATGAGATGATAATGCGGGTTCTACACGAGCTTGCTACGATCAAGCAATTGACATATGGTTTCAGCGAATGCGCGCGGACAACTCTGCAACACTTGATCGAGAAACCTGCTTCCACGAGGTTAGTAAGTTCAAACGCGTGCAGCACTAGTGTGTTGGTATGTTTCGACATGGGCGCACGCGCGTGGACTTGGTGGCGTTCTTTGGCCAGTAAAGGTCCACAACCAAACGTTTGTGAACAACGAGTGCGCAAGGAATTACTTGACAATGAGGGTGGAATCGATATCGGCTGAGCCGCGATGACGTGATATCATGACAGAACTGGATGACGTAACAAAACAGCGTGTAGCTTGAAATGCCCCAAACAGATATGATAAATACGGTCTCGGAATGGTGGTGGAACCTGTACTTCTCTTGACTGAATATACGCACGCACTCATATACATACATATATAAATATTTATATATATATATATATGATGCAAGCTATCGGCGCGCCTACGAGGCAGCCGCGGGAGGGCACCAAGCGAGACCTGGGCTCACAACCCCAGCGCGCCAGCGCGGGGTGCCCATGAAACGACCATTGGCGGGCACCGGGCGAAACCTCCGCATACCCCAGCGCGGGGCGCCCACAGGCGTGCACCACGCGAAACCTCGGCATACCCCTCAAGCGCCCAGCCCACGAGACGCCAATGGGCGGGCACCCGCGCAATCCCTCACATCGCGGGTTGCACACGAAGCGCCCAAAGGCGGGCACCACGCGAAACCTCCCAACGCGAGGCGCTCACGAGACGCACATCGGCGGGCATCAAGCGAAATCTCAGCATACCTCCCAATGCGGGGCGCCCACGGGCAAGAACCAGCCGAACAACCGGAATACCAAACCGATTACTGAACGATGTTAGCCAGCGTGAACCGATAAACATGATTTTGTTGCACTGTGGAGGTGAAACCTATGCGGAATAAGGTTTGTGGTGAAAGCTATGCCGTGTAAGCTATGTGATGTGAGGTGCGGGGTGAGAACTATGCGGAACAAACTATGTGGTGTGAGCGATGTCAGGTACGCTATACAGTGTGAGATGTAGGTGGAAGCGATGGTGTGTAACATCTATCTAGCTGTGTATCTATGTATACATATATATATATATAAATAAATGTATATATAAATATGTAGATTCACATGTAGCGTATAAGCTATGCGAATTCTAACCTCTGTTGAATATACCATGCGGTGCAACCAATCTGCTTTCAACAATGGGATGAAAGCTATGCCGGGTAAGCTCAGAGCACGGGGTGCCCATGGGACAGCGACATAGCGCATCCTCGGGCAACCCACCCAGCGCACGGGGCGAGGCGCCCGCGAGGCCGCACGGGCGGCAATGTGGGGTAACCTCGGCATGCCCCAAGCGCGTGGCACCCACGAGGGCGCACGGGCGGCAACCTTGCGCAAACTCCGCATACCCCCCAAGCGCGGGGCGCCCACCAAGCAACACGGTCGGCAACGTGGCGAAAACCCGGAAGACTCAACCGATGACTTGAGCAAGAACCGCAAGTAATGTTTGGGGAGTCCCACCAGCCCTTGAGGGCGTGAGTGGTCTAAGCAGCTCGATCATCAAGATCACCAAGATATCCTACGATGGTTTAAGGAAACCTCCAAAATGCTTCCCAAAGCCCTCCAGACTGCCTCGGGACAGTCCCAAGAACTCCCCAAAATTCCCGAGGAGGCCCTCGGGACGCAAAAATCAATCGGGCACACTGCGTCTTCGAATGGTGTTGTTGTTGTCGTCGTCGTTGTTGTTGTGTTTGATGCTGTTGTTGTGGCTGCTGTTGTTGATGTTATTGTTGTTGTTGCTGTTGTTGCTGCTGTAGGTGCCTTCGCGCCTTTTCGTGTCCGTTTGGCGCTTGAGGCCTCAACATGGCTCCAACATGTTTTCTAGGAGCTCAGGAAAGCCCAGCACGGCCCCAAGGGCGCCCACGACCTCCCTCCAAGAACGGCCCAAGACGGCCCCCAGAGAAACGATGTTTCGGGGCCCGACGAGGGGGCCGAAATCACCGACCCCCCTTTTGATCGATGCCCCGCACGACAAGCTCCAAACAAAAACCAAAAAGGCCCCCCAGAGGGCCCCAGAAGAGGACCCCAGAGAGCCCCAAGAGGGCCCCAAGAGGCCTCCAAGGTGAGCCCAAGAGGACTTCTCGATAGCCCCGTCCAATGGACTGCAAAACGCTCCCAAACCAAAGTATAACAAAATTCTTGATCGTGATTCGCGTCGACGTCGCCGTCGTCGTGTCGTCGTCGTTCCGCGGTTTCCGCGGCTACCTTGGTTGAGTGGTTGCCTGTCGTCGCTCACTGCTTGCTAGATGACTGGCGCGCGCGTCGTTTGTGTCCGGCTGCCCACAACAAGGCACACACGGCGAGCAACGACAGGCAACCACCCTACAAAGAAGGCCCTGGGCAAGCACGACGTAAAACATGCACCGCATGCAACGACACGCAACCACTCAACCAGGACGCGACACATCCTTGATCGAAGCAAGTCGCCTGGGTCAGTTTTTGGATGAACTTGTGGGGATACTTTTTTTATCGCAAGCGCACTGGAGACGCCGGGCGCCGTCCGAAAGTCGTAGCTCGCGAGCTACGGCCTAAATTGCGCCAGCAGGAGGGAAGAAGAGGGGCGCAACGAGGGGACAGAGGAGGGAGGAACAAACAGGAGGCGGGCCTCGCTGCCGCTCAGAGAGCGGCGCCGTCGACTGGGGGGGGGGAACCGCCAGCCGGAGTGCAACGCCAATATGGCGAGGGGATTCTGGTTCGGCGACGCCGCGAGCGTGCCGGAAGTCTGCGATCACCTGCACGAACACGCACCACGAAAAGCGGGCGGCAGGGGCCAACGGTCACACCGTCACGCGGGTAGCGGGCGTACTCCACGCGCCGCCAGCCGCCACCCAACTCACGTGCAGGCGCTCGACAAACCAAGGTCCGAATCGCCAGACACCGTCGAAGACTGATGTCGAGGCCGCGTTCCACGAAGCGGGGGATGCATGCGGACGCGCGCCCACCGGGTGGGATCGATCCAGGCGGTCGAAAACCCTGGAACGCATCATGGAAGCGTCCAGCCGCGAGCGTGTCGGATCCCACTTGGAGACCGTCGGGGGGACAACCCGCACGGTGGGGGGCGACCGAGAGGTCAGCAGGCCCCAGGCCACTGAAGAAGGCCGCCACAGGCCAAAAAAACGCAGGGGGCGCAGAAGCCGAGGCGGAAAGGGCAGCGGAGGGCGGGCGGGCGACCTGAGGTGACGGCCCGCGCCGGCCGTGCAGCAGGAGGTGGAGCCCAGGCGGCGTTTTTGTGCGGAGCATAGGCCGCTGGGCGGAGGCGCCGTGGCGCAGTAGGCCACGGCAAAGAAACGCCTCCGACGCGTCTGGGTCCCGGAGCCAGTGGCGGGGGCAGAGCGTCGAAGGGGCCCTGAGCGGTCCACGCTGGGCGGGGGGCAAGGGGGGGGCAACTGGTGGGCATATGTTTCCCGTCGCGGCCGCAGGCGAGCGCGAACCTAACTGCCTAGCGCAAGGGGACCGACGGCCGAACCTAAGCTGCCTAAGCTGCCGAAGCTGCCGGGCTGCGCGGGGTGGTGCCAGAAAGCGGGGCACGGCCCGAAACCTTGCCGACGGGCGATGCAAACTGCAACCAGGACCAGGATCCGGGGGCAGTGCCGATGCACAAATTGAACCAAGGAGCTACACGCAGCCAGAATGGCGCGGCAAGGTCACAGACAGCGAAGCTGACAAGTGACCGCTGAGGACGTTTAGGACTTGACGTCGGATAAAACACACGAGGGATCCATGCACACAGCCCCTGAGGGGGGCAGCTCGCTTGCAATACACTCCAGGAGGTAATACTAGCACCGATGGCCAGGAATGCGTCACTGACCAGGAACCAGTACGAGTGGCGCCAACCAGCACGAGTGGGGATACTTTTTGGTCGCGGGCGGACGCGCATTCGCAGTCGCCGAGCTGACGAATGGGGATACGCGAAGCATCGATAATTAAGCAAGAACCCCTAAGTGCAAGCACCGTTTGAGGGATACGAAATGTAAAAGACCGCGACGACCTCATTGATTTGAGCCTCTCGGGCAGGCCTGGGGATCTCTTCGATGGTGCTTTGAGCGACTGGGGGGTCTCCAGGGCGGTCTTGAAGCCTTGTTGGGCTGTCCTGGGGCCGTCCTGGGGCCGTCTTGGCGCACTGTTGGACCGTCCTGGAGCCATCTGAGGCCGCAGGAGCCCTTTTTTGGCAGTCTTGGGACCAGCTGGGGGCATCTGTTGCTGTCTGGAATCGGTAGTGGAGCCTCTTGAGCCGTCGTGTACGCTCGTAAGGGCTTCGTAGGAACTCTCCTGGGCCGCTTTCGGTGCGTCGCGGGAGCGTTCCGGGGCAAGTTTGGAGCTTTGTGGGGCTGTGGTCAGCTGCACTCAGGCAACCTTCCCTGCATCGTGGGGTCCCCTTGGGACCGTCTTGGATCAAATGTCAACCCAGGTAGGGAGACCAAAGAACCAGGGGGCCAACGATTCGAAATTATCCGGGCGAAGAACCCAGCCAATGCAGGTGTGATTGCTGGGAGGCAGGTGAGACGAAGGCAAAGGAATCCCCTATGGGACCACGAAACCTGTGAGGGGTGTGCCGAAATTGGCGCGCGGTAGGTTGGGGAAGCCGTATACAAACCCTGGCATTGTGGCCTTCGGTGCAATTATGTATAGGGCCACGGAACGTATGAGGGGTGTGCCAAAATAAACCTGCGGTGGGTGGGGGGAGGTGAACCCTGTCATTTGGGCCTTCGGTAGCTCTCCATGAGGCCTTGAACAAGGTGAGTAGTGTGCCGAGATGGAGGAGCCCCCTATGGGGCCCCGAACCGTGCGATGAGGTTGCCAAAATCGGCATGCGGTGGGCGGGGGGCCGCATGCGAACTGCTCCACTGGAACCTTGGGTGGGGCTCCCTGTGAGGCCACGAAACATGTGAGGGGTATGCTGGCATGGGTGGCGAGGACGCATGCGATCTGTGCCGAAATTGGTGGCGGGAACACAAGCAAACAGCGCCGCTGGGACCTTCGGTGTAGTTCCCAATCAGACCACGAAACGTGTGAGGGTGTGCCGAAACTGGGACCTGCGGTAGGGTTCCCAACGGAGCCACGGCAAGCGTGAGGAGTGTGCCGAAATGGGATGCGGGAAGCGTGCGAACTGCGCCACTGGGATCTTCGGTGGGACTCCCTATGGGGCCACGAAACGTGAGGTGTGTGCCGAAATAATTGAGGAGACGCGTGCGAACTGCGCCCTTGGGACCTGCGGTGGAGCTCCCCATGGGGCCACGGAACGTGTGAGGTGTGTGCCGAAATGGGATGCGGGACGCATGCGAACTGCCCCACTGGCACTTTCGGTGGAACTCCATGTGGGGACCGAAACGTGTGGGGTGTGCCGTAATGGGTGGCGGGGACTCATGCGAACTGCCCCACTGGCACTTTCGGTGGAGCTCCCCGTGGGGCCACGAAAAGTGCGAGGGGTCTGCCACAAGGGATGGCGGGGGCGCATGCGAACTGCGCCAATGGGAGCTGCGGTGGACTTCCCTACCTATGGGCCACGGAACGTGTGACGATGTGCAGGAAGGGGTGGTGGGACGCATGCGAACTGCGACACTGGGACCTTCGGTGGGGCTCCCTGTGGGGCTACGGAAACTGTGAAGGGTGTGTCGGCATTGGCTGAAGCGATCCATCGGAATGTTTAGGAATCCTTGCTATCCAACATACGAAGAGAACAACTTGGATTCGCAACTGATTCCCCGCGATAATGAAGTTCGGCCTTGCCGCCTTTCTCCCCTGACCAAAACTGCATTCGCTCGGGATAATAATCACTCTATGGTTAAGGGGGGAAGTAACGATTATCAGCCGCAGCGGCTTACCTGGGGGGGGCCACGAAACGTGTGAGAAAGGGGTGCCGAAATGGGTACGGCGGGCGGATGCGGGCTACGCCGCTGGGACTTTCGGTTGGGTTCCCTATGTTGCCACGGAAAGTGTGAGGGTGTACCGACATCAATCGGGCGGACGCATGAGGACCCTTCCGCGGGAAATCTGGTGCGCCTCCTTATGGGGCCACGACGCGTGTGAGGCGCGTACCAACATGAATGAGATGGACGCATGCGGGCTGCGCCTCATTGGCGTTCGGTGGAGCTCCATGAAGGACCACGGAACGCGTGATGGGTGTGCCGAAATGGCTGGGGCGGACGCGTGCGGGCCGCTCCACGATGGCCTTCGGTGGAACTCCCTACGCGGCACAAAACGTGTGTGGGGCCAACCGACATGGCCACCAAACGTGTGAGGGTGTCGAAACTTGGCCGGGGGGAGACGCCTGCGAACATCGCCTCTGGGGCGTTCGGTGGATTTCCCTATGGGATCACGAAACGTGTACGTAGGGGCCGCAATGCGGCGGGGGAACGCATGTGGCCTGTGCCGCTGGAGCGTGCGATGGGGCTCCCTATGGGACCCGCAAACGTGTGAGGGATTTGCCGACAATGGGCGGGGGGGGCATGTTGACTGTGCCACTGTGGCCTTCGGCGGGGCTCCCTGTAGGGGCACGGAACGCGCGAGGCATTCAGTGAGGCAAGCCATACAAGGGAAAATGTGGGCGAAAAAAGGACCCCGTCATTATTCTCCCTAAATCTCTAATATCTATTATTAATAAGCCGTAAATCCTTCAAAACCGGTCGCTATGCAAACCCGGCTTCATCCTATGCAATAAAATAGGATTTCCTGATCATGCGCTCTCTATCTGCTCTGAAAACAATGTTTTTTTACAATGGATCGTGACCGGTTCTATAAACGAACCGGGCTGATCCCTGTCAAAAAACACTATATCCTGATCATGCGCATCGCATATATCAGAAAACCCAATTTTTTACAACACATTCTGCCCGACCCGGCTCGCGTCCGGGACCGCGGGCCCGGAAGTGTACCGGAGCTTTCTCTTGTAAAAAATACTATAACCTTAAATCCTGCTTTTGCAAGATGTGTCCATGTTCATATTCCATTGCAAAAAAAATACGACAAAGTGCGCGCGCGCGTCGCGGGCGTGGAAGTGTACCGGAGCTTTCTCTTGTAAAAAAATATATAATCTTAAAATCCTGCTCTTGCAAGATGTGCCCATGTTGATATTTCATTGCAACAAATACGACAAAGTGCACACGCGCGTCGCGGGCGTGGAAGTGTACCGGAGCTTTCTCTTGTAAAAAATACTATAACCTTAACATCCTGCTCTTGCAAGATGTGTCCATGTTCACATTCTATTGCAACAAATACGGCAAAGTGAACACGCGCGCGGCTGAGCCTTTGTCGCATGCATCCAGTGTTATCCTGTGGCAGTTCTCATCGCGTGCTTCTCAGGGTTACTTTCTTGTGCTGTTGACACGGTTCGGCGGACGCGCTTCGGGTGACACGGTTCGGTTGGCACGTTTCGGCTGACGCGGTTCTGTCGACACGCTTTGGCTGAGAGTGTTCGTCTGACATGGTTTGGCTGATACTGTTCGGTTCGGTTCGGCTGATACGGTTCGGCTGACACGGTTTTGCAGAGTCGGTTTTGATGACACGGTGTGGTTGGGACGGAGCGTCTGACACGGCATGGCTGACACGGCGCCAGTGACACGGTTGGGCTGAGACGGGTTGACACTGTGTGGCTGACACGGTTCGGATGACATGGTTCGCCAGACGCGGTTCGGTAGACACTTGGCAGACACGGTTCGTCGGACACGCTTCGGCCCACACGGATCGGCTGGCGAGCGTGTGCTGGGTCGGCATTCGCGCCCGTTAGGGTATAACATGAGAGGAGAAATGATCTTTATGTGGGGGTGGAGATGCGGGGGGGATTGATAGCCGCCGCAGATGGGTGCCTATGCGGGTAGGTATTCTTGGCCTTGCCCTGTTAGACCCTAAACCCTAAACCCTAAATTCCCAAGCACCTCGTTGTGCTTCTGCCCACCCCACCGCACATCACCGTCGCCGTCTACGAGAGACAGGGCTTCTCTGAAATGCTTCAGCTGGTTGCCCGACTGGGTCGTCCTGGTAGCCTAGGGCTACCTTACCCCACGCTTGGGGATCTACGATGCAAAGATAAACCATGCTTGATCTTCGAAGAAAACAACACCCTAAACCCGGAAACCTTTCGTCCTCGGGTCGGGTTCCTACTTCTCCGACACGTAAAAACACGTGTGGGGCGCTCTAAGCGCTTCTGGGCGCACTTGTGAGCGCCTGGGAGCGCCTGGGAGCGTCTGGGAGCGCCTGGGAGCGCCTGGGGGCGCCTGGGAACGCCTGGGAGCGTGCGGGAAGCGCCTGGGAGCGCCTGGGAGCGCCTGGGAGCGCTTGGGAGCGCCGGGGCGCACCTGGGATCGCCGGGGAGCGCCTGGGAGCGCCAGGGAGTGCCTGGGAGCGCCGGGGAGCGCCGGGGAGCGCCAGGGAGCGCCGGGTAGCGCCGGGGAGCGCCGGGGAGCGCCTGGGAGCGCCTGGGAGCGCCTGGGAGCGCCGGGGAGCGCCGGGGAACGCCTGGGAGCGCCCGGGAGCGCCTGGGAGCGCCAGGGAGCGCCTGGGAGCGCTTGAAGCCATTTGGGAGGTCGCCGGCCATGCGGCCGGGGGTGGGGAGATGTTGCAACTCCTGCTCCCTTCGCCAAGCTTGCTCGGGTCGGCTAACCGCCCCCCCAATCAAGCTTGCCGAAGGGGGGGCAGCATTGCCTGGACTGTCGGCCGCTGCGCTAAGAGAAGCCTTAAACTGCGCGCCACGGGCGGTGCATCGTCAGAAGCCCGTGGCGCCTGGCCGAGCGATCAGCGAGTCCGCCCATGCGCGCACGCCGCACCGACGAAGCGCGTAGCGCTGAGGAGGATGCGCTCCCCCGCGGGGATGCCATGTGAGTGCTCCGAGAGATGAATAGAACCCTTAACCCTAGGCGCAGCCGTTGGCTCCCCTACGATTGGTTCCATCCCCTGGGGCTCGACACTTATGAAAATACAGCATGCGGCGGTCTTTCGGCCGTCCGTGGGCCGCAAACCATATGAAAATACAGTGTGCGGCGTCCTTTCGGCTGGCGCACGTCCCAGGCGCTCCCAAGCGCCCCCAGGCGCTCCCAGGTGCTCCCAGGCGCTCCCAGGCGCTCCCAGGCGCTCCCAAGCGCTCCCAAGCGCTCCCAAGCGCTCCCAGGCGCTCCCAAGCGTTCCCAAGCGCTCCCCGGCGCTCCCAAGCGTTCCCAGGCGCTCCCAAGCGCTCCCCAGCGCTCCCGGCACGCTCCAAAGCGCTCCCAATGCACCCAGGCGCATGGCGCTCCCAGGCGCTCTCAGGCGCTCCCGGCAAGCTCCCAGGTGCTCCCCGGCGCTCCCTGGCGCTTCCAAGTAGGTCCCATCCCTGGGGACTGCCTTACACGTGAAAACACGCCTGCGGCGGCCTCTCTGGCTGTGCTGGGGAGCGTAACGCACGTGGAGATACGCCTACGGCGGCCCCTTGGGCCTTCTTGGTGCGCCATGCAGAACGTTCTGCCTCCGGCGGCTTCTTCGGCTATGCTTTGGTGCTTTGCTGGTGCATCTAGCAGAAAACCGGGACGCGACAAAAAAAAGCGACGCAGATGCGCCGAACGGCTCCGCGGACCCAAGTGATTCGCCCAAGACCTCGTAGAGCAAGCCCCGAGGAGTTCTAGGGGACCGTTTTTCAAGTCCCACGGGGTTTCACGGGGGGGGCGCGAGGGGCACGCGCCCGGCGCCCTCTCGCACTGCGCAGTCCGCCGCGAAGGGCATCACACGACGCCTTCCGTGGCCATGTACGAGGGGGCGCCAGACCCGCCCCCTCGCGCTCCCCCTCCTCGCCGTTTCGAAACTCCAGGGGTGTCGAGAACGTCAGACAATCTCTACGTATGCCTTTCCTTTTGCTTTCCTTCCCTTCCCCGACGTGGCACTGGCAGACCATCATTTTCCTAGCAAGACTGCGCACGTTCGTGCCTTTGCACGCGACAGCGGGGCAGGCGCACCGCGTGGATACTGCGAGAGGCAAGCGGTCGCGCGCCAGCCAACGCGCGGACACCGTCGGCAATCTCAGAACGCGGGCATGAAGTTGTCGCGCTCCACGAAGCCGCCGATCAAGTAATCACCCGACGTTGCAACGCGGCTGAGCGCTGTATATCCCGCTGCTGGTCTAGGCCACCCGTCCAGGCATATCGCGATGTGGGGGAACTCGTCGCCCTGCACCTTGTCGATGGTGCTGGCGTAGCCGAGACGAATCGGAAAGTAGACCGCATTGCCCTTCTCGCGGTCGGTCCAGCGAGTGATCGCCAAACGGTGGCCCGTCTTCGTCATCACGCGCAGCATGTCCTCCTCGGCGTGGTAGTTCTCCACCGCGCAAAGCATGCCATTCACCTCGTCGGCCTCCTTGTTCTTGTTCTTCGTCAGGTACAACTGAATTCCCTTGTGAATCGGTACTCTGCTTGGGACCAGACGGCGATCAGTGCGAAGCTTGCCATCCAGGTAGTTCTCGGGGTTGAGTTCCACGTCGCCGTCCAGCCTGGCCAGCGGGGTCTTGCGGCCGCACAGCGCAGCGACTGCCGCCTCGTTCACGGCCGCAGCGCCCCTGTGCGTGCAGGTGACGATCCGCGTGTCTGGGTGCTTCTCGAAGAGCTTCTTCATTTCGGCGGGCGTGGGGTCGCCTCTGCTCTTCCACGCCTTGTAGTCGCGCACGATCTTGCGGAACGTCTCCATGGAGGGCTTGTCTGCCCGAAGCTCGTCCAGGATCTCCTGGAAGCGTTCCTCCTTGCACCGCCAGGTCTCGGTGAGCTTCACGTGGAAGCAGCGCGGCCGCTTCCATGCGGCACTCTCCCAAGGACGTGTCGGTTCCACCCCAGGGAGCTGGTGCTTGTCTCCGAGGAAGACCAGCGCGGGGACTTTCCCCGCGACGCTCCAGAGCTTCAGGATGCGCTCGAAGCTTTCGCAACTCAGCAGCGATACCTCGTCAACCACCACCAAGTCGAAGTCCGTCATCCTGTGAAGACTCTCTGTGATTGGATCGTGCAGCTTGAATGCGGCGTGGCACGTGTCCACGGTTAGGCCCTCCAGGTCTTGCAGCGCGGCTCTCATGCGGCTGGGCAGCTGCGCCGTCGGGAGGGCCAAGAGCACGCGCGCGCCTTGCTCCTGGGCGCGCCGAGTGCAGAACTTTACCACGGTGGTCTTCCCAGTTCCAGGCTTTCCTAAGCAGATTACGGGCGTGTTCTTCTTGTAGGCCTCCTCGCGCGCCTCGTCGGCCTCCTCCCAGTCCTCCGACAGCTCTGCCCGCGCCGCGCGGTCCACGCGCTCGTTGATCGCCTCCTCCAGCTGCAGCTGCTTCGGGTTGAAGTCGACCTCCTCCTGGCCCTCGTCGCGCGCTGGCCTGCGGTTGCCGATGACGGCGGCCTCGACGTCGGCCGCGGCCTTCTCGTCGGCCTTGTCGATGATGCCCGTTAGGTACATGTTGATCAGCTCCCGCTGCCCCACGATCATGCGACGCACAGCCTCGGTGAACTTGCTGGACTTCGCGGAAGCGCTCATGTAGTCCACGAGCCGCCTGTCATCGGTGAACAAGTCATGGTGCTCGTCAGCGACGCGGCCCTGGCCAGAGCACAGTCGCAGCGCCGCCGCGAGATACTTGCATTCCTGCGGAACCAGGCGATTGACATCCTCGAACTCGAGCTCGTCGAGCGATCGGAACGGCGCGTTCAATGCAGCCCACTGCCCGTAGTAGCGGTCGTTGAGCTCGTATACCGTGTCGACGCTGACCACCTTCTCGCCCTGCATGCGGTAGGCTCGCGCGAACTCCTTGAGGTTCGGAAAGTCGTCCTCGCCCTCGCTCTTTTCGTCTCTGTGCTTCTTCGCGAGGAACTTCTCGAAGGTCTTCGGCTGCTCCTCGTCTTCGGCGTCGGAGGCTTTGTCACTGTTCCCGCTACCTCCGCCATCAGCATCGGCCATGCCTTTGTACTCAGCGCGCAGGAAGCGCCAGTGAGCGTCGAGCGCCTGGGGCTCCTCGCCCTCGGGCAAGGTCGCGCGGTATCGCCTGTACAGGGCCAGCGCCAGCTCCTGCTTGTGCTTGCGCTTCAGCCATCCAGCGATGGCGCCGTCGTCAGTAGTCTTCCGAAGCCACTCCAAGAGCGTCAAGCCATCTTGGCGCCACGAGCAGTCAACATACCTCTGGACCAAGTCGGGCACATCCGCCATGCCCGGGTAAGGCGCCGTCGCGGTGCGGAAGCCGCCGCTGACCGTAGAGATGTCGTACTGTCTGAATTGCGCTCCACACAGCTGCAGGATCATCTCTGGCTCGTAGGGGTGGTACTCGAAGCAGACGCGCCTGGCCACGCTGTCCGCGGAGTCCTTGTCGCTCATCCACTCGTCGTAGCTGCTGTCCGAGAACTTCGCTACATACTTGGAAACGTATTGCAGGAGCATGGCCTCCCCGTCGCTGGTCTGCCAGTCCTGATGGCAAGGGGGCCCGTCCATTACGTCAGCGCAGTGCGCTCGGAGGCCCACGTCGTGGTCCTCCTCGGTGTGCTTCAGCTGGAGGACACCATCGTCGCCGTGCACCCCCGACGGGCCGCGGTAGATCGGCCACTTGCTCTCTGCGTCGCCGTGCTTGTTGAGCTGCGATCCGTCCACATAGCCCTTCAGGTCGTCCGAGAAGCCGTCGGGCTTGGTCGCAAAGAGGTGATGCTCCAATCCCATGTTCGCCATGGCGTCGTCGACCGCGAAGAACAGAACGTGCAGGTGCGGCCTGCCGGAGCCGTCGTAGCGCTTCGTGCCCTCCTTGCGGCTGCCGTCCTGGAACTCCAGCCGCGTGAAAGTCTGGACGCGAACCTGTTTGCCGTCGGCGTCTTTCGCGGCGAACACGTGCTGTGTCCAGCATTTGCTGCTGTCGCCCATATTCTGGGAGTTATTGCCCGCCAGCATGCCTCGGACGATCTGCATGAGCACGTGCGACATGTGCAGCGTCTCGCCCACGGGGAGGTACATGCGGGTTCGCAGTGTCTTCTCCATTTCATCGCGCAGCCAGTCGTGGTACTTGAAGCACGGCTCCCACGGCGCAATGGTGAAGAACAGCTTCGGGAAGCCCACCTGGCGCACGAGGTCGACAAGGGCATTGTGCACCTCCTTCCAATAGAGCGGCGAGAAGGCATGGCCCTTCATGAGCATCCGCATCGGCACGTTGTCGAGCCCCAGGTTCTTTTTCGCACCGAGGGTCGCCCAGAGGTTCAGGTCGCACACGAACTGGAGCAGCTCGAAGTTAGATCCGTACCCAAGCAACGGCGAGAGGCACTTGGTCATGAACGACCGCTTGACGCCGGTGCGCTGGCCACCGCCGTCGCCGCCCTCGTCCTCCTCGGCGTCCGAGTCGTAGCCGTACTCCGCCTTCTTCTTCTTGGCCTCCTGGGCGTCGCGCCTCTCCTCGCGCCTCGCGTCGGACCACTGCTCGTGCGTCTCCGCCATCTCGGTGCACCAGTACAGGTTTGGCCAGAGAGCGCACTCCAGCCCGACCTCCTGCAGGAAATGGCATGGGCGCTTGCGCTTCCTGTCGGCAGCGTCCTCGCCATGCTTGCGGAAGAACTTCTCGTGCATGTCGTGGAACCGCTTGTACGAGGAGTCGTCGCAAGACAGCAGGTACTTGTAAGCCTTTCTCGCCGTTCGCCACGCGTCATCGTCCAGCTCCTTGATCTTGTCTTTGACGTGCCACTTCGGGAAATAGAACGTGATCATCTTCACCTTCTTGCGGTAGCCGTTCGGGCGGCCGAACGTGTCGGTGGAGCGCGTCTCGGGGCCGACGTCGATCTCAATGGCCGGAGGGCTTCGACGATCTCCTCTGACAGGCCGCGGAGTGGCCCTGGTACGTCACTGGGCAGCGGGACGTACATCTCGCGAGAGGCGTTGCAGCGGCGACAGGCGCTCTTCGAGATCTCTTCGCTGGCGTCGAGGAACATATCGATCTCGTGCATGGGCCGCGGCTGCAAAACATGGCACTCCTTGCAGATGCCCCACGAGCGCTTGGCGGCCCAGGACCGCAGCCGTCGAGCGCCATGGCACGCTGCCCAGGGCTCACGAGCGCCCGAGGCACGCCTGGCGTGGGCGGCGGCCGCAGCGGGCGCAAAGGCTACAGCCAAGGCGCCGACTGTGGCGTCCTTCGAAGATAGCTCGGAGATAGCGCTCACGAGCGCCCGAGGCACGCCTGGCGTGGGCGGCGGCCGCAGCGGCCGCAAAGGCTACAGCGAAGGCGCCGACTGTGGCGTCCTTCAAATATAGCTCGGAGATAGCGCTCACGAGCGCCCGAGGCACGCCTGGCGTGGGCTGCGGCCGCAGCGGGCGCAAAGGCTACAGCGAAGGCGCCGACTGTGGCGTCCTTCAAAGATAGCTCGGAGATAGCGCTCACGAGCGCCCGAGGCACGCCTGGCGTGGGCGGCGGCCGCAGCGGGCGCAAAGGCTACAGCGAAGGCGCCGACTGTGGCGTCCTTCAAAGATAGCTCGGAGATAGCGCTCACGAGCGCCCGAGGCACGCCTGGCGTGGGCGGCGGCCGCAGCGGGCGCAAAGGCTACAGCGAAGGCGCCGACTGTGGCGTCCTTCAAAGATAGCTCGGAGATAGCGCTCACGAGCGCCCGAGGCACGCCTGGCGTGGGCGGCGGCCGCAGCGGGCGCAAAGGCTACAGCGAAGGCGCCGACTGTGGCGTCCTTCAAAGATAGCTCGGAGATAGCGCTCACGAGCGCCCGAGGCACGCCTGGCGTGGGCCGCGGCCGCAGCGGGCGCAAAGGCTACAGCGAAGGCGCCGACTGTGGCGTCCTTCAAAGATAGCTCGGAGATAGCGCTCACGAGCGCCCGAGGCACGCCTGGCGTGGGCGGCGGCCGCAGCGGGCGCAAAGGCTACAGCGAAGGCGCCGACTGTGGCGTCCTTCAAAGATAGCTCGGAGATAGCGCTCACGAGCGCCCGAGGCACGCCTGGCGCGGGCGGCGGCCGCAGCGGGCGCAAAGGCTACAGCGAAGGCGCCGACTGTGGCGTCCTTCAAAGATAGCTCGGAGATAGCGCTCACGAGCGCCCGAGGCACGCCTGGCGCGGGCGGCGGCCGCAGCGGGCGCAAAGGCTACAGCGAAGGCGCCGACTGTGGCGTCCTTCAAACATAGCTCGGAGATGGCGCTCACGAGCGCCCGCGGCACGCCTGGCGTGGGCGGCGGCCGCAGCGGGCGCAAAGGCTACAGCGAAGGCGCCGACTGCGGCGCCCTTCAAAGATAGCTCGGAGATAGCGCTCGCGAGCGTCCGCGGCACGCCTGGCGTGGGCGGCGGCCGCAGCGGGCGCAAAAGGCTATAGCGAAGGCGCCGACTGTGGCGTCCTTCAGAGATAGCTCGGAGATAGCGCTCACGAGCGCCCGCGGCACGCCCGGCGTGGGCGGCGGCCGCAGCGGGCGCAAAGGCTACAGCGAAGGCGCCGACGGTGGCGCCCTTCAAAAATAGCTCGGAGATAGCGCTCACGAGCGCCCGAGGCACGCCTGGCGTGGGCGGCGGCCGCAGCGGGCGCAAAGGCTACAGCGAAGGCGCCGACTGTGGCGCCCTTCAAAAATTGCTCGGAGATAGCGCCCAGAGGGCGCCGGGCGCCACGCCGGGCGTGGGCCGCGGCCGCAGCGAGCGCAAAGGCTACAGCGAAGGCGCCGACTGTGGCGTCCTTCAAAGATAGCTCGGAGATAGCGCTCACGAGCGCCCGAGGCACGCCTGGCGTGGGCCGCGGCCGCAGCGGGCGCAAAGGCTACAGCGAAGGCGCCGACTGTGGCGTCCTTCAAAGATAGCTCGGAGATAGCGCTCACGAGCGCCCGAGGCACGCCTGGCGTGGGCGCGGCCGCAGCGGGCGCAAAGGCTACAGCGAAGGCGCCGACTGTGGCGTCCTTCAAAGATAGCTCGGAGATAGCGCTCACGAGCGCCCGAGGCACGCCTGGCGTGGGCGGCGGCCGCAGCGGGCGCAAAGGCTACAGCGAAGGCGCCGACGGTGGCGCCCTTCAAAGATAGCTCGGAGATAGCGCTCACGAGCGCCCGAGGCACGCCTGGCGTGGGCCGCGGCCGCAGCGGGCGCAAAGGCTACAGCGAAGGCGACGACGGTAGCGTCCTTCAAAGATAGCTCGGAGATAGCGCTCACGAGCGCCCGAGGCACGCCCGGCGTGGGCGGCGGCCGCAGCGGGCGCAAAGGCTACAGCGAAGGCGCCGACTGTGGCGTCCTTCAAAGATAGCTCGGAGATAGCGCTCACGAGCGCCCGAGGCACGCCTGGCGTGGGCCGCGGCCGCAGCGGGCGCAAAGGCTACAGCGAAGGCGCCGACTGTGGCGTCCTTCAAAGATAGCTCGGAGATAGCGCTCACGAGCGCCCGAGGCACGCCTGGCGTGGGCGGCGGCCGCAGCGGGCGCAAAGGCTACAGCGAAGGCGCCGACTGTGGCGTCCTTCAAAGATAGCTCGGAGATAGCGCTCACGAGCGCCCGAGGCACGCCTGGCGTGGGCGGCGGCCGCAGCGGGCGCAAAGGCTACAGCGAAGGCGCCGACTGTGGCGTCCTTCAAAGATAGCTCGGAGATAGCGCTCACGAGCGCCCGAGGCACGCCTGGCGTGGGCCGCGGCCGCAGCGGGCGCAAAGGCTACAGCGAAGGCGCCGACTGTGGCGTCCTTCAAAGATAGCTCGGAGATAGCGCTCACGAGCGCCCGAGGCACGCCTGGCGTGGGCGGCGGCCGCAGCGGGCGCAAAGGCTACAGCGAAGGCGCCGACTGTGGCGTCCTTCAAAGATAGCTCGGAGATAGCGCTCACGAGCGCCCGAGGCACGCCTGGCGTGGGCGGCGGCCGCAGCGGGCGCAAAGGCTACAGCGAAGGCGCCGACTGTGGCGTCCTTCAAAGATAGCTCGGAGATAGCGCTCACGAGCGCCCGAGGCACGCCTGGCGTGGGCGGCGGCCGCAGCGGGCGCAAAGGCTACAGCGAAGGCGCCGACTGTGGCGTCCTTCAAAGATAGCTCGGAGATAGCGCTCACGAGCGCCCGAGGCACGCCTGGCGTGGGCGGCGGCCGCAGCGGGCGCAAAGGCTACAGCGAAGGCGCCGACTGTGGCGTCCTTCAAAGATAGCTCGGAGATAGCGCTCACGAGCGCCCGAGGCACGCCTGGCGTGGGCGGCGGCCGCAGCGGGCGCAAAGGCTACAGCGAAGGCGCCGACTGTGGCGTCCTTCAAAGATAGCTCGGAGATAGCGCTCACGAGCGCCCGAGGCACGCCTGGCGTGGGCGGCGGCCGCAGCGGGCGCAAAGGCTACAGCGAAGGCGCCGACTGTGGCGTCCTTCAAAGATAGCTCGGAGATAGCGCTCACGAGCGCCCGAGGCACGCCTGGCGTGGGCGGCGGCCGCAGCGGGCGCAAAGGCTACAGCGAAGGCGCCGACTGTGGCGTCCTTCAAAGATAGCTCGGAGATAGCGCTCGACGAGCGCCCGAGGCACGCCTGGCGTGGGCCGCGGCCGCAGCGGGCGCAAAGGCTGCAGCGAAGGCGCCGACGTGGCGCCCTCAAAGATTGCTCGGAGATGGCGCTCGCGAGCGCCCGCGGCACGCCTGGCGTGGGCGGCGGCCGCAGCGGGCGCAAAGGCTATAGCGAAGGCGCCGACTGTGGCGTCCTTCAAACATAGCTCGGAGATAGCGCTCACGAGCGCCCGCGGCACGCCCGGCGTGGGCCGCGGCCGCAGCGGGCGCAAGGCTACAGCGAAGGCGCCGACTGTGGCGCCCTTCAAAGATAGCTCGGAGATAGCGCTCACGAGCGCCCGAGGCACGCCTGGCGTGGGCGGCGGCCGCAGCGGGCGCAAAGGCTACAGCGAAGGCGCCGACTGTGGCGTCCTTCAAAGATAGCTCGGAGATAGCGCTCACGAGCGCCCGAGGCACGCCTGGCGTGGGCGCGGCCGCAGCGGGCGCAAAGGCTACAGCGAAGGCGCCGACTGTGGCGTCCTTCAAAGATAGCTCGGAGATAGCGCTCACGAGCGCCCGAGGCACGCCTGGCGTGGGCCGCGGCCGCACCGGGCGCAAAGGCTACAGCGAAGGCGACGACGGTAGCGTCCTTCAAAAAGAGCTCGGAGATAGCGCTCACGAGCGCCCGAGGCACGCCTGGCGTGGGCCGCGGCCGCAGCGGCCGCAAAGGCTACAGCGAAGGCGCCGACTGTGGCGTCCTTCAAAGATAGCTCGGAGATAGCGCTCACGAGCGCCCGAGGCGCGCCTGGCGTGGGCGGCGGCCGCAGCGGCGCAAAGGCTACAGCGAAGGCGCCGACTGTGGCGTCCTTCAAAGATAGCTCGGAGATAGCGCTCACGAGCGCCCGAGGCACGCCTGGCGTGGGCCGCGGCCGCAGCGGGCGCAAAGGCTACAGCGAAGGCGCCGACTGTGGCGTCCTTCAAAGATAGCTCGGAGATAGCGCCCACGAGCGCCCGAGGCACGCCTGGCGCGGGCGGCGCCGCAGCGGCCGCATAGGCTACAGCGAAGGCGCCGACTGTGGCGTCCTTCAAAGATAGCTCGGAGATAGCGCTCACGAGCGCCCGAGGCACGCCTGGCGTGGGCCGCGGCCGCAGCGGGCGCAAAGGCTACAGCGAAGGCGCCGTCTGTGGCGTCCTTCAAAGATAGCTCGGAGATAGTGCCCAGAGTGCGCCAGGCGCCACGCCAGGCGTGGGCCGCGGCCGCAGCGGGCGCGGGGGCGAGGCCGAAAGCGCCGTCTGTGGCGCCCTTCGAAGATAGCTCGGAGATAGCGCCCAGAATGCGCCAGGCGCCAGGCCAGGCGTGGGCCGCGGCCGCAGCGAGCGCGGGGGCGAGGCCGAAAGCGCCGTCTGTGGCGTCCTTCAAAGATAGCTCGGAGATAGCGCCCAGAGGGCGCCGGGCGCCACGCCGGGCGTGGGCCGCGGCCGCAGCGGGCGCGGGAGCGAGGCCGAAGGCGCCGTCTGTGGCGTCCTTCAAAGATAGCTCGGAGATAGCGGGAACCCATGGGATTGCGGCGCCAGCGCCCTCGCAGTGCTGCTTTCCAATGCCGAAGGCAAATGCCGGGCCCCTGTGGAACTGCTGCGCCAGCGGCAGCCCAACGGCGAAGCTCCACGCCGAAGGTGCAAACGGCTGCCTCATCGACGAGGCGACCTGACGCGCCAGCGCCATGCACCCTGCGCGCGTGCTCGCATCGGCGCGCATTGCTACGGCCGCGGCCGCACGCGCGCATCCCAGCATTCACAGCCCAGTGTCACAACCCAGTGCCGAAGGCAAAAGCGGCAACGCATGAACATGCTGCGCCAGCGGCAGCCCAACGGCGAAGCTCAACGCCGAAATCGCCAAAGGCTGCCTCTTCGACGGGGCGACGAGCCGAAGCGCCGCCTACGTCACGCGCCCTGCGCGCATGCCCAAGTGGATGCGCCGTGCCACGGCCGCGTCGGCGATCGCCTGCGCGCGCCACTTCGACAGCCCCCCGTGATAGGGGGGTTGGGGGGAGAAACCCTAAACCCTAAAATGTTTCACTTTGGATGGTCTGGGGCGGGAGTGCGACTAACCGTGGCGCGCGCGGCCTGGGCAGCGATCCCCCCCCCAACAACCTTGATGTGGGGGGGATCGCAGCCAGCGCGCGCTTGCGCCAATGCAGGCCCTAAGCCCTAAACTGCAGGCGCGGACCTGGAGGCGCGCACCGCCACGCCTGTAAGGATCTGCTAGTGAGAGCGAGCTGCAAGTCGAGCTCACCGCGACCATAGGCCTGCCGGCCCGAGGCGGTGCTTCGCTTGCAAAATGATAACCCCTAACCCTCGGCCGGATGCTCGGAACCGCGCTCGGCTTTTCGCCCAGAGCTCTCCAGAGCTTCCCCCAGAGCATTCCCCCAGAGCAGAGCTTCCCCCAGAGCTCTCCCCCAGAGCTCTCCCCCAGAGCTCTCCCCCAGAGCTCCCCCCCAGAGCTCTCCCCCAGAGCTCTCCCCCAGAGCTCCCCCCAGAGCTCCCAGAGCTCTCCCCCAGAGCTCTCCCCCAGAGCTCTCCCCCAGAGCTCTCCCCCAGAGCTCTCTCCCAGAGCTCTCCCCCAGAGCTCTCCCCCAGAGCTCACCCAGAGCTCTCCCCCAGAGCTCTCCCCCAGAGCTCTCCCCCAGAGCTCTCCCCCAGAGCTCTCCCCCAGAGCTCTCCCCCAGAGCTCCCTCCCAGAGCTCTCCCCCAGAGCTCTCCCCCAGAGCTCTCCCCCAGAGCTCTCCCCCAGAGCTCTCCCCCAGAGCTCTCCCCCAGAGCTCTCCCCCTCTCCCCCAGAGCTCTCTCCCAGAGCTCCCCCCCAGAGCTCTCCCCCAGAGCTTTCTCCCAGAGCTCTCCCCCAGAGCTCTCCCCCAGAGCTCTCCCCCAGAGCTCTCCCCCAGAGCTCTCCCCCAGAGCTCTCCCCCGGAGCTCTCCCCCAGAGCTCTCCCTCCAGGGCTCTCCCCCAGAGCTCTCCCCCAGAGCTCCCCTCCAGAGCGCTCTCCGCGAGCTCTACCCCCCCACGCGGCGGCCCCTGGGAAGGGGTTTTACGCGGGTCTGACCCGCAAGGGTCGGTCGCGCGCGTAACTTTCGCGAAGGACGACTCTCGAATCGCGCTAATGCTGGCATATCTGTTTCTGGGACGCAATCACTCACTCAGGCTGACGCCAGCACTCCTTCCCCCCTTGATAGGGGGGAGCGTGGGGGGGTAGATCCCTAAAACCCTAAAAGCAATGACTCTGGGTGGATGGGGTGGGACAGAACGCATCCACCCATCCCCCCCCCCCCCCCCCCTACCTCCTGAGGAGGGGGGGATAGGATGGTTCTGCGCAGAAACCCTAAACCCTAAACCCTGAACCCTAAACCCAAACCCTAAACCCTAAACCCTAAACCCTAAACCCTCACCAACCCACTCTTCAACTACATCGTGTGCGGGCGGGAAGAAACACAAGTGAGGAAGAGCGGCAGGGGGGCTCTGCCAGTTCACATTAACAACGATTCACTCAAACGGTGCGAATATCCATCGGGTTGTCTCTAACTGGCTTGTATAATTAAACGCACAAGCCGTCAGTGTTCTAGCGTCGCGCAGGCACTCCGAGAGTCCCCCCTTCAGCGTTGAAGCTGGTCGGACGTCGATCACGCAGGCGCTTCGTCCACCCGTTCCTGGGTCTTCTGGGTCTCCTGCGCAGTTCGGTACTGGCAGAGAAGACCATGCTGAGCACGGATGCGATGCTTGCAGAACGTCATCGTCGCATGTTCCCCCGATTATACCGAACGAAAGAAGGGGATGCCGTAGCAGTTGCCATATGTAAGGTACTTGATTCGCTGCTGTCAAATACCGTCTGGTTTGCGACATGCGACGAATACGAACGCGGCAGTTCCATTATGTGTCTTCCAGATTTGTTTAACCAAGCATCACTGAAGGAACACATGGTCAAAATGGTGATCATAGCCTGCAGAGATTGCCACTTCTTGGTCGTAGTAAATGATGTATGTCTCCATGCACGAAACTATCTGGATAATCCCCCCAAGCCGCCCGAAGTTGTTCTGTTGCGTTCCGATGCCATGTGCCCGCTGCTGTTCAAGAGTGGCACCCGCGATGGACCATGCCACTTTGGGGAAGTATGTCCTTTCCACCAGTGGCTCGTCGGTGCACGTCGCAACTAACTCGCAAAAGCTGGAACTTGTCCAAGTGAAGTTTCATGCCGAAGCTGTCGCCTGCAGGCGCGATTTCGCCCAGCAGTTATCACGATCTGCGTTGGGGCCCCAGCTTGCTTGAGCCGACGGCCTTTTTCCCATCCAGCGTAAGGAAGGCCACTCCATTTGTTTTTCGCGCGCGCGTTGCTTCAATATGTCGCCGCGCTGCGCGCGCAGCGCACGAGGCACCGCGCCCGGGCCATAACCCAAATTGCGTAGAAGTGAGATTTCGCATTCGAAGTGACTGCCGACACCCTCCACTCTGAAGAGGCGCCCGTTCGCCTTTCTCCCCGGCGCGCGGCGCAGAGATCCGTGGGCCAGCGCAGCCCGCCAAAATTATATAAAGCAGCCTCCCAGTATTCAGCTGGTCTGTCATCTGGTCCTGCTGGCCCCCCCCCATCGCGGTTTCTCGACTGCGGCTCCAACGTCAGCCTGCGGGGAAACCACGTCGATAACTGGGGGAATAAGCCCCAATGCTTCGTTCTCCGCCAATTCCGCGATCCGGACTTTCCATTGAGCTTGTTCCAGATACTCCCCCATGCAATCAACCTTGTTTTTCGCGACCAACAAGCTCCCAAACCAGACTCCACAGCTTCCCCTGTCTGCGCGGCTGGGCCCGGCAATGCCTCGTCAGCGCGTTCCTGCTGCCCTCGGCGATTCGCTCATCGGCCCAATTCCTTTTGATCAATTCTATATATATACACATATATATATATATATATATATATACATGCTAACACCCCCCTCGATCTGTTTTCACGCAGACTACTCGATCGAGCGCGGGGCGAGCAGTTGTGAGCCTCGCGCGCCAGCTGGCAATCACTCTCTGGCTGCCAACGGCAGGAAGAAGAGGAGAAGAAGAGGGAGGGCAAGGGGGGGGCCCTCAAAAACTTGAGCCAGGATAGCCACGGACAGAGCAATACAGACATGTGCTGAGAGACTCTGCCGGCGAATCCTGATCATTCTGACCCGCTGCGATGCCAATGCGTTCCATGAGCTGCGACCGGCGGAGTTCACCGTAGTGCAACAGACACGTTCAAAACGCCAGGGGGGAAATTCTGTACAAAACGGTCGTTTTGTACAGAATTTCCCCCGCCCCCTCCCGGGCGTCCACGTTTATAAACCGAGCATCACTGGCATCTTCTGAACAAACTACACGAGGGGAGCTACACATGCTATTCTGTAAACAGATGGCACATGCTAACACCCCCCTCGATCTGTTTTCACGCAGACTACTCGATCGAGCGCGGGGCGAGCAGTTGTGAGCCTCGCGCGCCAGCTGGCAATCACTCTCTGGCCAATCCCCAGATCAGAGTATCTGTACTCGGGAGGGTGGGCGGGCCCACAGGCAGCGAGCAACGGCCGCTGCCAATTCATGTGGATATGCAACGGCGTTGGCGGTATGAAACGTCTTGCCTGCCCTGCCAGCAAGCTCCACGTGCGGTTGATGAGAGAAACTGCAGACGTGCCTGCCAGAACAGTGCGCCCAACTCAGTCGAGAAATATCAAGGTTAGCATACAAGAGTCTCGTGCGTTTACGATATGGGCAACCGAAGGCGCAATAGTCAATGTCGATATACCGCCACTTCTCGCACAAGCGCTGGAACTCTGGATGACACCAGATGAAACTGCTCTGCGGGTTCTCAATCACCACGGGGCAGCCTCGAAGCGCTGCGAACTGGAAGAGGCGAGCGGCCCAGGTCGCACGAGCGTTGCCTCCGTGAACAGCTGCCAGATCCTTCCCAGCGAGGTGGGGTAAACCGAAGATGCACTTTCGCGACCGCAGCGGCGCTGGCCACCCGGGCTGCCCAGAGACGTTGCGTCTGGCACGCGACCAAGTGGCGCTTATGGAGCCAATCCACAGCAGGGCAACTAGCCTCAAACGGAGGCTCTCGCAAATGCATTTTCTGACGAGAGGGCGCATGCAGTCCTGCATCTCCGACTCGGACAGCTCCCAAGACCGGGCCTGGAAACCGGCAGCGGCGGCGGCAGCGGCAATGCGCGCTGAGCCCGCCATCAGCTCGAACACCTCCCCAGGCCTCCGAAAGCGGCGGGGTCGGTGTAGCCGGCCGCCGCGGCCCTTCCAGTTCACGCCGCCGCAGCGACGCCGCTGCGGGGCGCCCACGATCCGGGCGCCTCGCGCTTCAGCAGGCGCTCGAGCAAGTTCATCTGCTGGACGCCGAACGCCCTGTTCTCCGCTGGCATCGCGTTGAGCAGCTGGTGAATGGCCCCGGGCTTCGCGTACCTGCGCAAGCTGCTCTCGGATTTCCAATGGCCGCGCGCCTTCACGGCGTCCGCCGGCCGCCTCTGGGTGAGCAGGTCGTCGCTGGCCCCGCCGTGCCGGAGCTGGTACAGGCATGCGCCCGGGACGCCCAGGGCGGCCACAGCACGGCCGAAGGCCGCTGCCATGCCTGGGCCGCCCGTCGTGAAGAGGGGGGCGGTCGGAGGCTTGCCCCGCGCATGCGCCTGCTGCACAGGCCCCAGCCAGGCGGGCTCGTCCAGCAGCACCGTCTCGTCCGAGGTGCCGGTCTTGGTCAGGACCCGGGGCGCGCCCACCGTCTCGGTCGGTGCCAGGATGATCGACCAGTGGCTCAGCGGCCCCGACCGCCTCGCTGGGGGCAGCAGCTGCCCGACCGTCAGCTGTCGGAGAGCCCCAGGGCGAATGTAGGTGCAGAACAGAACCGCGACTTGCAGCGCCTGGTCGCACAGCCCCAGGGCCAGCAGCATCGACACCGCTGCCGCCATGAGCTCCTTTGGTGCCGGTGCCCGGGACCGAGGCGGCCGCTTCTTCCCGAACCCCCGTAGGGCGCGGGTCACCCGAGGCAGAGTCCCCGAGCCGACCGCGAAGGGGAAGTGATCCTTGACCGCCGCCACGAGCGTGTCCGCATCGCCCTTGGTACCATCGGCCCCAAGCAGGTGGTCGAGCGCCTCGAGCAGCCTGATCTGCAGCTCGTTGACGTCGGCTGGGACGCGGCCCTTCGTCTGGCAGACGTCGAGGAAGGCGTCGCAGAGCGGCCTGTAGTTGGCGCGCGTGGCAGCGCCTGCTGCGGCCTCCTCGCAGTGCGAGCGGGCCGCGGCCGAGGCCGGCGACTTGGATGCCTGGCTCACTGGCGTAGCGACTTTGGGTTAGAAAACTTGAAGCTGGCCAGCTTTGGTTACAGCATGGTGTAAGTTGATGCATAGCTAAGGTCATCTGAAGAACTAACATGCAACTACCCAACTTGATGTTAGCATAGATGGTTGCATTGTTTACCACTTGTAATTGCAGCTGCCCAAGTTACCCAGGGATGTGACTATCGTAACTGCGAGTTGTAAGTTGCAGGCCAAAGAACTTATCAAAGTTACAAATAACTTGTAAACTACTTGCAACGGTCTGAAATAAGTTAAATTTGGGCTCCTTTGCAACCCTCGGATTGTACATATCGCACATTATCATTCCCCTCTCCCCCCTCCTCCCCCGCGTACCCCCATCCCCCCGACGCCGCGCGGCTGCTGAGGCTTCGGATCGCAGACCGAAGAAAGAGGCGGATTGCGAGGAGGATGAGCGATTCAATCGCTGCAGGATCGCAGACCGAAGAAAGATGCGGAGTGGAGGAGGATGAGCGATTCAATCGCTAATGTTTTTTTGATGAGCGATTCAATCGCTGTCCTGGCAGATGTTGTTTTCCGCTCAGTGCAAAGCAAGAATGTCGCCAGAGGCGAGCTCCGACCAAGCGTGGCACATCTCAACCGATTCGCCGCTCCACCACGCAAGAAACAATTCGCCGTCCTTCCGCAGGACTGACGCGTTCGGCGTCCGCTTCTCGATCACGACGCACTCGTGCCCAAGAATGAATAGATCGTCCCCCCGTTGGCCCAGAGCTGCGACGCATAGAAAATTGTTCTGCATGCGCACCACGTCGCCTGCCCAAACAAGCAAGCCTTTGAAAGCAGCGCTGGATGAAAGAACGACGTCGCCGCCGACTGCTTCAGCCAGCAGGGGCGACAACTCCGCATCGCCCCCCCTGAGCCCTGGGCGCTCGTCGAAACTTTCGAGCTCCTGCAGGCGCGCCAACAGCACGCGAGAAATTGCAGCTTTCTCGAAGCCTTTCAGTATATCTTGGTTGTCCAGAATCATTTTCGGCAGAAGGTGCGACCTCTCAACAACGAAGCAATCCAACACAACGTCGAATTTCTCCACTTGCTCGGGAATGTGCGTCGTCAAATGAAACTTTGGTTTCCAATTGTCGGCCCCGTATGCTTTTTCATGTGCGTCCGCGTGGCGATCAACTGCAGCTCCGAGGGCCGAGGCATCGATGTCGCCCGCCTTCGCCCGTTGAATTTTGTCAATTACAGCGAAACAATGGCAGAGGGAGGCAACTTCGTCGCGCAGCTCATCGAAATTCGGCAAGATAACAATGCAAGCAAAATGCCGCACCAGCGGGTAAATGCACAACAACTCTGAGGCGCTGCTTCGCCAATGCTCCTTGGATGCGTTCTCCCTGGCCTTGCAGAAAACAACGTGGGCCTCCCGACACTTGCGTCGGTGTTGCTGGGGGAAAGACCAGTCTGCCTGGCAGTGCCGTTCCAACTTCGGATAGATGTCCCTCAGAGCAGGAATGGCTTGGCATGCCGACATGGAGCAAAACATTTCCTGGGACGCAACACCATTGCACAAATATACATGCATCCAATCAAAATGGAGCGACGAAACAGGGCCGACCTGCCCTCGGAGGTCTGCGTCCGCCAACAACCCATCAGGATTAAAATTGATGCCGTGTGCTTTCTCGTGGCGCACAAATGCGGCTTTCGATATTGTCCCTTGTAAGTGCGTCAACTCGTCGTGGGCTCCCCATACGGCCTCGTCAGAATTACAAATGAATGCGCTGCGGTCCCTGCATGTGATTTCCACCAACCGATTGGGCGCGGCGCCAGCGCCAGCAATGCCTGAGCCTTTCTTGAGCACGTTGGCGCACTTCAGACACGGTCGGATCCCTGCAGATCCTTTCACGCCGAGGCCCCTGGACAAAGCGACCTCGTCTCCCAAGTGTACGGCAAATTTCGCGAAGAACATTGTCGGCCCGCCCTGTAGCGGCAAGGCCACGCCATCCACGAGATTGCCGTCCTCAAGAAGCAAGCGACGCAGCAACGACTTGATCGTGCCCGAGAGGCCACCGCGAATTTTCTCCACTTGTGCCGACCTGATCACGCCCAGGGGGAACCAACAGCAATCGTGCCGAAGGGCATGCTTGAATTCTAGAAACGAAATGTAAAATGCAACGAACTTCCTGCGGTTATGCGGTCGCAGCACAGCTCCAGGCGTGACCTCGTCGTGCGCAAGGATCACGTTCCACGGCCTTGCTGGGGTGATAGGCGCGGCCGCGAACATGCGCTTCAGCGCTGGGGACACCTCGACTAACCGTTGAACCGAGCGGGCAGGCCTCAGCGGGATGCGCCAAGCAGGCGCGCCGCGAACCCCCTGCACCACCCCCCCCCGCCCTGGGGGGGGGGAAGGGGGAAGGGGGGGATGGGTGGAGGGGGGGAAGGGGCAGGGGGAGAGGAGAAAACTGGCACCAGAAAAAAATCCAGATGCCGTTGTTGATTTTTTGCGGCCCAAGAAAGACGCGCTGCTTGGCGCGCCCCGCGACGTCCTTGCAATGTGCCACTCAAAGGACCCGCCGTCGCACAGCGGCAATTCCAGAGAACACGACATCTCTCTATCGCACTCCATCTTCGCGGCGGCCTTGGCCTCATGCGCAGAGACCTCCTCTTCGATGGGCGCTTGCCTCAGTCGGCGGAGGACCTCGCACAAACCAGCGCACGTCACGCCTGGAATGGTCACCAGCCTCCCAAGGCGGCGGCGCTTCTCGAGAACTTGCTTACCCATGATGGCCACGCGGGCGCTGGGGCGCGGGACTCGGGCACTCCTGAGCCCAAGCGCTGAATGTAAAGCAGGTGAAGGGTTCAAGCCGTCGCGCCGAGCGATTCAATCGCTTCCGAGAGAGGGCGCCGCTTCATAGCGAGTGAATCGCTAACGAAATGAGCGATTGAATCGCTAACGAAATCAGCGAGTGAATCGCTAACGAAATGAGCGAAATGAGCGATTGAATCGCTAACGAAATGAGCGATTGAATCGCTAACGAAATCAGCGAGTGAATCGCTAACGAAATGAGCGATTGAATCGCTAACGAAATGAGCGAGTGAATCGCTAACGGAATGAATGATTTTTTTCTCCGACGCCGCATCTCAGCCCGAGAGATGTCAAGAGGCGGTCACTCGCGCAGCATGCTCGTTGCTGCACTTCCCCTCTCCTCCCGCAGGGGAGCCTCAGTCGTCGAAAGTGCTGAGCGCTGTCTCCGCCTGCGCGCACTTCTTCTCAGCCGCGTCTGCCTTCTCCTTCACCGTCGCAAGCTGAATGGACAGCACGGCGTTCTTGGACAGGGTATCCTGGGCCGCGGCCGCGAGAGCGTCGAGGTCCTTGATGTGCCACGCCAGGGCCTTGCTGTGGTCCTTGTGCAGCTTGCTTGCCTTGGGGTTGTTCAACAACCCTTTTGCCTTGAAAGCGAGCGGGCTCACCTTGGCCAGGATCTTGACGGCGTCGCTCATCATCTTCTTGGTGGCTGAGGTTGGCGCGAGTTGCTCCTTTCCCTTGCCTTTGCCTTTGTTCTTGCCTTGGTGCTGCTGCGGGCTGGCGGTGCGCTCCTTTGCGGCGGTCAGGGACTGGCGGACCTCTTCCTCGACGCTTTTGTCGTCCTTGTAATCAATGTTCACGCAGTAGAGCGTGCCGAGGACATCATCTTGTTTCTTGTCTTTGCACAGCCTCTTAATCCTCTTTGCGGAGTAGCCCTTCTTCTTGTAGACGCTGAGTGGGAGGTATTTCCCCTGCCTGCCTGAGGCGCGGCTCTCGCGGTATACCCTCGTGAACGTTTCCACCGCAATCTTCTCGACCTCTGCCTTCCCGTTCGCCTCCTTGACGTCGTTCCAAAAAGTATCTTTCTCTTCCTGTGAAAGCGACTTGTAGGATTGTGGCGGCCATCCTCCGAAAATCCTGTGGAGCTGAGTGTACCGCGAACTGCACGTTGAGCACTGCCAAACATTCCTTTTCTTGCCTACAATCCTTGCTGCGAGCGGCTCCACGGGCTTCTTGCACTTGGTGCAAACGGGGTTGCGATCGAAGCGCGGCACCGCGTCGATAGCCGTCTGATCAGGGGCAGCGGCGCACGGTGGCTGGACCTCGGCGGGTTCTGTCGGGACCTCCGAGCTCCTCGGCGCGGCCGGTTTCTTGCGTTTCTTTTTGGAGGTCTTGGAGCGCTTCCCCTTGTTCTCGCCCTTCTTCTTTTTCTTGGCCTTCTCGCCGTCCTCGCCGCTGACGCCGTAGTCGGCGCCCTCGGCGCCGTCGTCTCCGCCAGTCCCGGCCTCGTCTGCGTCGGCGCCGTCGCCGTCGGCGTCGGCTGGCCAGCCTTCGGCGCCTTCGGAGGCCCTCCTCTTCTTGCCCCCCTTCTTCTCCTCAACTGCGGGCGCAGCCGCGCCGCCGCGGTCGCCTCCTTCGTCAAGGTGTTCGGGTTCGGGCCCCCACTCCCAGGACCAGTCGTCCTCCTCGGGCGCAGGGCCTGCCACTGCCTTGGCTGCCCTGACCCTGGCCTTCTTGGGAGGGCGCTTGGCCTTGCCTGCGCGGCTGGCGCCGTGAGCGGCCACTTCGGCGGCATCCTCTGGGGCCATCCCTAGCTCTTCGGCAAGTGTCACTGGCTCTCCCTCGGGGGTTTCCTCTGGCTCCTCGGGGGGTTCCTGTTTGACGTCGTCTAGCTGCCCCGCGCGGGCCGCCGAAGCCACGACGGAGAACTCGAACAGCGAGCACTGCTTCTTGACCTCCACGTGCTTGGGCGGGGCGGAGACGCGCGGCGGGGCGGCAGCCGACATCTGCTGCAGCAGGCACGCCGCAGGCTCGTCCATACCTCGGTTGCGCGAGCGCTCCCGAGCGACCCGAGAGCAGGAAGCGCTGCTTTGAGCCCAGAGTGGCTGCAGCAAGGCGCAGTGGGGTCGTGAGCTCGGGAGCGCGTCTGAGCGAGTGAATCGCTTGTCTGAGCGAGTGAATCGCTTGTCTGAGCGAGTGTATCGCTAGTCTGAGCGAGTGAATCGCTTGTCTGAGCGAGTGTATCGCTAACCTCAGCAAGCGAAACAAGGTCTCAGCGATCCTCGCTCTCTCGCCCCCCCCGCCCCCATCCAAACAGAAAAGCGCAAACCACGGATGGCGACGTCACGTTGGACCACCGTTGGACCACCCACGTTGGACCCCCGTTGGACCACCGTTGGACCACGGTGGTCCAACGCGTTGGACCCCTGTTGGACCACCGTTGGACCACCGTTGGACCACCGTTGGACCACGTTGGACCACCTTCTGTTGGACCACCCACGTTGGACCACCGTTGGACCACCGTTGGACCACCAATCGCCGTAGGGCTTGGAGGGTGGGTGGGCATGCGGTATCCGAAACCACACCAGAAACGAGCGTCAAAATTGTAACGAATATTGACGCTCCCTCTCGGGCCTTGTCCTTTTCTCTCTGATCTGTCCTTCTCGGTTTTTCTCCTCCTTCTCCTCCTCCTACTCTTCTTCATCCTCATCCTCTCTCAACCCTCCTCTTTACTTTCTCCTCCCCCCCCCTCCTCCTCTCCCCTCTCATCTTGGCGGGTCGCGCATGGGCGGGCTGAAGAGGAGCCAGCGATTCGATCGCTCAAATGGGGTTTCGAGGAAGAGCCAGCGATTCGATCGCTCAAGTTGGGTCACGAGGGTGCTATTATTTGTTCAAAGAATCGGCGGGCTCCCGAGACAGGCCGAGCGCAGGGCAGCAGGCCGCGTCTTGGAGTGGCTCAGCCCACGTGGCGCATGCAGATGCTCTCGAGCGTCTTCTTGGCGCCCGAGATCGCAGCAGCGCTGTCCTCGAACGCCTTCGCTGCGCTGCGTGCGATGGTCGCGGCGTGCTCCGTCGCAGTCAGAGACCTGTCAAGGCAATCCATGACCTGCTGCAGCTCGCCCTTGCGCACCGTGATGTCCCGCGTCACCACTGTCTTCGACTTGTACTGGCCGACTGGTCCTGAAGACCGCTGTTGAACGGCCCGCCCTGGCTGCGGTTCCACGGATGGCGCGGGGCGCTTCTTGCTCTTCTGCGTGCCCAGCTCGTAGACAATGAACGCGTCATTGTCTGCCTCCTGCAACGCCGCCTCCCACTCGAGGGCGTTGTCCTCGTTGTGGTAGGTAGAACACCACGAGTGGTTCGCCACCTTTTCCCTCACGATGTCCCTGTCAGGGCCCGAGAAGATGCACGAGCCAGCTTTCTTGCAATCGCCGCGAGGGCAAAAGCCGCGCCACAGCCATTCACTCCCGCTGGAACTCGCGGCCTCCGACGGCCCATCCATCGCTGCCCGCCGAGCGCGCCTTGGCCCTTGGCCGCTGAGAAAGAAAACCGTTCTAAACAGATTGAGCCCAGACGAATGCAGATGACTACTCGCGCGGCCCGCCCCATGGAGCGAATGCAATCGCTGAGAGGAAATGCAACGGGCAGGGGTGCAAGGATGCCGACGCATCGAATGGGGGCTGAGCGAGGAGGTCGAGCAAGCCGAGGCGACCGAAGGGGGGAGAGAACGGCCCGCCGCATCTGGGGCACTTCTTTGCGCCAGTAACTTCCCACGAGGGGCTCGCCAAATCTGGGGGCCTTCATTGCGTCAATAACATCCCACGAAGGGACCGCCAAATCTGGGACCCATTTTTGGCGTCAGTAAATTCCTAAAGGGCCCGCCCAAAAACTGAGACCAGAGATTTTGGCCTGGATCGCTGCGGAGATTTTGACCTACGAACGGCGCCCGTGGCGTGGATCGCCGCGGAGATTTTGGCCTGGATCGCGGCGGAGGGCGGCGTGGGGATTTTGGCCTGGATCGCGACGAAGAGAGGAGAGATAGACGAGAGAGGTGACCTGCATAGCGATTCAATCGCTTGTGAACTGCATAGCGAGTCAATCGCTGTTTTTTTCTCAAATGTCCTCGAGGTCATGAGGGTCCCAGGCGGCCTGCGCCCGCGGCGCCCGCGTGCCTTCGGGGGCGCTGCCCTTGCTGCCCTTGCCGTCCTTGCCGCCCTTGCTGCGCTCGGAGAAGGCGCCGCCCTTGCTCTGCTCCTGGCCTTTGCCGCTCCTGGAAGAGGCGCCCTTGCCGCCGCCCATGCCCTTGTAGTCCGAAGGCCGCTTCGGCACGTGGCCTGCTTGCCAGCCCCAGCCGCCGTAGCCGTACTTCTCCTCGAAGAACTCCCTGGACGTGCCACCGCGTTTCTTCCAACGCCGCTCGCCTTCTGACCATCTGTTGCCGCGCCACATCGTCGGCCCCCCCTCGCTTGGAGGAGGCGGGCCGCGCATGGCCCATGGCACGGCGAACTGCTTTGCCATGTCCTCCTCGTCCTTGAGAGCCTGCGGGGTGTTCCACAAGAAGGTCATCCTCGCTTGCTTGCGCCTCGGGTTCTCCGCGTCGCCGTCGCTGTCGGGCTCGCCCTTGCCGCTGGCGCGCCACCCGCCCTTGCAGCCTTTGCCCTTGTCGGCGGCGCTCCGCCCCTCGGACTCTGAGTCTGAGATGGGACTCATGCGGGGCTCTGAGTTTGAGGTTGGATTCATGCGCGATTCGTTGCCAGCGCCCCCGCTCTCCTGGGCCCCATCCTGGAACTGCGCAAAGGGGTCGCCCAAAGACAGCAACGATTGCAGTGACCTCTCCGCGTCGTCGGCCATTGTCGCTGGCGCGGCCGCCGAGGCCTTGAGCCGGGGCCTTGAGCCGAAATGGCAATGCGAAGGCACGGTCGCAGGGGCGCTCCGCGAGCAAGCGAATGCATCGCTGACACAGGGTTGAGGTGAAGGGAGCGCTGCTTCGATGGGAGGTCGGAGGAAAGCGAATGCATCGCTGACGCAGGGTTGGGGGTTGGCTGGAGGGGTCGAGGCCTCATCCATAACTCTCCCCTCTCACCCTCCTCTCTTCCCTCTCCCCTCTCACCCCTCTCACCCCTCTCACCCCTCCTACCCCTCTCCAAGTCAGCGGTCCATCACTCCCCCCTCTCACCCCTCTCACCCTGTCTATCCCCAAGCGAATGAATCGCTTAGCGAGTGGATCGCTGTGTTTTTTTTTTTTTTTTTTTGTCATCGCAGGCAACGGTAAGGCACGCCCTCACAAGAGTAAAAGTGAGCGGCAGGGTTCCCTGGGGCGCTCGCGCGGCTTACCCAAACGCTAGGATGCGCTCTCCAGGGCCCCATATACAGAAGCGCGGTAGCGAAATGCATTGGACGCTCTGTCCGAAACACCGTAGCATGACTATGAGCGTGCGGCGCGTGGCACGGCTCAGGCCGAAATACATCTGGCAAAGTGCGTGGCGGACCCAGCGCGGCCGAGAGCGCCTCAGGAAACCTACACACATTATGAGCTACTTACCCAGCAGCTTTGAAATCCTGAGCCGCTCTTTGCAACTCGAGCACCCCTGTTTGGCGTAACGACACTTCGAACACCCGAGCTTCTTGATGGGCTTGAACAGGGGTGACACGGTGACGCCCTTCCCGTGGCCTTCGCCCGTCGTCTCAGCCCCAGCCTTCGTCGCCTTTGCTTTCGCCTTCCCCTTTGCCTTCCCCTTTGCCTTCGGCTTCGGCCCCCCCCCCCTTCTCCTTGGCCACGAGTCCGTGCAGGATGTCCTCGGTGACCGAGGCGACGTCCTCCTTCTGGGGGGGAGTCACGTTCTTTTTGGCGACGCTGGCTGCTGCAGGCGTCCCTGGCGACGGTGGCGTTGGCGCTGCTGGCGACGGTGCCCCTTCTGAGGCGGAAGATGGAAGAGAACTCGGGGCAGCGTCCTCCACGGCTGCGAACGCCGAGGCTGCGGCACGTTTCGCGCCGCCTCCCAGGATCTTGAGGTTCAAAGGGCCCGTCTGAGCGCCGACGTCCGCCCGCCGCAAGTTATCGAACATGAGCTGCATCATCTGCAAAACGTCGGGCTGCGACGCCGAGGCGCTCATCACCTGCGCCCCCGTGGCCTGCTGCTTTGTGTTGCGGCATGGGTGCGTAGCCTGGACGGAGCGAATCGCGGCTTCTGGCGCGGGGCATGCAGCTGGCAACTCGTCGCCATACACTTGCTTGAAGAAGCCAGGGTGGTCCTCGCAGAACGTCGAGGGGGACGTAGGCAGCTCGGTCAGCCGAACGGGGGGCGCAGGAAGCCTCGAAACCTTCGTGGGTGAAATTGCGGCCAGGGGAAACTGCCTCCTCCTCCTCCTCCCCCTCCTCCTCCTCCTCCCCCACCCTCCCTTCTCCTAGGTCCCCCTCCCCTCGACGAGGGCCGCAATTTCAGCTGCAGCCTGGCGCTTGAACACGCGCTTGGTCTGCTGGAGGTACGAGTACTTTGCAGCCCGCGCCAAATTCTTCGCGGCCTCGGCTCCGCCCACGGCCGTGCGCCACATCGCCGTCAACATCTGATACGTGCCTTCGGTCGGGTTGCGAAGACCTAAGCTAATCGCAACATCAACCAGCACGTTGAGCTTCGCTTCCTCGGGCACGTCGGTCCGCGCCAACTGGTGCCACGAGCCCGCTGTCAGGTACCCGAAGTTGCACTCATAATCCTGCTGAGCCATTCGCAAACCCACGGCGCTGCCAGAAGCCACGATGCTGCCGAGCTTCTCCAACAGCCTCCCCTTGGAAACCTCGGACCAGGGTTGCGCTGCGACGAGAGACGAGAGGGTTGTCACCTGCGTGGGCTGCAGCTTCGCGCTCCCGAAAGCCTGCACGAGCATCCTTTCCTGCGCGGCCGCCACCGTATCGAAACAGGGCTGCCCTTGCACTGCCTCGAGCAATCGCCCGACGGCCTCGACTTGGTCGCGCAAGCGCTGGGCAGCCATGGCTATGCGGCCCCACCCACCCAAAACAAAACGCGCGGGCTTGCGTATGCAAGCGGCTTCGAATGATGGCGCAGTGGGGGCGGCATGGGCAGGGGCCTCATAGCGAATTCATCGCTTATAGCGAATTGATCGCTCAGATAATTGCACAGCGAATTGATCGCTCAGAGAACCACATAGCGAATTCATCGCTTATAGCGAATTGATCGCCCAGATAATTGCACAGCGAATTGATCGCTCAGAGAACCACATAGCGAATTTATCGCTCATACCCAGGAATGCGTTAGCGAATGCATCGCTGTCCTCCTCCTTCCCCCCTCCTTTCTTCTCGCCGTCCTACTGGCTCACTACCGAACCACAGGGGGGGAGGGGAGGGGAGGGGCATGGAAATTGAAGAAGTTATGGAAGTTATGAAAGTTATAAGATGGTTATATGTCGATTATAAATTGTTGTGTAAGTATGGTTAGGGACACCGTGTAAGTATAGTTGCGGCTTCGGTAAGTACATTTGCATCTGAGACAGCTACATCTATAAGTGTGATAAGGCACTCTACTTTGCTAAACCGAAGTCGCTACGCCAGCACCAACCAAAATCGCCGAATTACCGGCCGGGTGCGCGGAGTTACCAGCCGGGCGCGCGGGAATTAACAGCCGGGCTACCGGCCGGGTGCGCGGAGTTGCAGCCGGGCTGCCGGCCAGGCAAAGGGCCGGCCGTCTGCGGCGTTCAGTAGCGGCGCTGTAGCTCCGCTACAGAATGTGCTGCAAGGCCAAGCTAAGGGCCGGGCTACCAGCCGGGCTACCGGCCGGGTTACCGGCCGGGCTGGGAGTTAACAGCCGGGCTACCAGCCGGGGTACCAGCCGGGTTACCAGCCGGGCTGGGGCTAACAGCCGGGCTACCAGCCGGGCTACCGGCCGGGTTACCGGCCGGGCTGGGAGTTAACAGCCGGGTTACCAGCCGGGTTACCAGCCGGGTTACCAGCCGGGCTGGGGCTAACAGCCGGGTTACCGGCCGGGCGCGCAGTTAACAGCCGGGCTACCAGCCGGGTTACCAGCCGGGTGACCAGCCGGGCTGGGGCTAACAGCCGGGTTACCGGCCAGGCACGCAGTTAACAGCCGGGCTACCAGCCGGGTTACCGGCCGGGCCGGGTCACCGGCCGGGTTCGAAGAATTACCGGCAGGGTTACCGGCCGGGTTCGTGGAATTACCGGCAGGGTTGCCCGCCGCGTTCGCGGACTTACTGGCCGGGCTACCGGCCGGTCACCAGCCGAGCTATTGGGTGGGCGAGGGGCCAGCCCGCTGGGTACCGGTCAGGGTGGGCAGGGCTGCTTGCCGGGCCAGGCCCAGGCCGGGGGCGACCGGGCTGCGCTGAACACGGGCCGCACATGGCCTCGGCGCTTTCCCCTGGCGCATAATATGGTGTCCCGCCCTAACGCGCGGCGGCATTGCCCCTTGCAACCGTATGTTCGCCTACCTACGTAGTGGCCCAGGCCACAGTGCGTGTGGCTGCATTTCCGCGATCGCATATTGCGTTTATTTCCCACGCAGAAAGGCCCGCGGCCGCCGCGCGCCGAATGCACAGCTCGCGCCCGCGCGCGCGCGTAGTACGCTGAGCCACTTGGCCGACGTGCTACAACCCCAGGTTAACTTGGAAATCCATTCGGCCACCGCTGAAGGGGCCGCTTGAGTTTCCAGGCAAACATAGCGGCCCGTCTATTGTGGGCACAACAGAATTCACAGCTGGCGCCCGCGCGCGCGTGGGCGCGTTGCGCGCTCAGCCACATGGTCGACATGCTCCAACCACATGTTAACTTGGAGATGCAGTCGGTCACCTCTCAGGGCCACCTTCGTTCACAGGCCAACACGGCGGCCCTTCTTTTGTGGGTGACCCAAAATTCACGACTCGCGCTCGCGCGGTCGCGGGCGCGCGCGCGCGGTGGCGCTTTGTAAATCGAGCCACGTAACCGACGCGCTACAAACTCATGCTAACTTCGAAATCCAATCGGTCACCGCTAAGGGGCCATTTGAGTTTCCAGGCCAGGCGGCCCTTTTTTTAATGTGGGTAGCCCAGAAGTCACATCTCGCGCGCGCGGGCGCGTTGTACGCTAAGCCACGTGACCGACATGCTACAAGCCCATGTTAACTCGGAATACAATCAGTCACCGTTAATTGGCCAATTAGATTTTCCATGCCAACATGGTGGCCGTTGTACGGTGGAAAAAAATAAAGAATTCACAGCTAGCGCGCGCGTGGGCGACGTGTACGCTGAGCCACCTGGCCGATACGCGACAACCCCCATGTTAACTCTGAAGTTCAATCGGTTACTGCGGAGGGGCCACTTGAGCTTCCATGCCAAAATAAAGGACCCGATATTGCGGGTAGTACGGCTTTCAGAGCTCGCACGCGCCGGGGGGGGGGGCGCGCGCGCGCGGGCGCTATGTGCGTTCAGCCACATGCTACAAGCCCATGTGAACTCGGAATTCCAATCGGTCACCGCTCAGGGGCCACATGAGTTTCCAGGAGACAGCGGCCCTTCTATTCTGGGTAGTGCAGGATGCACAGCCCGCGCGCGCGCGTGTGCGCGTTGTGCGCTGAGCCACTTGGCCGACATGCAACAACCCCATGTTAACTTGGAAATCCATTCGGCCACCGCCACGGGGCCGCTTGAATTGCCAGGCCAGCACGGCGGTCCTCTGTCGTGGATGATACAGAGTTCACAGCTCGCGCCCGCGCGCGCGGGCGCGGTGTACGCTGAGCTACTTGGCCAACATGGCACAACCACATGCTAACTAGGATATTCAATCTTCTACCGCAGCGGGCAACTTTTAGTTTCCAAGCAAACATAGCGGCCCTTCTGGTGTGGATAGTTCGTAAGTCACTGCTCGCGCGCGCGCGTGGGCGTCCTTTACGCTGAGCCACTTGTGCGACATGCTACAACCCCATGTTAAATTGAAAATCCAGTCGGCCATCGCTAGAGAGCCACTTGCGTTTCCAAGCCAATACGGCGGCCCTTCTGTTGTGAGCGACGCAGAGGTCACAACTCGCGCCCGCGCGTGCGCGCGGGTGCGTTGTACGCTGAGCAACTTGGCCGACATGCGGCAACCCTAGGTAAACTGGGAAAACCAATCGGCCACCGCTATGGGGCCACTATGGCTTCCAGGCCAACATGACGGCCACTCTATGGCGTGCAATAAAGAATTTACAGCTTAATCGGCACGCTGCGAACTCATGGTTACTCGGAAATCGAATCAGCCAACGATAGGATTGCACTTCAGTTTCCAGGCAATCGTGGCGGCCCTTCCATTATGGGTAACCAAGTAACTCGCGCGCGCGCGGGTGGGTGCGTTGAGCGCTGGACCACTTGGCCAATGTGCCACAAACCAGTGCTAACCTGGAAATCAATCCGGGGTTCCAAGCCAACGCGGCGGCCCTTCTACTTTGGATCAGGGTTCGCAGCTCGCGCCCGCGCGCGCGCGCGGGCGCGTTGCGCGCTGAGCCACTTGGCTGACATGCTGGAAGCCACCACAAAGGGGCTACTTGAGTGTGCAGGCCAACATGGCGGCCCTTCTACTGCGGGTAGCACGAAAATTCACAACTCGCGCGCGCGCGCGGGCGCGCGCGCGAGGCGCCTTGTACGCTGGGCAACTTGGCCGACATGCTACAAGCCCATGTTAAACATGGAAAATACCATCGGCCACCGCTAAGGGGCCACTTGAGTTCTCAGGCCAACGTGGCGGTATTTGCATTGCGGAGAATACAGGGTTCACAGCTCGCGCCTGCGCGCACAGGCGCGGGCGCTCTGTACGCTGCACAACTTAACCGGCATGCTACGACCTTTTGCTAACTTGGAAGTCCGTCTGTCACTGCTAAGGGGCCACTTAAGTTTCTAAGCAAACATGGCGGCCATTCTAGTGTTGGTGATACAGAATTCACAGCTCGCGCGCGCGAGCGCAAGCGGGCGCGCGCGCGTGGGCCCGTTGTACGCTGAACCATTTAACCAAAACGCTACAAACTCGAGCTATCTCGGATATTCAATCGGTCACCGCTAATGGGCCGCTTGATTTCCCAGGCCAGCATGGCGGCCATGCTATTGCGGGTAGAACTCACAGCTCGCGCGCGCGTGGGCGCGCTGTGCGCTGAGACACTTGGCCGACATGCTAGAAGCCCATGTTAAATTGGAAAAAAGAAATCGGCCACCACTAAGGAGCTGCTTGAACTCCCAAGCCACCATGGCGGCCCTTCTGTTCTGGATAACGCAGAGTGGCGGCTCGCTCCCGCGCGCGCGGGCGACTTGTGCGCTGAGCCACTTGGCCGACATGCTACGTCCCCATGTCAATTTGACAATCCAGTCGGTCACCGCTGGGGGGCCACTTTAGTTTCCAGGACAGCACGACTGCCCTTCTTGTGTGGATAACACAGAATTCACAGCTCGCGCCCGCGCGCGCGTGGGCGCGTTGCGCGCTGAGCCACTTCGCCGACGCGCTATCCTGCTACAACCCACGGTAATGTTAGTAAGGAAAAAGGAAAACAAAATAACAAGAAAAGAGAGATAAAGGAGTATGAAGAAAAAAAAAAACAAAAAAAAACAAACAAGAGACAAAGCGTAAAATAAATGGGAGGTAACAGTAAAAAAGAAAAAAAGAAAGAAATAAAAAAGACAATAAAATCGGAAAAAAAGAAAAATAGTCCAAATCGGTCTCCGCCAGGGGACCACTTGAGCTTCCATGCCAACATTGCGGCACTTCTATTATGAGTGATACAGAATTCACAGCTCGCGCCGGCGCGCGCGCGCGGGCGCGTTGCGCGCTGAGCCACTTGGCTGGCGCGCTGCAGCCCCGCGCTACCTGGAACACCCATTCGGTCACCGCCCAACAACCCCTTCGTTTCCAGGCCCCTTCGTTGCCAGACCGCTGAGAACGACGCAGACATCACACCTCGCGCGCACGCGCGCGTGCGCGTTGTACGCTCGTCCTCCTCCTCCTCCTCCTCCTCCTCCTCCTCTTCGCCCAATCCTCCTCCTCCACTTCCTCCTCCTTTCCTCCTCCCCCTCCTCATCCCCCTCCTCCTTCTCCTCCTCCTCCCCCTCTTCCTCCTCCTCCCCCCCAAAGCTTGCGCAGTCAATGTCATCATACTTCTGCTCGCCCTTTTCCTGCTACTCCCGTCGCTCCCCCCTTCTTCCTTTTAGTCCTCGTCCTCCTCGTGTTCCTCCCCCGCCTCCCCCTCCCCCGCCTCCTCATCATTCTTCTGCGCCCTGCCTGTTTCGGCAAGGGCCGCGAATGTGCATTCGCACCCGGGCGTGCCCAGGCTGACCCACGAAATTCAGTTTGACGGCTTCCCCATCAATTTCTCTTCGTTACACGGAATGTTCCCGCACTTCCCTGATCAAGACATTTCGCCTGGGTACTATTGCTGGGTGGACCGTGATGGATACGAACAGTAACGAAACCAACTACGCATCCAACCGCCAATGAAACTACACACGGAAAGCCCCACAAACATGTTTCGCACGTGGCGTTCATCGTGCAACAACACTTCCAGAAGGGCGAAAGAGGCGAAGCCTTCCCACAATAAAATCGCGATTTCTGAATTCAAGCACACACAGCCCTTCAGGGCAAAAACAACAACAAACCATACTTCTGGATTTTCCAAACCATGCCTTCGGACAAAAACGTAATTTTGAATATTACATTTTAGTTGTGCCCCCCGGCCTGGCTGTTAGCGTTTTTGGGTGGCCCCCCCTTCCTGTAGACGGCCCCCTCACTAACGCATCGGCGATGCAGCATGTCGAGGCGAATCCAGGCGTGGCGACGAGGGCTCTCCAGGATTTCATTGCTTCCTGTATGTCTGCACGGCGTTGCGCACGAGGGCGGCATGGCTACTCACCTGCCAAGGAGCTCGATGATCGTACACTGGCCTGTACGCCCGACTGGACTCAGCCCTTTTGCGCGCACCGGGTTGCCCAGGAGCCCCTAGAGACCCTCGCGGTCCCACCCGCGTGCAGATTTGATGAGGGAGAGTCTAGCACAACAACGCAATCGATGTGTCTTCCTCCTGTGGGCGGCGAGCCGGCAAGAAAATGAGACGGGGCGGCCGCTCTCAGCAGGCTCGTAAGCACCCCGGCCTGTCGAGCAGTTCTCCAAGCCTTCCCCGAAGACGCAGCAAACTGCTGAGAAGGCGCGGGGGCTTCTGAGAAGGGCCGCCGCCTCATGAGAAGGCCTCCTCATTTTCACTTCCACCCGTCGCTCGCCGTCGATATAGAAAGACAACGGTATCGGTACGTCTTCCTCCGGACTCCTGCGGTTTCGCCGCGCCCTCGCTGCCGGCGCCGCATGGCTGCCCAGACGCCGCCGGCGCTGCAGCTGCGCTGGGAGCTCCCGCGTCCATCGCGGGCCGCCAGGGCTCGTGCAGCTCCAGCGTCCCCTCCGCGGGCGCGGGCGCCGCTGCGGGAGGCACGCCCGCTGGGGATCGCTTTCTTTCTGTGCGGTTGGGTGGTGCAGTGGAGTGCTGGCCGACAGAATCGCTTCGCGCTGGGCAGCCCCGCGTATGCCCGCGCGCCGCGCGCACCAGTGCTGCGCCCCCCCTTCGGGCCTGCGCAACCGACGAGGCCAGACCACCCGGGGAGGCGGGGGGGGGAGGGCGGGCGGGCGGCCGACGAGGCCAGTGGCTCGCCGGACCCCCACCAAAAAAACAGTCTCCTGCCAGGCGCATGATGGCATCCAGCATGAGCAGCTCCCTGGCGTCGCCGGAGGCGACGTTCAGCTCGCGGACCCACCGCTGGTACGCTCCCAGCTTGGGCCGCCTGGGCACGTCTGCCCTCCGCATCTCGGCGAGCAGCTTCAGGGCCTCACCCCAGCGGCCGCGGAGGGCGAGCATGCAGGTGACCCGGAAGGCGGGCGAGGCCTTCTCCTCCTGCAGGTGGGCCTCCACGAGAGGGTGCAGCGCTGCCCGGAGAGGCTTGCAGGCCGGCGATGCCAAGACCTCGGGCTTGGCCGCCAGCGTCATCATCGCCAGAGCAGCGCCGCCAACCTCCGTGTCCGCCGGAGGTACCACCGCGCCACCTGCCGCGCCGGCGTCCACGGAGCCGAAGACCTGCCGCTTCTTGCCTGCACCCAGAAGGTGACCGCCACCCGCTGCCTTCGCAACCTTCACCGCCTGAGCGTCCTCCTGCACAGGAAGGGCAGCTACATAAACATCTGTGAGCCAGCGTGAACTCCAAACAGTGATCTCTGGCAATCAACGCGGTCCAATCGAGGTGGAGCCATCAATGTAGTGCAATGTAGGTGGTGCATTCCACACAGGGCAGTGCACTCTTCGAACGGCAGTCTAAGTGGTGCGAAGCAATGCAAAGCAATGCAAACCAATGCAAATCAATGTCAAGTCATGCAACGTACTGCAACGCACTGCAACGCAATGCAAAGCAAACCAATTCAAAGCAATGCAAAGCAATGCAATGGAAAGCACATCAATGCACATGACTGCACAACAATGCCATGCAATGTAAAACAATGCAAACCATGCAAAAACATGTCACGCGATGCCGAGCAACGCGACGCAATGCAAAGCAGTGTACATCAATGCAAAGCAACGCAATGCGATTGAAATGCGACCCAATGCGATTGCACAGCAATGCAAACCAAAGCAATGCGATGCCAATGCCGTTCCAATGCACTGCGATTGCAACGCAACCGAGGGGGGGGCGGTGCAACGGGGCGGCGGCGACGGGTGGGAACGGGGCCGCCGAGGCGGCAAACGGGCCAACTAGTAATAACAATTGTCTGCTGCTGAAGCTATTCTGCAGCTGCTCTAAATCCCGAGATTTATCAGCCGAACGCACGTGCAACATATGGTCACAAGACCGCCGGGGCGGCAAACGGGCACAGTTCCGTAGAAGGCAGGTAAGAAACCGTAGGTGCGAGCGCAGTCGGGAAACAACGTTTCGGAGTTCCGCACGGATCCATTGACTCGGCGCAGCCCCCACCCCACCCCCCGGCACGCGGAGCGCGCTAAGGGCGGCGCCGGAGGCACCGCCACAGGGAGGGCCCAGCGCCGACCCAAATAGTCCGAGCCAGACTCCGAAAGCGTATGTTTCTTAACTCGGAAACTGGAACAGATACATTACCAGTGGCGGGCTGCTTTTCCATCTAAGGACTCTTCGAGGGTCGGGGACGGACGTCGGGGTGGTGTGGTGTATACGTTTTGCTTCCGTTTCCCGAAAAAAACAACAAAACATGTATACACCAAAATCCCGTATACACCAGGATCCGCTTTCCTGTGCAAACTTCAATGCAGGGCCAGAAAAAGCGGCGGTGTATAGAGTTATAGAGTTCGGTTCCCTATCAAAGTCCTCCCACATGGGGTCAGAATAGAAGGGATCGGAGGATTGCACCGCATCGTCGATGCATCATCGAAAGCATCGGCGATGCATCGGCGACGTCGGCGATTCATCGGCGCCGTCGGTGCGGATAGCATCGGGCTTCTCACCGAGACGCATCGCCGATGCATCGCCGATGCGGTACGATCCTCCGACCCCATCAACTCGGACCCCTTCTGGGAGGCCTAACTTGCTTCCCTTCGCGGTCTGGATTCTTGGACGCGATCCCACGGATATGCGGCCGCACGCATTACGCCCCGCGCGAATCCGCGACAAGAACGCCCCGCATCTGCAGTCTGCAGGGCCGCGGCCCAAGGACCTGGCCCGCGAGGCCGCGGATACGGACATCGGGGAAACCGAGATGTACCGATACCGCTTCTCCCCAGACCTCTCCCGCGGTGCGCTCTGATCAGGATTTCGAGGCGAATCCAGCGGTGGCGACGAGGGCCTCCCAGGGAGGCCCACAAAGGGGAAAACGAGGAAAGGGCAGAGGTATGGGATCCTTTTCCTCCTCTGAGGACATGGCGTTCACCCACGACCGATCCTCGTACTTGGCAGCCCGAACGCGCACCAGCGGCCGCGCGGCCTCCGCCAGCGCGCCGCGGGTGGCCGCCTCCGCGGCGGAGCCCTTGGGCGGCGGCGCCGCCGCGAGCCAGCGGACCGTCCGCAGCACCAGGTCCAGGTCCAGCTCCGGGCAAGCCGGCGCCTCGGGCGCCCTCGGCGCGGCGGCCGGCGCCGCTGCAGTCACGCCGCCGCCGCCGCCGCCTGGGTGGCGACATCCGAGCCCCGTACAGTCAAGCCGTGTACAGTGGATGCGCAATGAGGATGCAAGGGCCCTGGGAGGCCACGTCGAAGCTTTTCGAGCGGGGGGGGGTTAACGAAAGTGGCCAAAGATGGGCCGAGGAGGCGAGGATGCAAGGGTACCCTTGGGAAGGTTGCCCACCCTTCCCATGCGGGTTGACTATACACCAGCCAGCGATTTCCCAGAATCGATGGGAGGCGGGGGCAGGGCTCGGGTTTGTTTGCCGCGCGTTCTGCATGCCGAACCCGACCCCCGCCGCCCCTCGAGCTGCCCGAATCGTGCATCGGCGAGGGCAGGGCTCGGATTCCGACGCCGAGCCGCCGCTGCCGCCGCCGCGCTTGCGCTTGCCCATGGCTCCCCGCGCGGCCGCGGGGTGGAGCGCGCAGGGCACCGCGGCTCGAGACAGCTGCGCGGCAGCAATCCGCCCGCGCCGGCGCGCGGGCGCAGCGTCGGACGCGCGCGCGCGTGTTGCGGGTCTACGGACACGGTGCTTCCCTGGGGAGCGCCAGGTGGGCGACGAACACAGCCCGGGCCTTGCGCGAGATGGCATGGCGACCCTACGCCGCGTGCGCGGGCCGCCGGCGCGGCAAGCGACAGTGGAAGCTAGGGCGCCTACACGAGGCCTTGCGCGGGCAGTTTACGCGCGACCGTCGGCTTAGCCGAACACGTTCAGAAGCCAGGCAAAGGCTTGCAAACCCGTGGCTGCTAAAACGGAGCTCGGGGATGTTGTTTTGACTCTTCCAGGAGCAGCCCGTTTACTATTTGGCGCGCTGAGTTTTATTCCGGGTGTGCTTCCCTCCGGGAAGACCGTTTTCGCAGCCACGGATTCCCCAGCCCTCGCCCAGCTTCCGACACGTTCCTCTGCGCCGCCCACTTGCCGTCGCTCGGGCGTCCATTTCCCGTGCATGATTCGGCTTCGTGCGTGTCTTTTTTGTTTTTGCTCGATGGTCCAGGATGGTCCTCGATGGTCCTCGCCGAGAAAAAAAATGCACACGTCCGAGCGATGCCAAGCCCAGGCGGGGAGCGCCCGGGGCCTCGCCGGCCGCGGCGAGCCGCGGCCGCGAGCAGGCCCTCCCCGACCCCGGGGGCACGGGAGCGGCGCCCCGAGGGGCCGCAGAGCCCCCTCGTGAGAGCCCGGAGGGCTCCCTGCTGGCAGCGGCTCGGCTGTGCGCGAGCGCAGTGCCGACGCAGCGCATCTTTATCATTGAAGGGGCCCTGGGACACACAACAAGAAATACGCACACATAACAGGATTCCCCTATATGTTCACACATGTTCAAATGGGTTCTTGTCTTCCCCCCCACTTCCGATATTTTCGCCTATTTCTCTCGGGATCGACAATTAATTGTGTATGTGTTGTTCCCCTCCTGAATCATATTGACCCCTCTGCGGGGGAGGGGGATGGTTTGAAGGGGGAGGAGGCTGCGAGGGGCATGCGCCTCTCATCAGACAGTATATGGGCGCGGGGGCGTTCTACTACAAGTTTGTAGCAGTGTGGTTGTGGCGTGAGTGCTTTCCGAACGTCGGGTCCTCCTGCGGAAGGTCTGATGCACTCACTCATGGGAAGGGAGGGCAGCTTCGTGATGAGACGGCGCCCCCTCCCATGACAAGTGGAACGGAGGATTCAGCCCCGCCAGACGATGTCCGTCGGCGGGGCATCACGGCTGTGCTCGCTGCTTTGGGTTGTAAGCTTCGCTGCCGTGTGCTGTCTAAAGGTTTGGTAGTTCTCTCGCTGCTTTGGGTTGTAAGCTTCGCTGCCCTGTGCTGTCTAAAGGTTTGGTAGCTCTGTAGAACGTCCCCACGTAATCTTCACACCCGTCGTCTTCGGCGTCCCTGTGACTGTCCAGGCATACTGGGCTGCGTCCTCACCATCATCGCTGATATCCCCATCGTATGCGCCCGCGTCTGGAACGATATCGTCATCACCATCGCTGCCGTCGTCGCCATCGCTCCCCCCCGGCCTCAGTGGCACCGCCGCCCACATCTCGGGGAGACGTAAGACCCGGGTACGGGGGACTCGGAAATCCCCGACGAGGTCGTCAAAAAAATGACGAGGCCGAGCCTGCATTTTGACGAGGCCTCCCGCTGCAGACATCCCACGAAACACCTACTCGTCAAAATCCGAGGCGCGGTCGTCAAAAAAATGGCGAACCCGAGTCCTGGCAAACCCGGGTCTTGCGTTCACCCGAACATCCTCGGCAACGTCTCCTCTCCTGGCCGTCTTCCTCATCGAGTCCGCATCCTTCATCCTGCTGACCCGTCGTCGAAAAAAAAAAAAAAAAAAAAAAAAAAAAAAAAAAAAAAAAAAAAAAAAAAAAGAAAAAAAAAAAAAACCGTCGCGAAGGCATCCTCAGCTCCGCCCGTGCCCCTCTCCTCCTCCTCCTCCCGCTCCTCCTCCTCCGCCTGCTCCCTCTCCGCGCAAGAGCTCCTCGTCCCCAGCCTCCTCCTGCCTCGGGTCACTCCAGACCCGGGTCACTCCAGACCCGGGTCAGCCTGGCCTTGCAGAGTCCTGCGAAATCCTGCACGACCCTGCACCCAACACACGGGCCAACGCGAAGGATCCTGCAAAATCCTGCAGGCTCCTGCACCCAGACCCGGGTCCATGGGAGCCTGGCCCCGCAGGATCCTGCAAGATCTGGCGCTCTGGCTGACCCCCGTTTGCATTGACCCCCGTCTCAAGGCCCCCGACTGCTCCTCCGCCCCCCCCTCCTCTGGTCCTCCCTCTGTCCGCCCGTCCCCGGTAACCCCCTCCTTGCCGTCGCTCGGACGTCCATTTCCCGTGCATTGTTCGGTTTCGTGCGTGTTTTATTTGCTGGCTAGTCCAGGGTGGTCCTCGATGGTCCTCGCCGAGAAAAAATGCACACGTCCGAGCGATGCCAAGGCCGTGGCTCCCGTCTCCGCCACGTCTGGCCCTGCTGGGGGCGCGGAGCGCCTTGGACGGGCCCCGCGGGGCGCGAGGATGGGAGGCCCGAGCCCTGCTCCCACAGACCCCCGGACTGCTGCCAGGGTGGCCCAGCCCGCGGCCGTAGGGGTACGATTCGGCGGTGGAGCAACTTCCCTTTCGTGCAAGCGGCCCAGAACCGAAACCGACGTGCCTGCACCGGCGAAAATGACGGCCGCGACGCCCTCTCGCGAACCGAAAACGGCCAATTCGATCATCGACGCGCCAGGGTAGGAGGTCTATCAACCTCCGCTGTGTGTATATATATATATATAT
>CAUYUJ010005781.1:0-7500 GCA_963575745.1 Prorocentrum cordatum
CTCGTTGCGTGGCAGCGCCTGGGCACGAAACGCATGCCATTCTATTCGGCTCGCCATGCGGCAACGCAGCGGGGCGTGAAACGTCTTCATTTTCGTCCGGTCTTCATGTGGCAACCAATCATCCAATTTCATTATATGCAACGCCTGGGGGGCGAACGACACATACAATTCCAGTCTTCTCGTCACGCGGCAACGTCCAGGGGGGGGGGGGAAAACGGAGTACTACACTCCGTTTGCTACGATAAAGCAGAAGGGGGAGGAACCAATGTCACTCATGCTCGCCACGAGGCAACGCAGCGGGGCGGAATTCTATTCGCCATGCGGCAACGCCTGATGGGCGAAGCAATGCGATTCTATTCTTCTCGGCGCGTGGCATCGCAGCGGGGCGGAGAAACGCAGCGGGGCGGAAACAGTACCATTCCACTCTTCTCGTCACGTGGCAAGGCCTGGCGGGCGAAACATCTACCGTTCTGTGCTGCTCGGCACGTGGCAACGCAGCAGGGCGAGCAATTGCCGCTTCTGCTCCTACTCGTCACGCGGCAACGCCTGGGGGCGAAGAGAAGTTACCGGCCCGCTCTGCCAGTCACGCGGCAGCGCGTGATGGGGGCGACCGCGGCGGGCGATCGGCGGCCCGGTGTCGGCGGGCTGCCGACGGCCGACGCCCGGGCCGCGGGCCGGCACCAGGCGGCACAGCTTGGCGCCGATCGCGCCTCGGGGGCCGGAAGCACAGCGTCGGAGGCCTCGGCGGGCGGCAGGCCCATGGGCCTCGAGCCGGTGTCCACGAGCCGATGGTCGCGCACCCCTCGCACGGATCGCTTTTTGGGGGGCTGGGCACACTTCGAATTTCACTGAGCCCTCAGAGAAGTTTGTCTTGAACCGTATCAGAATTCTCGCAAACCTTGAACATATATCTATATCTATATATATGTATATATATATATATGTCTATATATATAGACGTATGAATCAAGATAAAACATATTGAGCCCCCATCCTTTGCTTCATGCCCCACGATGGGCGCCGATCAGGACCTGAGGTGGCTGCGGGGTGGCACTGGCGCCCACAGGGACCTAGGGATGTCTTCGAGAAGCCAAAGCCAGTTCGGACAACCAGTAGGAATGCCGTGATTTTGGCCACCGTTTCGCTCTTCGAAGGGTTTCTGAGGCCTCTCGACTATCCCGAGATGGCCCAGGACGGCCCCCCAAGTGATCCCAAGAGCACCTTAAGAGAGCCCCTGTCAGGGGCAACGATGGGGGAGGATAGGGTGGGATGCATCGACCCCCAATCTATGGGGTCTGATATCCCCACCCCGCCCAGGAAGGTGGGGATTTGCTATCGGGGGCCTATCGCCGATCTATCTGCGATGTATCGCCGATTCCAGGTCGATGCGTCCCCCCCGATGCCCAACGTCGCCCCTCACCTGAGCGAGCCCCCAGGGGACCCCAAGAGCCCCCTCCCAATCTTTCGGCTCGGGGCCAGGCCCGGCAGGCATGTCCATGGACGCCCCCACAAAGGGCCCCGGATGGCCCCAGTGGCTCCACCAGGGCGGCCCACAAGGTGCAGCCTGGCCCACAGCCCTGCCCAGACGACCCCGCTACGAAGCGACGCCACCGCACCGGGTTGACGGCCACCTCGAGTCCGCAGGCGTGGATCAGTCACGAGGCAGCCTTCTTCTCAGAGGCCCCCCTTCTCCCTCCACCCCCTTGTGCGCGCAGCCAGGTGAGCGACGCAGAAACAATTTGTGTCGTCTTCTCCGACATTGGCGCGTAAGCTGCCCGCCTAAGGTCGCGCGCGTAAGGTCGCGCGAGAGCGCCCCCCCTCTCCAATGTGGCGCACCGCGCTGGCGGCCCGCGTGAGCCGCCGCGTAAGGTCGCGGTGCCATCTCGCGTAAGACCCGTTTTCGATCGTCGCTGAAGTGGGGGGGGCTCAGGTCGGAGGTTGACAGAAACCCCAGCCTGCCAGGTCGGTCAGCGAACTGCCCTCTCTGCCGGCTCTCGAGCGGGGCGTACTGTCTCGTTGCGGGTCTGCGCCCGCCGCCGCTGGGTCTGGCCCCGGGCCGTCTTTTCACGAAAGGGTGTTTTGCGAGAGGGGGCTGTCCACCTCCGACCAGGTAAGGGGCAACGATAGGGGGGAATGGGCATACGGTCAACCCGCATAGTGAGGATGCGCACTTTTCCAAGGCTGCCCTTGCATCCTTGCCCCTTCTGCCCATCCTTGGCGACTTTCGCTGGCCAGCCCCGCTCGAAAACGCCAACATGGCCTTCCAGGGCCCTTGTATCCTTGCCGCGCATTCTTATTAGACTGGTTGACTGTAGCTGGCTCTGGCTCCACTCCCGGAGCTTTCTTTGTTTTTCCCTTCCGGCGAGCCACTTTTGGATCGCTTTCGCTCTCAAGGTCAAGTTTTGGTTGGGAAACGGTAGAAACACGGCTTTACCGTTTCCAAGAACAACTAAGTTCCAGGGCAACGATAGAGCGGGATAGGCATAGGAGGGATGCATAGACCCCCAATCACCTGTTGATCGCCGATAGGGGCCCAACAGCCCCAACCTGCCCGGGAGAGTGCGGATTCACTATCGAGGGCCTTTCGCCGATCTATCGCCGATTCCAGGTCGATGCGCCCCCCCTTACGCTGGCCCCCCCCCCTATCGTTGCCCCTCACCAGGGGATTCGGTGGGACTCCAGAGCCTTCTTCGCCTTCTCCGCCCGCAGACGAGGCCATCGTGGTCGCCAGCGGAGGGCTGAGCTTCGAGAAGAGCTGTGGGTCCACGGACCTCGCCCCGCCTCGGGTTGGCGAGCTCCGAACGTTGTCTGCCACCCCTCCGCACTGCCTCGCGATTTCCCGCGAGAGGAGGAGGAGGTCGATGATCAGGAGGGGGAGGGCTCACCTCTCCCTATCCTTCTCCTCTCCCTGTCTACCCGTGCTCCTTCCCCTTCCTCTCCCGCACCACCTCCCCACGTCCCTTTCCCTTCCACAGATGCTACCTGCGTTCTTCTTCAAAGCACGACCTGTAATCTATATATATATATATACACTTATATATATCTATATGTATGTATGTATGTATGTATGTATGTATGTATGCATGCATGCATGCATGCATGCATGTATGTATGTATGTATGTATGTATGCATGTATGTATGTATGTATGTATGTATGTATATGTATGTATGTATGTATGTATGTATGTATGTATGTAGGTAGGTAGGTAGGTAGGTAGGTAGGTAGGTAGGTATTTATGTATGTATGTATGTATGTATGTATGTATGTATGTATGTATGTATGTATGTATGTATGTATGTATGTATGTATGTATGTATGTTGTATGTATGTATGATTGTCTTATGTATGTATGTATGTATTTATATATATATATATATATACACACATACATATCGGAGTCGGGCCCGGGGGCGGCCCGGGGCGGTGCCTGTAATCTCCATGGGGGGTGCAGGGCGCCCCCGGGAGCGTCCGAAGCGTCCCGGAGGGCCCCTGGGACCGCCAGGAACAGTTCGAGACCGCCCAAGACGGCCCGCGAGCGCTCCAAGACGCGCATAGATAGCCTCAGGAATGGCCAGGAAGGCCCGAAGACGTTCCAAGAGAGCTCCATGAGGCCCTGAAGGCATCCCAAGAGGCCTCCCAAGAGAGCCCCGACAAGCCAAAATCGTTGATTTTTATTGTTTTTTGTTCGAAGTTTTTGGCCTTCTCGCTTTTTCGGGGTTCCGACGCTCCAAGGCCGTCCAAGAGTCTCCCCAAACCGCTCCAAGACGGCCGAAGAGGCCCCCAAGACCGCCCCAAGACGGCCCAAGAGACCCCCAAAATCGTCCCAAGACGGCCCAGGAGAGCCCAAGACGGTTCCAGGAGTGCCCCGACAGGGCTTCAAGACTGCCTAAGCGAGCCCAGCGGTCCCCAAGAGGGCCCCGCGAGGCCCCAAGAGGCCCCAAAGAGGCCCCCAAAAGCCTCCCCGAAGGCCCCCAGAGGCCCCCAAGATGCCCAAAAATGGCCCTGAGCGCGCCCCTTTGACGCCTCCAGGAGAGCCCCACAGGCCTCCGAGAGGCCCCCAAGAGGCCCACTGGAGGCCCTCAGGAGGTCGTCCCCATCATGTTCCCGGAAAGCGGTCCAGGAACATGATTCCGCGCCTTGGAGGAGTATTCTGCGCCTTCCGAGGCGCTTTGGACGACGTACGTATGTTTCTATAGATTGTCCTTCCCCTGTGTACACAATCCTACATGTTTTACGTATGCTTCTATATATACCTATACGACCACCCTTCGGGTGATAAGGAGGTTCGGGGGGGGAGGAACCAACGTCTCACTCGATCGGTCTCACTATCGATCTCACTATCGATCTCAGTATCGGTCTCGCTCGATCGATCTCCCTCGATCGATCTCACAATCGATCTCACTCGATATATCTCACAATTGATCTGACTATCGATCCCACAAACGATCTCACAATCGATCTCACAATCGATATCACATTCGGACTCACTATCGATCTCACTATCGATATCACAACCGCTCTCACAATCAACGTCATCATCACCATCAACAACAACAACAACATCAACATCAACATCATCATCACCAACATCATCATAATCGGGACACCGTCCTCATCATCAACACCAACATCATCATCATCACGGGCATCAACATCATCGGGACACCACCATCATCATCATCAGCACCATCATCACAATCATCACCATCATTAACATCATCATCAGCAGCATCGGGACAGTCATCGTCATCATCATCAGCAGCATCATCATCGGGACACCATCATGATCACCATCGTTATCGTCATCATCATCATCGGGACACCATCATCATCATCTCATCCTCATTATCGACATCATCATCAGCATTGGCAACATCATCATCAGCATCATCATCGTCATCATCGGGGCACCATCATCATCATTACCAACATCAGCATCCACATCATCATCATCACCATCGGGACGCCATCATCATCAACATCATCATCAGCATCACCATAATAATAATCATCAGCATCGGGACGCCATAATCATCATCAACCTCATCATCAACATCATCATCATCATCATCGGGACACAATGATAATCAGCATCATCAACGTCAACATCATCATACTCATCATCATCGGGACACCATCATCGTCATCATCATGATCATTAACATAATCATCATCATCATCATCATCCTCATCATCGGGACACCATCAGCATCATCATCATCATCGTCATCATCATCATCATCGACATCATCATCATCATCAGCATCGGGACACCATCATCATCATCATTTCATCATCATCATCGTCCTCATCATCATCAGCATCATCATCATCAGCATCACCATCATCATCATCATCATCATCGTCATCATCATCATCAGCAGCATCATCATCATCAACATCACCATCACCATCACCATCATCATCATCATCATCATCACCATCATCATCATCATCATCATCATCATCATCATCATCATCATCATCATCTCATCATCACCACCATCATCATCATCATCATCATCATCATCATCATCGCGGGACACCGCGGGAAACCGGCGGGACACCGCGGGCCGCCGCGGGACACCGCGGGACACCGCGGGACACCGGCGGGACACCGCGGGCCACCGGCCGCTCGGAAGGGAGTCATTTGGTCCGGCCGCGCCTCAGCCACACGGGACACCAGCGGGACACCGGCGGGACACCGCGGGCCACCGGCCGCCCGGAAGGGAATCATTTGGTCCGGCCGCGCCTCAGCCACAGGAGACTTTTTCTCGCCCGCCGACGCAGCTTCGCCTCGCCCGCACGCACGGCACGCACGAACACGAAACCGAAATCGATTTCCCGGTAGGGGGGCTCTCCGTTCCACTTCGACCTCACCCCCTCACCTCCGATATATGTATATGTATATGTATATGTATATGTATATGTATATGTATATGTATATGTATATGTATATGTATATGTATATGTATATGTATATGTATATGTATATGTATATGTATATGTATATGTATATGTATACCTATACGACCACCCTTTGGGTGATAAGGAGGTTCGGGGGGGGAACCAACGTATCACTCGATCGGTCTCACTATCGATCTCAGTATCGATCTCACTATCGGTCTCGCTCGATCGATCTCACTCGATCGATCTCACAATCGATCTCACTCGATCTATCTCATTTGATCGATCTCACAATTGATCTCACAATCGATCTCACAATCGATCACACAATCGATCTCACACTTGGTCTCAATATCGATCTCACTATCGATATAACAATCGCTCTCACAATCAACGTCGTCATCATCATCATCAACATCATCAACATCAACATCATCACCAACATCGTCATCATCATGAGGGCACCGTCATCATCATCATCATAAACATCATCATCAACGTCAGCACCATCATCGGGACAACATCATCATCATCATCATCATCATCATCTCATCATCAACATCATCATCATCATCATCATCATCGGGACACAGTCATCGTCATCATCATCAGCAGCATCATCAGAATCATCATCATAATCGGGACACCGTCATGATCATCATCGTTCTCATCATCAACATTACCATCAACATCGTCATCATCCTCGGGACACCATCATCATCATGATCATCGCATCATCATCGACATCATCATCTTCAACAACATCATCATCATCATTGGGGCACCATCATCATCATGAGCAACATCATCATCATCATCAACATCATCAACATCATCATCATCATCATCGGGATACCATCAGCATCACCATCATCATCATCATCAGCATCATCATCGGGACACCATAATCATCATCAACATCGTCATCATCATCAACATCATTATCGCCGGGACACCATTTCCATCAACATCATCATCACCAACATCATCGGAATCATCATCATAATCATCGGAACACCATCATCGTCATCATCATCAACATAATCATCATGAGCATCATCATCCTCATCATCGGGACACTATCATCATCATCATCGACACCATCATCAACATCATCACCATCATCTTCATCGGGACACCATCATCATCATCATCATCAGCATCATCATCATCATCATATCATTACTCATCATCAATCATCATCATCATCATCATCAGCATCCATTACTCATCATCATCATCATCATCAACCTCATCATGCATCATACATCTCATACATCATCTCATCCTCCTGGGACCCGCGGACACCTCGGACACCGCGGGACACCGCGGGACAACGCGGACACCGCAGGACACCGCGGGAACCGGCGGGAACCGCGGGCCACCGGCCGCCAAAAAGGAATCATTTGTCCTGCCGCGCTTCAGCCACAGCGGGACACCTGCGGCCGCGGACACCAGCGGGACACCGCGGCCCTAACCTAGAAAGGGAGAGGAAGGGAGGGACACCGCGCACCGGCGGGACACCGCGGGACACCAGCGGGACACCGCGGGCCACCGGCCGCCCAGAAGGGAATCATTTGGTCCGGCCGCG
>CAUYUJ010005781.1:10000-20000 GCA_963575745.1 Prorocentrum cordatum
CCAGGAAGCTTCCAAGACGGCCCAAAAGAGCTCCCAGAACACTCCAAGAGGAGCCCCAGATGGGGAACACGAACTGACATTTCGAGCCCTCGCCCACCAGAAGCTCCCAAGAGGCCCCCAGGAGTCCGCAAGAGGCCTCGAGAGGCCCCCAGGAAGCTCCAAGAGGCCTCCAAAAGGCGCCGAAAGGGCCCCGCAAGGCTTCCAGACGCTGGTGATAATGACAACGATGATTATGCAGGGCGGCCTCAGGCCCACAACCTAAATCCCCACGACTGCTCACGCGGCATGCAAGACGCTGCGGAGATATCCTCGAGTTCGGCGGGGGAGCTTCGGAGACGACGGTGACGAAAATGATGACGATGATGACGACTATTATGAAGTTGACGACGACGATGATGATGATGAGGAAGAAGATTATGCTGATGATGTTGACAGTGGGAATGATGATGATGCTGATGATGATGATGTTGATGATGGTGATCGTGATGTGAGTAATGGTGATGATGATGATGGTGGTGATGCTGACGATCATGATGACGATGACGGTGATGCCGTTGAGGATGGTGATGCTGACGATCATTAGGATGATGCTGCTCATGGTCAGGATGATAACGCCGATGCTTATAATAATGGTGGCGATGCTGTTTATGGTGCTTGTGATGCAGGAGTGGGCGGATGATGAAGATGATGCCGATGATGATGACGATAACGATGAGGACGATCACGACGACGACGACGATAATGATGACGATGGCGATGATGAGGATGATTATGTTGATAATTCAGGTGACGATATTGACGATGATGACGACGATGGCGATGATGACGATGGTGATGACGATGTTGTTGCTGATGGTGGTGATGGTGACGACTGTGATGATGGTGATGGTCATGGTGATGATGACGATGCCGCAGACGATGACGCCGGATATGATGGTGATGAGGATAGCGATGATGACGATGACGATTATCCTAGCTAGAACTTGAGCGCGCGCGAAGCGCGCGATGGTTCTAGTATATATATATGCTTTTCGGACGGAATGTCCTCGGTCCTTAACAACTGTGCTCCCGCTGCAGCTTTGAGACGAGACAGGATGATGATGATGATGATGATGATGATGATGATGATGATGATGATGATGATGATGATGATGATGATGATGATGATGATGATGAGAAGGAGGCAGGAGGAGCAGCAGAAGGAGCAGGAGGAGCAGGCAGGATGAGGAGTGGAGCAGGCAGGAGGAGGAGGCAGGAGGAGGCAGGAGAAGGCAGGAGGCAGGAGGAGGCAGGAGGAGGCAGGAGAAGGCAGGAGGCAGGAGGAGGAGGAGGAGGAGGAGGAGGAGGAGGAGGCTCTGCTCTGGCCGTGCTGCCTTCGCGGCACGCCGTGTGTCCGAGAGGACCTGGCCTACCAGATCGCCACCCGCTTCCGGATGCCCCTGCACGACGTCCGGCCGGGGCTGGTGCCGCTGCGGTGCGATGGCGAGGAGATGCGCTGGGCTCCTCCTTGGGTTGGCAAATGCCATGCTGCAGATCTTCCCAGACGTGTCTTGGGGTGCTTTTTTGGCCAGACTTTTCTTTGCGAGGCCAGCCACGGCGACAAGGTGCCCCACGGAGGCCGAAGAGGGGCCGAGAGCGTCCCACGTCCTCATACCTCCAGATCGGGGACGGGACCATGACCTCCGGAACTATGCTCGCACCCCCCCACCTGGCACAGTGTAGTGGACATGAACAACATACGCGCACCATGTTTCGGGCGAAGGGCCGCATATATGTGTGTACGTAGATGTTTGAGCACACACTTGCTATGTAAGCATGCACACGTACGCACAGTTGCGCACGCGCATACATACATACATACATACATACATACATACATACACACATACATACATTCATTCATACATACATACATGCATACATACATACATACACACACATACATACATACATACATACATACATACATACACACATACACACATACACACATACATACATACATACATACAGACAAACAGACAGACAGACAGACATACATACACACATAAATGCATGCATGCATGCATACATGCACATACACATACACATACACATACACATACACATACACATACACATACACATACACATACACATACACATACACATACACATACACATACGCATACACATACACATACACATACATACATACGTACGTACGTACGTACGTACACACATACATACACACATACATACATACATGCATACACACATACATCCATACATGTATGCATGCATACATATATATAGATATACATACACACATACATACATACATACATACGTGCAAATAAACACATCATGTACATATACATACATATAAATACATATACATACACATACATACATATGCATACATACATACATACATACATACACACATACATACATACATACATACATACATACATACATACATACAAACACACATACATACATATTCGCACACACACACACATCCATGCATCCATCCATACATACATCCATACATCCATACATCCATACATCCATTTATGTACACATGTATATTTACATACATATCATACATCTATGTACATGGGTTCAATTCTGATCTATATCTTTCTCTCTCTCTCTCTTTGTACAGGTGTATATTCTCTCTTTGTATAAGGGGGTGTGTATATATGCATATATAGGTATGTATACGTTTACACATATCGGAGGTTAGGGGGTGAGATCGAAGTGGAACGGAGAGCCCCCCCCCTACCGGGACATCGGTTTCAGATGATGATGATGATGATCATGATGATGATGATGCTAATGGGGAGAAAGAGGAGGATGATGATGATGATGATGTGGTGGAGGAGGAGGATGAGGAGGATTGGGAGGATGATGATGCGGATGATGATGAGGATAATGATGATGATGATGCTGATGATGATGATGCTGATGATGATGATTATGATGCTGATGATGATGCTGATTGTGCTGATGCTGATCATGATAATGCTGATGCTGATAATCATGATGATGTTGATGATGATGATGATGATGATGATGCTGCTGCTGATGATGATGATGATGATGCTGCTGATGATGATGATGTTGCTGGTGATTATGATGTTGGTGATGACGATGCTGATGATTGTGACGATGCTGATGATGCTGATGATGTTGCTGATGATGATCACGAGGAGGATACTGATGATGAGATGGAGGAGGAGCAGGAGAAGGAGGAGGAGGCGGAGGAGGAGCAGCAGGAGTAAGAGGATGAGGAGGAGGATACAGAGGAGGAGACTGATGCTGAGTCGGAGTCGGAGGAGGAGGAGGAGGAAGATGAAACAGAGGATGATGATGATAAACCTCCCTCCAAGCTCCCTTTCACAGGCCCCTACAAGGGTTCATTTCCACTGAGGGAACTGCTTCGCTGGAAAACAATCGTTTGAAACCCCGGAAGCATGCCAAAAAATAGTTCTCGGGGTTCCAACGCCACGGATCAACCTGAGTGTTGCATTTTGACGATCCTGAATCGTGCCACAACGCCATTCCTTGGACTTCAACGCCGCGAATCAACATTACTGCACCATGCCTGGTATGTTGATTATGTGAATCCGTGAAACTCTTCCAATTTGTTAAAACGAATGTGCGCGGCGCTACGGCGAGAGCCACATTCTGAAAAGGAACCGCCCTCAACCACTGAAAGTCTTGCAAATTTGTAAGACGAGTGTGCGCGGCGCTAAGGCGAAAACTACATTTTGAAAATCACCCGCCCTCACTCCGTGAAACTTTTCTATACAATGTTTCAAAAGCGAATGCGCGCGGCGCTAAGGCTAGAGCCACATTTCGAAAACGACCCGCTCTCAATCCGTGAAGCCTTTGCAAATTTGTAAAGCGAATGTGCGCGGCGCTAAGGCAAGAGCCACATATTGAAAACAACTCACCCTCCATCTGTGAAATTGTTGCTATTTCTAAGCTGCAGGGTCATACATGGTGAGGAAGTTTCAGGCGAAACGCCCGGTCCGCCCTAAACAACTGGCCTCGGGGTGCGACAGGGAACAGTTTTTAATTTGGAGAAGGAATGGAGGATACTGATGATGAGATGGAGGAGGAGGAGGAGGAGGAGGAGGAGGAGGGGGAGGAGGAGGAGGAGGAGGAGGAGGAGGAGGAGGAGGAGGAGGAGGAGGAGGAGGAGGAGGAGGAGGAGGAGGTGGAGGAGGAGCAGTCCGTAGCCTTGGCTCAAGCTGGCTCGAACCCCCCAGGCGCGGCGGTCGGGTGTGCGAGCATGGTGGCTGCGGGAGCCTCTGCGGCGCTTGGCGAGTATCTGGCGCTGAGAGGCAAGGCAGGGGCGCGCGCTTCTGCCGACAATTTGGTTCAGAAACTCACTGCAGAACTCATCGGGATTCGAGTCGAACTCCAACGTGCACGGGAGCTGCAGGCTGCCCTCATTAACGCCCTCGGTGCCGACTCAGAGGTCTCTCGGCGAGAGGCCCTCGCGAGGCCCGTGCTGGCGGCGGAGGTGGCCGGCCTCACGGTGGAGGGGACGCAGAAGCTCATCCGGAACGTGGCCTTGCACGCCAAGCAGTGCCTCAGTGCAGATGCGCCGCTCTCAGAGTGGCGCCAGGCGCAGAAAAGGCCCCCGCCTTGGAGGTGGCGGTCCTGGGCACAGCGAGGGGCATTCTTTCATTCCCATAGTGTGCAAGTTGCTGGAAGGCCAGGGTGATTGCCCGCCACGCGCCCTCAGTGGCGGCTGCGTGTGGCAATCGGCTGTATTAGACCGTTTCCTTGTATCCAAGGCTGGCAGGCAGACCAACGAGCTCAGAGCGGATGCAGCGGAGTTCCGCCCTCCTCCTCAGCGGCCAGCCTTTCCTGGAGGCCATGTGCTTCGCGCGGGGGCAGCCAAGTTCATTCCTGGGGCGGGGCGGTGGGTCCCGATCGACGTGAGTTCGTCATTTGAGGGCGTTCGATGTTCGTGCGGCGCGGTGGTATTCTCCTCCGTGCCAGTCGGAGCCGTACCCTCCGTGCATCACTCTGTCCTGAAACTCAGGTATATCCGTGATATTGAACTGCAGTATTCAGTGCGATCAGATGGTCAGCCGAGACAACCGTTTTCTCGCAAGAGGGCTCGTCTCGATTACATCCGAGATATTTCTTCACAGTACAAGGTTGTGAACAGCCCGTCGAGACAACCGTTTCTCCGCAAGCGATTTCGCTTGGATTACATTCGTGATATTTCTTCACAATACACTGTTGATGGCGGCAGCCAGCTGAGCAGATCTTTCATTCGGAAGCGCGATCGGCTCAATTCTTGTGTCCAAGGGCGAGGCAAGGCGATCGGCCTGCAAGGTATCGCTCCGCCTGCGGACGACGTGAACTGTCCGCAGCAGTGATTTTCTGGCTTGTCTTTTGCCAGCGCTCAGTTTGCGCTCTCACAATGTATGCCTGCAGGCTTCTATTGATGAGAGTTGAGAGGTGTTGGGCTAGTGTGCGGCGCTGTGGCTCGGGCACCCGTCCGCGGAGCTACGGCTCGTGTGCGGCGCTGTGCTCGGCCGCCCGTCCGCGGAGCCCAACAGAGAAGTTTTTATTGATCATTTGCGCAGCTGCCTCGTTCCTGGAATGTAGCAGTGAAGGGAGAGCCACTGGAAAATGGAGGAGGAGCATGAGGAGGAGGAGGAGGAGCAGGAGCAGGAGGAGGGGACCTGTTTTGCCGCATCTTGCAAGGGCCCCATCGAGCGTGGCGAGCTGCGGGTTCGCAGCGCGGCGAGCACAGCCAACCCCCGATGGTACCGCGTGGGGTGCTTGGAGGGAGGTCTGGGCCCGGAGGCGGACGTGGAGGGCATGGCCGACCTGGGCCCCGAAGACCAGGCCCAAGCCAGAGCTCACTGCGACCAACCAGGCGGCCGGACTCGAGCCGAGTTCGCGGAGGAGGCGCGGGGAGCAAAACGCGCTAGAGTGGCGCAGAGGGCTGCCCCGCCTGCCGCGACGGCCGCGGCGCCCTCGGGAGGCGGCGCGGCGGCGCCAGCAGAACCAGGGGGAACGGCGGCATCGTCCGGACAGAGAGCTGGAGACGGAGGAGGAGGAGGAACTGGAAGCGCAGCGGCCGGCGGCCAGCAGCAGCCCCCGCAGCAGCCTGTCGACGATTGGCCGGGCGACGCGGACTTGCCTGAAGACAGAGAGCAACTGGGGCAACACGAAGGCTACTTGCAGGAGGACCTCCAGAACATGGAGTGGTGGGACACCGTGAATTACGACGAGCTGCGCGACTGGGTCCCCACGCTGGGCAACACGCCGAAAGACGTCCACCACGGCCTCGCGGTCCTGCGGGGCACGGTCTGCAAGGAAATCATCATGGCCCGCGACCTGGACGACGCCATCGCCGAGGGCCGGGCGTGCAAGCTCCTCGCGTTCCCCGACGGACTTATCCTGGCCACCCCGCGCCGGCGCGGCAAGAAGGAAGGGGGTTTGTCTCCGCTCATCGCGTCCCGCCTGCGACTGGCGCGGAAAGGGGGCTGGGGCGCCCTCTGGCGAGACGCGGCTGCGGCGGGCGGCCGCGCGGCGCAACCGGGAGGGAGGGGGGGGGCCCTGAAGGAGGAAGCGCGGGCCATCAACGCCTTGGTCCGCGAGGGCTTGCTCAGCAAAGCCTTGTCGCTGGCACGCAGCGCGGGCGCCCTAGCCGCAGGCGCCGCGGTTTACGCCGCCCTCCTGAACCTCTTCCCTGCCGGGGCGCTGCCCAGGCGACCCCCCCAAGCGACGGCTTCGGTGGCGCCTGAGAAACGCGCTGACCTAGTGGCCGCGGCGCGCCGACAGCTCAGTCGTTACCCGGCGCGGTCCGGGCCGGGCCCCAATGGCAGCCGCTTCGAACACTGGGGTGCGACCACGGCGGACAGCGAGGCAGCAGACCACGCAGCGGAGCTGGCAGTGCGGTTCCTCCTCGGAGAGTGCCCGGGCGATTTCCTGCGGGCGAACTTGGGGGCGCGCCTTGTCGCCTTGCGGAAGCTCAACGGCAAGGTCCGCCCGGTGGCCTGCGGCTCTGTGATGCGACGGATTGCAACAAGGGCCGCCTGCTACGTGTACCAAGACGACCTTTCGAGACGGCTGCGGCCCTTGCCAGTTCGCGGTAGGGCGGAAAGTAGGGTGCGAAAAGGTCCACAAGGCGATCACGGCCCTCACGGCGGCGGCACCGACTGACGTGGTTCTCGCGTTCGATGCCACTAACGCCTTCAACGCGATCCCCAGAGAGAAGGTTCTCGAAGGTGTGGCCGCCCGCGCCCCGTGGCTGCTGGGCCTGGCGTCAAGCTGGCTATGTCACCCCACAACGCACCTCTGGTGGGGGGCAGGCGCCACGGCCCGGGAGGTGAGAGCCACGCGGGGCGTAGACCAGGGCTGCCCGCTCTCCCCCGGCTACTTCGCCCTAGCCCTCGCAGGGCCACTGGTGGCACTGGATGCACGGCTGCGCCAGCTAGCGCCGACGGCCCGCGTGTTCCCCTACCTTGACGACGTCATGGTTGTCTTGCCCGCCTCTGTCGCCGAGCAGGGGCTGGACGCGGTGGCGGAGGGCCTCGCTGCTGCTGGCCTCACTCTTAACGAGAGCGAGACGGTGGCATGGACGGCAGACCCGACTACGCAGCTCCCGCCGCGACTCGCCCTTTTCCGGAAACCGACTTTACGCTGCTTGGGGGCCGCTGCCCCCTGGGTGGACCGGGAAGACCCTCTCTCGCGCCTGGTGGTGCACGGACAAGCACATGGCCACGAAGCAGTGCAGGAAGCTGACCGCTTGGTGGCGAGACTCCGCGAGCTTCGGTCGGCCGGGCTGGGCTCCCGCGAAAGCTTCCTCCTGCTACAGACTTACTGCGACGGATGCATCGCCCACCTTTTGCGGGCCAACTACGAAGACGGGGGCTGGGCCACGCTGCTGGGCGACGCCGTCGTCAGAGGGATAGAAGATCTACTCGGGTGCCCGCTACGCGCGGACCAAAGAGCGCAGTGTTTTCTCAGACTCGCGCACGGAGGACTGGGGCTGACTTCGGCAGCGGAGACAGCTGCGGCGGCTTACCTGGGAAGCTGGGCTCTGACGTTGAAAAGCGTGCGAGTGTGCCTGGGCGCGGTCTCCCGGCAGAGCTTTAGAGCACGGTGCCCTGCTGTGGCCGACGCCATTGGGCGCGCAGAGACGAGACTACGGGCACAGGGCAGCGGAACCATCGACGCGGTGGATTGGGCCAGCTGCTGGGACGAACCGCTCGCTGGCCGGCAAGGGTACTGGACAGGGCTGCTTCGGACTCGAGCGCGCGCCGAACTGCTACGGACGCTGGGGGAAGACGACCGCGTTGACCTGCGCTCCGCTGGAGGCCCCGGAGCTGGTGGGTGGCTCGATATTCCCGTGGTCAGGGAGGGGGAGACGCCGGCGAAGGTCCCCAACGCCCACTTCCGCATGGCCCTAGCAGACCGCTTGCGCTGCGACCTCTGCGCCCCTGGAGCGCAGTGCCGGCTCCGCAAGCAGGACGGCACGGTCTGCGGCGCGCTGCTGGACAAGCGCGGGAGGCACGCGCTGAAGTGCCCCTGTGGCCCTTGCAGAACAGGGAAACACGACCAGATGCGCGACTGGTGTGCGGCCTACCACCACGAGGTCACGGGGTACGTGGCGACCACAGAGCAGATGGTGTCAGCCTGGCACCGGACTAACCCGAGGACCGGGGAGTGGGGGGAGGCCAAGTTGGACGTCGCCACCCGCGATGCGGTGACGGGCGCCACGGTCTACCTGGACGTGAGCCTCGCCTGCGCTCACAGCGACGACCAGTCGCGCCAGCGGGCTCGCTCCGGCCGGGATGGCCTTGCCGCCCAAAGCCGCGAGGGCGACAAGCGGCGGAGGTACCCACCTCACGGGGGCGACCTTGTCCCGGTCGTTTTCGAGACGGGCGGGCGTCAGGGAGATGCGGCGGCGGCCTACGTGCGGTCCCTGGCGCGCGGCCTCGAGGGGGCGGCCCGCGCCGAGGTGCTGAGGTACGCCTGGCAGCAGCTGAGCTGCCTGCTGCAGGTCGGCAACGCTGAGGCGCTGCTCGCGGCTATCCGCGCCTGAAGCCTGACTGCCAGGTAGGGGAGCCGCCTGCGCAGCAGCGCCAGCACAACGGGCGACACCCCGGCGAGCGCTACGCCGACGCGAGACGACTCCTGCCGCCAGTACCACCGGCAGCGCCAGCAGCACCACCGCGGCAACCGCGCTGCAGCCAGGGAACACCAGCAGCAGCACCGCCGCGGCAAGCCATGCGACCTCGACCAGCACGACGACGACGACACCTACCATGGCGACAACTTGCGGCGACGACCACCGACCCTTCCACTCGACGACCGCCGACCCCCGTCTTCCGTTCCCCCTCCTGCCCTCCTCCCCTCCGGGCCGGCCGCCCTTGCTTCCTAGTGGCGCCCCCTTGTGGTCCTCCCTCTTCTCCTCCTCCCCCTCCTGCTGCTGCTCCCCCCCCCCCAGCGTCGAATTCAAGCGGGGCCCCTCGCGGAAATCGGGGGCCTTGGTCCCCCCCGAGGTCTGGGTCAGGGGCGCGTCGCCCGCAGGCCCGGGGGGGTTTTAAATGTTCGGTCGGGGCCGGGACCCCCCTCGCGCGCCTAGCCCTGGTGGGCGTCCGCAGCGACGATCAGCGGGTGCCGGGGCTGCGGGCAGCAGGAGCAGGAGGAGCAGGAGGAGGAGGAGGAGGAGGATGAGGAGGAGCAGGAGGAGGAGGAGGAGGAGGAAGAAGGAACGGAGTAGAACCTGGGAGCCTGGGAAGTAGGGGCGTCTGCACAACGAGCTCGGTGGCCGACTACAGGGCGTGCTGTATGCTTCGAGCGCCTCCCCGCCCGCGCGCAGCCCCGTCCCGCCGCAGGCTCGCGAGATCCCGGGCGCGACCCTGCCCGTGCGCGCCTCCGTCGGGGAGGTGCGCCCTCCCCCCGCGCAGTAAGACCGCCGGAGGAGCACAATCTTTCAGACCTCCCCCTCGCCCTCCCCCTCGCCCTC
>CAUYUJ010005781.1:22500-32500 GCA_963575745.1 Prorocentrum cordatum
GCGAGCCTGTTCTAAAAGGGCAGGCGGACATGGTCCCACCGCTAATCAGCGTCTCTCATCATCCGATTCGGGACTCGCTTCGTCCATGTGGGGTACACGATAATATCACAGGCTCTGTTCATGAAGCATGCTGCCCTCTTTCCCCCTTCTCGCCCCTCCCCGTACATCCATTGTGCATCTCCCGTTCCATGGATGCGATGTGTGGTCTTACCAGGCTCTGTGCACGGAGTGCCACATTTCACACGCTATGTGGGTACGTTTGCGCGGTCGGTTGGGCTGCATACATTTTGGTGGCGCTGGGCAAGGATGACAGCTTGACGTGCGGACTAGGATATCCGAGCTCGCGCGCTGACGTGCTCAGGACCTTGGAGACCTGAATCCCACGTGCGCTGAACGCTCGGCCAGATTAGCGGCTTCCGGCATGTCAGCATGAGCGTGCTAATCATTATTGCTTTGCGCGCTTCCTGTGCACATTGTCGGGCGATGCTGGCCCAACACCGATGCTGGTCCAGCACCGATGCTGGTACTGTGTTCTGTTCGTATTTTACCGCGCATCTCCTTTCATTTCTATCTGTTTCCTGGAACGAGTGGGAAGCGAGCCTGTTCTGAAAGGGCAGACTGACATCGCCGAACCGCTAACCAGCGTCTCTCATCATCCGATAGGCTTGTCGTCCATGGTCGGCGCACGATGGTAGGACAGGCTGTACTCTTGAAGCATATTGCCTTCTCCCCCCTCTCCTCGCCTTCGAGGGAGGATCGACAGGGGGCGGCGGATCCAGCTGCCTACGACAAGTCCCGCCACCGTGCCTGGCTTGTGGGTATGCAGCCTATTGGATGTTCGTTTGGATCTCGTGGGAGGCCTCTCGGGGGCCCCTTGGAGGCGGTTTTGAGGCCTCTTGGGGGCCGTTTTGGGGCTTCTTGGGGGCTCTTTAGGGCCTTTTGGGCTCTTGGAGGCCTCTTGGGGCCTCTCGGGGACTCTTTGGGCCTCTTGGGTGCATCTTGGGGCCTCCTGGGGGCCTCGCGGGGCAGAAGTCTCGGATTGTCGGTTTGTGTTCCCTTTCTTGGGCCCCTTTTGGGGCCGTCTTGGGCCCCTCTTGGGCGGCCGTCTTGGGCGTCTCTTGGGCCGTCTTTGGGCGCTCTTGGCCGTCTTGGGGCCCTCTTGGGGGCCTCTTGGGCAGTTTTGGGGTGGTCTTGGGGGCTTGTTGGGCCGTCTTGGAGCGTCGGAAAGTTGAAAAGGCGAGAACGCCAAAATCCTTCAAAAACTGACGGAAAATCCACGTCTTGGGGCCTTTTTGGGAGTCCTCTTGGAGGCCTCTTGAGGTCTCTCGGGGCATCTTGGAGGCCTCTTGGGCCATCTGGAGGCCATCGTGGGCGTCTTCGAGCGATCGCTCGGCGACTCGGGGCCCTCCTGGACAGCCTCGGGGGCCTCCTGGGCAGTCGTGGAGGCCCTGGCGAGCCCTGGGAAGGACCCTCCGGGAGTGTGGGTGGTGCAGTCGGGTGGGTGGTTACCAGAGCGGGTGGGGGGCCCCTGAGGACGCACAAATCCTGCCAGGCAGCCCTTGGCACTCTTCCACGCCTCCACGTGCCGCAGGCACGGTGGCGGATGACATGAAGCGCCTCCGGCGTGCACCGTGGGTTCTGGGGTGAAACAACATTTTCTCTAATTGTAGGATGCGGGCTGCACCGGGCAACTCGCTGGCGGATGATGGGAACATGGCCGTTTTGCTCGAGACATCCTCGAACAATCGGCTCCAGATTGGACTCCGAACCAGTAGTATCTTGGAATCGCTCCTGGAGGCCTTCAAATTTCCCAGGAGAGCTCCCGAAAGCCCCTCCCCAGGGGACACTAAAAGCGCTCCGAGGGGTCCCCAAGAGGCACCCAGAGGTCCCTAAGAGCGCCCGATGAGGCCCTAGGACTGCCCAAGAGGACCCCAAGGCGGCCCAAAACAACCCAAGATGGCGCCAAGATGGCTGGAGAGAGCCCCCACAGAACCCTGAGGCATGCCGTGGCAGCCCAAGAAGACTCCAGTAGCCCTCAAGAGGACCCCGACAGACCCCCAAGAGGCTCCCAGGATGCCCCAAGAAATCTCCGGACGGCCCCAACGGCCTCCAGGGTAGCCTCAAAAGATCACGAGGACCCCTCTCTTCTTCGACGTCCTCTTCGTCGGGCTCCTTGCCGTCCTTCGTCGTCGTCGTCGTCGTCGTCGGCGTCGTCCTTCTCCTTCTCCTCCTCCTCCTCCTCCGCTTCGTTCCTCCTCGGACTCGTCCTCCTGAATCTCTTCCTCCTCGTCCTCGTGGTTGTCTTTCTTCTCGTTGTCCTTCTGCTCCCATCGCTGCCCTCCCTGTCATCCACGCTGCCATTCTCGACATCCGCCGCCTTGTCGTCGCCATCATCCTGTTCTTCTTCTCCCCCTACGAGCCCATCGGACAACATCGGCGTTTTTTCGTTCTTGTTCGATCAGGTTTGAGCGGCCTTTCTGGCCTCATACATCTTGGTGGTCTTGGGTGGGGGTAATATCCTGACAAGCGGACTAGAGGATCCGAGCTGATGCTTAGGGACGCTAACAGTACCATGGCCTCATTAGGATCTGTATTACGTAAGGCAAGCTAGCAGCTGGCGCGCTGCCGATGTATACTGCTCGACGGTGCGTGGATGGACCTTGGTGACCTCTGCTGTGTTCGTATGGGTCCGCGCGTCTCCCTTTGTTTTCAGCTGCTTCCTGGAATGAGTGGGAAGCGAGCCTGTTCTAAAAGGGCAGACTGATGTGGTCCCACCGCTAACCAGCGTCTCTCATCATCTGATTGGGGGCTTGCTTCGTCCATGGTGGGCGCACGATGGTAGGACAGGTCGTGCTCATGAAGCATACTGCCCTCTCCCCCGCTCCTCGCGTCTCCCCACACATGTATTATGCACATCCCGCTTCACTGATGCAGTATATTGTCTTATGATGGGTAGTACACGGAATGCCACATTCTACACGCGAGTTGCGTATGGTTGAGCGGCTTATCTGGTTTCATACATCTTGGTGCTCCTGGGCGGGGATGACAGCTTGACATGCGGACTAGAGTATCCGAGCTCGCGCGCTGACGTGCTCAGAACCTTGGAGAGCTGATGCCCAGGGACGCTAACAACACCATGGCTTCTTCATTAGCGAGGAAGCGTGTAATGTAGGGTAGGCTGGCATTCTGGTCTCGCGCGCTGCGGGTGGATCCGGCTCGACGGTGCGTGCATGGCCCTTGGTGACCTTTGCTGTGTTCGTAAGGGTCCGCGCGTCTCCCTTTGTTTTCAGCTGCTTCCTGGAATGAGTGGGAAGCGAGCCTGTTCTAAAAGGGCAGACTGATGTGGTCCCACCGCTAACCAGCGACTCTCATCATCTGATTGGGGGCTTGCTTCGTCCATGGTGGGCGCACGATAGTAGGACAGGTCGTGTTCATGAAGCATACTGCCCTCTTCCCCTCTCCTCGCGTTTCCCCGTGCACATCCCGTTTCACTAGTGCGTGGTGCGCTCTAATGAGGCGTATTACACGGAACGCCACATTCTACGCGAGGCGAGTATAGGTGAGCAGTTTATTGGGTTTCATACATTTTGATGCTCCTAGGCGGGGATGACCGCTTGACATGCGGACTAGAGTATCCGAGCTCGCGCGCTGACGTGCTCAGAACCTTGGAGAGCTGAAGCCCAGGGACGCTGACAGCACCATGGCTTCTTCATCAGCGAGGAGCCATATAACGTAGGGTAGGCTGGCATTCTGGTCTCGCGCGCTGCGGGTGGATCCGGCTCGACGGTGCGTGCATGGCCCTTGGTGACCTTTGCTGTGTTCGTAAGGGTCCGCGCGTCTCCCTTTGTTTTCAGCTGCTTCCTGGAATGAGTGGGAAGCGAGCCTGTTCTAAAAGGGCAGACTGATGTGGTCCCACCGCTAACCAGCGACTCTCATCATCTGATTGGGGGCTTGCTTCGTCCATGGTGGGCGCACGATAGTAGGACAGGTCGTGTTCATGAAGCATACTGCCCTCTTCCCCTCTCCTCGCGTTTCCCCGTGCACATCCCGTTTCACTAGTGCGTGGTGCGCTCTAATGAGGCGTATTACACGGAACGCCACATTCTACGCGAGGCGAGTATAGGTGAGCAGTTTATTGGGTTTCATACATTTTGATGCTCCTAGGCGGGGATGACCGCTTGACATGCGGACTAGAGTATCCGAGCTCGCGCGCTGACGTGCTCAGAACCTTGGAGAGCTGAAGCCCAGGGACGCTGACAGCACCATGGCTTCTTCATCAGCGAGGAGCCATATAACGTAGGGTAGGCTGGCATTCTGGTCTCGCGCGCTGCGGGTGGATCCGGCTCGACGGTGCGTGCATGGCCCTTGGTGACCTTTGCTGTGTTCGTAAGGGTCCGCGCGTCTCCCTTTGTTTTCAGCTGCTTCCTGGAATGAGTGGGAAGCGAGCCTGTTCTAAAAGGGCAGACTGATGTGGTCCCACCGCTAACCAGCGACTCTCATCATCTGATTGGGGGCTTGCTTCGTCCATGGTGGGCGCACGATAGTAGGACAGGTCGTGTTCATGAAGCATACTGCCCTCTTCCCCTCTCCTCGCGTTTCCCCGTGCACATCCCGTTTCACTAGTGCGTGGTGCGCTCTAATGAGGCGTATTACACGGAACGCCACATTCTACGCGAGGCGAGTATAGGTGAGCAGTTTATTGGGTTTCATACATTTTGATGCTCCTAGGCGGGGATAACCGCTTGACATGCGGACTAGAGTATCCGAGCTCGCGCGCTGACGTGCTCAGAACCTTGGAGAGCTGAAGCCCAGGGACGCTGACAGCACCATGGCTTCTTCATCAGCGAGGAACCATATAACGTAGGGTAGGCTGGCATTCTGGTCTCGCGCGCTGCGGGTGGATCCGGCTCGACGGTGCGTGCATGGCCCTTGGTGACCTTTGCTGTGTTCGTAAGGGTCCGCGCGTTTCCCTTTGTTTTCAGCTGCTTCCTGGAACGAGTGGGGCGCGAGCCTGTTCTAAAAGGGCAGACTGATGTAGTCCCACCGCTAACCAGCGTCTCTCACCATCCGATTGGGGGCTTGCTTCGTCAATGGTGGGCGCACGATAGTAGGACAGGCCGTGCTCATGAAACATATGGCCCTCTCCTCGCGTTTCCCCGCGCGTTTATTGTGCACATCCCGCTTCACTGATGCGGGGTGTGGTCTTATGATGCGTAGTACACGGAATACCACATTCTACGCGATTCTCGTATAGGTGAGCAGTTTTTGTTGGGTTTCATACATCTTGATGCTCCTGGGCGGGGATGATAGCTTGACATGCGGACTAGAGTATCCGAGCTCGCGCGCTGACGTGCTCAGAACCTTGGAGAGCTGATGCCCAGGGACACTAACAACACCATGGCTTCTTCATTAGCGAGGAACCGTATAACTTCGGAGGTGAGGGGGTGAGATCGAAGTGAGACGGAGAGCCCCCCTACCGGGAAATCGGTTTCGGTTTCGTGTTCGTGCGTGCCGTGCGTGAGGGCGAGGCGAAGCTGCGTGGGCGGGCGAGAAGAAAGTCTCCTCCGGCTCAGGCGCGGCCAGACCAAATGATTCCTCTCCGGGGGGCCGGTGCCGCGCGGTGTCCCGCCGGTGTCCCGCCTCCGGCTGAGGTGCGGCCGGAGCAAATGATTCTTTTCAAGGGGCCGGTGGCCCGCGGTGTCCCGCCGGTGTCCCGCCGGTGTCCCGTCGGTGTCCCGATGATGATGATGATGATGATGATGATGATGATGATGATGATGATGATGATGATGATGTTGATGTTGATGTTGATGTTGATGATGATGCTAATGATGATGATGTTGATGATATTGATGATGGTGATGGTGGTGATGATGATGGTGTCCCGATGATGATGATGATGATGATGATGATGATGATGATGATGATGATGATGATGATGATGATGATGATGTTGACGATGTGGATTATGATGATGGTGGTGATGGTGGTGATGATGATGGTGTCCCGATGTTGATGATGATGATGATGATGCTGATGATGTTGCTGATGATGATGGTGTCCCGATGATGATGATGATGTTGATGATCCTGATGATGTTGATGATGATGAGATGATGAGATGATGATGATGAAGAAGATGATGATGGTGACCCGATGATGATGATGATGATGATGATGATGATGATGATGATGATGATGATGATGATGATGGTGTCCCGATGATGATGATGATGATGATGATGATGATGATGATGATGATGATGGTGATGGTGTCACGATGATGACGCTGATGATGAAGACGATGATGGTGTCCCGATGATGATGATGATGTTGATGACGAGGACGGTGATTAGGTGATGTTGATGATTTCGATGATGGTGGCCCGATGCTGGTGATGATGATGATGCTGATGTTGATGATGATGATGGTGTTCCGATGATGATGATGATGATGATGATTGTGATGATGATGTTGGTGACGATGATGATACTGTCCTGATGATGATGTTGTTGATGATGATGTTGCTGATGATGATGATGAGGATGATGATGTCCCGATGATGATGATGCTGATGATGATGATGTTGATGATGATGTTCTTCATGATGATGAGACGGTGATGATGATGGTGGTGTTTCGATGCTGATGATGACGATGATGATGATGATGATGATGATGCTGGTGTTGATGGTGTCCCGATGCTGATGATGTTGATGATGATGGTGACGATGATGGTGTCCCGATGATGATGGTGATGATGATGGTGGTGATGATGATGATGTTGATGATGATGGTGATGATGTGATGATGATGGTGTCCCGATGATGCTGATGATGTTGATGATGATGATGATGATGATAATGATGATATTGATGACTCTGATGACGATGATGTTGATGATGCTGATGATGATGATGATGATGATGATGATGATGATGACATTGATTGTGAGATCGATTGTGAGATCGATAGTGAGATCGATTGTGAGATCGATAGTCAGATCGATTGTGAGATCGATCGAATGAAATAGATCGAGTGAGATCGTTTGTGAGATCGATCGAGTGAGATCGATCGAGCGAGACCGATAGTGAGATCGATAGTGATATCGATAGTGAGACCGATCGAGTGAGACGTTGGTTCCTCCCCCCCCGAACCTCCTTCTATCACCCGAAGGGTGGTCGTATAGGTAGGGTAGGCTGGTATTCTGGTCTCGCGCGCTGCGGATGGATCCGGCTCGACGGTGCGTGCATGGCCCTTGGTGACCTCTGCTGTGTTCGTAAGGGTCCGCGCGTCTCCCTTTGTTTTCAGCTGCTTCCTGGAACGAGTGGGAAGCGAGCCTGTTCTGAAAGGGCAGACTGATGTGGTCCCACCGCTAACCAGCGTCTCTCATCATGCGATTGGGGGCTTGCTTCGTCCATGGTGGGCGCACGATGGTAGGACAGGTCGTGCTCATGAAGCATACTGCCCTCTCCCCCTCTCCTCGCGTCTCCCCGCACATGTATTGTGCACATCCCGTTTCACTGATGCAGTATGTTGTCGTATGATGGGTAGTACACGGAATGCCACATTCTACACGCGAGGCGCGTATGGTTGAGCGGCTTATCTGGTTTCATACATTTTGGTGCTCCTGGGCGGGGATGACAGCTTGACATGCGGACTAGAGTATCCGAGCTCGCGCGCTGACGTGCTCAGAACCTTGGAGAGCTGATGCCCAGGTACGCTAACAACACCATGGCTTCTTCATTAGCGAGGAGCCATATAAGGTAGGGTAGGCTGGCATTCTGGTCTCGCGCGCTGCGGATAGATCCGGCTCGACGGTGCGTGCGTGGCCCTTGATGGTCTTTGCTGTGTTCGTAAGGGTCCGCGCGTCTCCCTTTGTTTTCAGCTGCTTCCTGGAACGAGTGGGAAGCGAGCCTGTTCTGAAAGGGCAGACTGATGTGGTCCCACCGCTAACCAGCGTCTCTCATCATGCGATTGGGGGCTTGCTTCGTCCATGGTGGGCGCACGATAGTAGGACAGGCCGTGCTTATGAAGCATATGGCCCTCTCCTCGCGTTTCCCCGCGCGTTTATTGTGCACATCCCGTTTGACTGATGCGGGGTGTGGTCTGATCAGGCATAGCACACGGAATGCCACATTCTACACGCGAGGCGCGTATGGTTGAGCGACTTATCTGGTTTCATACATCTTGGTGCTCCTGGGCGGGGATGACAGCTTGACATGCGGACTAGAGTATCCGAGCTCGCGCGCTGACGTGCTCAGAACCTTGGAGAGCTGATGCCCAGGGACGCTAACAACACCATGGCTTCTTCATTAGCGAGGAGCCATATAAGGTAGGGTAGGCATTCTGGTCTCGCGCGCTGCGGATGGATCCGGCTCGACGGTGCGTGCATGGCCCTTGGTGGTCTTTGCTGTGTTCGTATGGGTCCGCGCGTCTCCCTTTGTTTTCAGCTGCTTCCTGGAACGAGTGGGAAGCGAGCTTGTTCTGAAAGGGCAGACTGATGTGTTCCCACCGCTAACCAGCGTCTCTCATCATGCGATTGGGGGCTTGCTTCGTCCATAGTGGGTGCACGATGGTAGGACAGGTCGTGCTCATGAAGCATACTGCCCTCTTCCCCTCTCCTCGCGTTTCCCCGTGCACATCCCGTTTCACTAGTGCGTGGTGCGCTCTAATGAGGCGTAGTACACGGAACGCCACATTCTACGCGAGGCGAGTATAGTTGAGCAGTTTATTGGGTTCCATAGATTTTGATGCTCCTAGGCGGGGATGACAGCTTGACATGCGGACTATAGTATCCGAGCTCGCGCGCTGACGTGCTCAGAACCTTGGAGAGCTGATGCCCAGAGACGCTAACAACACCATGGCTCCTTCATCAGCGAGGAGCCATATAACGTAGGGTAGGCTGGTATTCTGGTCTCGCGCGCTGCGGGTGGATCCGGCTCGACGGTGCGTGCATGGCCTTTGGTGACCTTTGCTGTGTTCGTAAGGGTCCGCGCGTCTCCCTTTGTTTTCAGCTGCTTCCTGGAACGAGTGGGATGCGAGCCTGTTCTAAAAGGGCAGACTGATGTGGTTCCACCGCTAACCAGCGTCTCTCACCATCCGATTGGGGGCTTGCTTCGTCCATGGTGGGCGCACGATAGTAGGACAGGCCATGCTCATGAAACATATGGCCCTCTCCTCGCTTTTCCCCGCGCGTTTATTGTGCACATCCCGTTTCACTGATGCGGGGTGTGGTCGTAGTACACGGAATACCACATTCTACGCGATTCTCGTATAGGTTTGCAGTTTGTTGGGTTTGATACATCTTGGTGCTCCTGGGCGGGGATGACAGCTTGACATGCGGACTAGAGTATCCGAGCTCGCGCGCTGACGTGCTCAGAACCTTGGAGAGCTGATGCCCAGGGACACTAACAACACCATGGCTTCTTCCTCAGCGAGGAATCGTATAACTTCGGAGGTGAGGGGGTGAGATCGAAGTGAAACGGAGAGCCCCCCTACCGGGAAATCGGTTTCGGTTTCGTGTTCGTGCGTGCCGTGCGTGAGGGCGAGGCGAAGCTGCGTGGGCGGGCCAGAAGAAAGTCTCCTCCGGCTGAGGCGCGGTCGGACCAAATGATTCCTCTCCGGGGGCCGGTGGCCCGCGGTGTCCCGCCGGTGTCCCGCCTCCGGCTGAGGCGCGGCCGGAGCAAATGATTCCTTTCCGGGGGCCGGTGGCCCGCGGTGTCCCGCCGGTGTCCCGTCGGTGTCCCGATGATGATGATGATGATGATGATGATGATGATGATGATGATGATGATGATGAGATGATGATGATGATGATGATGATGATGATGATGATCGATGATGTTGATGATGATGGCGATGGTGGTGATGGTGGTGATGGTGGTGATGATGATGGTGTCCCGATGATGATGATGTTGACGATGTGGATGATGATGATGGTGGTGATGGTGGTGATGATGATAGTGTCCCGATGATGATGTTGATGATGATGTTGCTGAT
>CAUYUJ010005781.1:42500-70000 GCA_963575745.1 Prorocentrum cordatum
CGTGCATGGCTCTTGGTGGTCTTTGCTGTGTTCGTATGGGTCCGCGCGTCTCCCTTTGTTTTCAGCTGCTTCCTGGAACGAGTGGGACGCGAACCTGTTCTGAAAGGGCAGACTGATATGGTCCCACCGCTAACCAGCATCTCTCATCATGCGATTGGGGGCTTGCTTCGTCCATGGTGGGCGCACGATGGTAGGACAGGTCGTGCTCATAAGGAATACTGCGCTCTCCCCCTCTCCTCGCGTCTCCCCGCACATGTATTGTGCGCATCCCGTGTCACTGACGCGGTATGTGGTCTAATGAGGCGTAGTACACGGAAGGCCACATTCTACGCGCGAGGCGCGTATAGCTGAGCGGCTTATTGGATTTCATACATTTTGGTGCTCCTGGGCGGGGATGACAGCTTGACATGCGGACTAGAGTATCCGAGCTCGCGCGCTGACGTGCTCAGAACCTTGAAGAGCTGATGCCCAGGGACGCTAATCACACCATGGCCTCATTGGCGACGGTCCGTGTTGCGTAGGGTAAGCTGGCATTCCGGTTTCGCAGCACGGCCATATTAGCGGCTTCCAGTATATCAGAATCTGTTCGCTGATCGTTATTGTATCGCTTGCTTTGTGTGCACACTGCTTGGCGGCGCACGTCCAGCACCGATGATGCTGCTGTATTCTTTTCGTATCGCACCGCTTGTCTCCCTTTGTTTTCAGTTGCAGCCTGGAACGAGTGGGAAGCGAGCCTGTTCTAACAGACTGACATCGTCCCACCGCTAACCAGCGTCTCTCATCATCCGATATTCGAATGGGGGCTTGCTTCGCCCTTGGTGGGCGAACGATAGTAGGACAGGTCGTGCTCATGAATCATACCGCCCTCTCCCCCTCTCGTCGCGTCTCCCCGCATATGTTTATGAACTTCCTGTCCCACTGATGCGGTATGTGGTCTTATCATGTACAGTGCATGGAGTGCAACACGCCATACGCCAACCGCTCACAACTCATCAGCCTGTTTGGCTTCATACATCTTGGTGGTCCTTTGCGGGGATGACAGCTTCACATGCGGACTAGAGTATACGAGCTCGCGCGCTAACGTGTTCAGAATCTTCTGGAGCTGATGTCCAGGGACGCTAACAGCACCATGGCTTCATTAGCGAGGAACCGTATCACGTAGGTTTAGCATACATTCTGGTCTCGCACGCTGCCGACGGATACTGCTCGACGGTGCGTGCGTGGACCTTGGTGACCTCTGCTGTGTTCGTATGGGTCCGCTCGTCTCCCCAGCTGCTTCCTGGAACGAGTGGGACGCGAGCCTGTTCTAGAAGGGCAGACTGGTATGGTCCCACCGCTAACCAGCGTCTCTCATCATCCGATTGGGGGCTTGCTTCGTCCCTGGTGGGTGCACGATAGTAGCACGTGCTGTTCTCATGGAGCATATTGCCCCTTATCCCGTTATCCCGTCTTCGCCCTCCCGCACATCCATTTCTCACATCCCGTTTCATTGATGCTTTGTGTGGGGTCTTCGAAGGCATGGTACACGGAATGTCATAGTCCACACGCGAAGGGAGTATGTTTGCTCGGTCTGTTGGGCTGCATACGTCTTGGTGGTCCTGGGCGGGGATGACTGCTTGACATGCGGACTAGAGTATCCGAGCTCGCGCGCTGACGTGCTCAGAACCTTGGAGAGCTGAGTCCCAGGGACGCTAGCAGCACGGCCAAATGAGGGACTTCTGATACATGAATATTGGAGGTGAGGGGGTGAGATCGAAGTGGAACGGAGAGCCCCCCTACCGGGAAATCGGTTTCGGTTTCGTGTTCGTGCGTGCCGTGCGTGCGGGCGAGGTGAAGCTGCGTGGGCGGGCGAGAAGGAAGTCTCCTCCGGCTGAGGCGCGGCCAGACCAAATGATTCCTCTCTGGGGGCCGGTGCCGCGCGGTGTCCCGCCTCTGGCTGAGGCGCGGCCGGACCAAATGTTTCCTTTCCGGGGGCCGGTGCCGCGCGGTGTCCCGCCGGTGTCCCGCTGCTGTCCCGTCGGTGTCCCGATGATGATAATGATGATGATGATGCTGATGATGATAGTGATGTTGATGATGTTGATGATGTTGACGATGATGATGATGATGATGATGATGATGATGATGATGATGGTGATGGTGGTGATGATGATGGTGTCCCAATGATGATCATGATGATGATGTTGACGATGTCGGTGATGATGTTGATGATGGTGATGGTGGTGATGATGATGGTGTCCCGATGATGATGATGATGTTGATGATGATGTTGCTGATGATGATGGTGATGGCGCCCCGATGATGATGATGATGATGATGATGATGATGATGATGATGATGATGATTTTGATGATGGTGGCCCGATGATGGTGATGATGATGCTGATGTTGATGATGATGGTGTCCCGATGATGGTGATGGTGATGATGATGATGGTTACGATGATGGTGTCTCGGTGATGATGATGACGTTGCTGACGATGATGATGGTGTCCCGATGATGATGATGTTGATGATGTTGTTCATGATGATGATGAGATGATGATGATGATAATGATGATGATGATGATGATGATGATGATGATGATGGTGGTGTCCCGATGCTGATGATGTTGATGATGATGACGGGGACGATGATGGTGTCCCGATGGTGATGATGATGGTGGTGATGATGATGATGTTGATGCTGATGGTGATGAGGTGATGATGATGATGGTGTCCCGATGATGATGATGATGATGATGATGATGATGATGATGATGATGATGATGATGATGATGATGATGAGGATGATGAGGATGATGATGATGATGATGATGATGAGGATGATGATGATGATGATGATGATGATGACGTTGATAACGATGGTGTTGGTGACGTTGATCTTGAGATCGATTGTGATATCGACTAATATCGATAGTGGGACCGAATGTGAGATAGATTGTGAGATCGATAGTGATATCGATTGTGAGATCGATTGTGAGATCGATAGTCAGATCGATTGTGAGATCGATCGAATGAAATAGATCGAGTGAGATCGATTGTGAGATCGATCGAGTGAGATCGATCGAGCGAGACCGATAGTGAGATCGATAGTGAGATCGATAGTGAGACCGATCGAGTGAGACGTTGGTTCCTCCCCCCCCCGAACCTCCTTATCACCCGAAGGGTGGTCGTATAGGTATACAGATGTATGTGTACGCACACACTCGGATTATAATGAGCTCGCTTGCTGTCATTTTCTTGTGCGCTTCCGGTGCACGCTGCTAGGCGGTTCTTGCCTGGACGTTGGTGGCTGGTGCTGTGTTCTTTCTGGCTGGCACCGCGCGTCTCCCTTTGTTTTCAGCTGCTTCCTGGAACGAATGGGAAGCGAGCCTGTTCTAGAAGGGCAGAGTGGTATGGTCCCTCTGCTAACCAGCGTCTCTTATCATGCGATTGTGTGCTTGCTTCATCCATGGTGGGTGCACGATAGTAGCACGTGCTGTTCTCATGGAGCATATTGCCCCCTTCTCCCGTCTTCGCCCTCCCGCACATCCATTTCTCACATCCCGTTTCATTGATGCTTTGTGTGGGGTCTTCGAAGGCATGGTACACATAATGTCATATCCCACACGCGAAGCGAGTATGTTTCTCGGTCTGTTGGGCTGAATACATCTTGGTGGTCCTGGGCGGGGATGACTGCTTGACATGCGGACTAGAGTATCCGAGCTCGCGCGCTGACGTGCTCAGAACCTTGGAGAGATGAGTCCCAGGGACGCTAGCAGCACGGCCAGATTAACGACTTCTGGTCTATGTATATATGTGTACGCACACACGCGGATTATACTGAGCTCGCTTACTGTCATTTTCTTGTGCGCTTCCGGTGCACGCTGCTTGGCGGTTCTTGTCTGGACGTTGGTGGCTGGTGCTGTGTTCTTTTCAGTTGGCACCGCTCGTCTCCCTTTGTTTTCAGCTGCTTCCTGGATCGAATGGGAAGCGAGCCTGTTCTAGAAGGGCAAAGTGGTATGGTCCCACCGCTAACCAGCGTCTCTCATCATGCGATTGGGGGCTTGCTCCGTCCATGGTGGATGCACGATAGTAGCACGTGCTGTTCTCATGGACTCATGGAGCATATTGCCCGCTTATCCCGTCTTCGCCCTCCCCGCGCATCCATATCTCACATCCCGTTTCATTGATGCTTTGTGTGGGGTCTTCGAAGGCATGGTACACATAATGTCATGTCCCACACGCGAATCGAGTATGTTTGCTCGGTCTGTTGGGCTGCATACGTCTTGGTGGTCCTGGGCGGGGATGACTGCTTGACATGCGGACTAGAGTATCCGAGCTCGCGCGCTGACGTGCTCAGAACCTTGGAGAGCTGAGTCCCAGGGGCGCTGACAACATCTCGGTCATATTTGCGGCTTCCGATACATCATACTAAGTTCGCATCGTGTTACTGTTCCGCGCGCTCCAGGTGAACACGGCTTGGCGGTGCCTGTCGAGATTTTGGTCGTCGGTGCTGTGTTCCTTTCGTACTCTACCCCTCTCCCTTCGTTTTCAGCTGTTTCTTGGAGCGAAGGCGCAGTGGCGTCGTCCCACCGCTAATCAGCGTCTCTCATCATCCGATCGGGGGCGCGCTTCGTCCACGGTGTGCGCACGATGGGTAGGACAGGTAGTGCTCACGAAGCTTTTTGCCCCCTCCCTCTCTCCTCGCCCCTTCCCGTCACATGTATTGCGCATCTCCCGTTTCATTGATGCAGTATGCGGTCTTACAAGGCATCGTAAACGGAGTGCCATATTCCACACGCTACGCGACTATGTTGGTGTGGCCTGTTGGGTTGAATGCATCTTGGTGCTCCTGGGCGGGGATCACAGCTTACCATGCGGACTAGAGTATCTGAGCTCGCGCGCTGACGTGCTCAGAACTTTGGAGAGCTGATGCCCAGGAACGCGAAAGTCTGCACGGCCAGAGTAACGACTTTCGAAACATCAGGCTAGGCTTGCATAGTGTTATTGTCTCGTCCATGGTGGGCGCAGGATAGTGGCACGGTTCGTGCACATGGGGCATACTGCTTCCTTCCCCATCCTCTCTGGAGTGCATCTGTGATGCGTGTACATCCAGTGTCACTGATAAAATGTGTGCTCTCATTCAGCTTGACAGGGAGCCCAGAAATCCATACGCCAAGCTACTACATCCGCACGGTTATGTTGGACCGCAGGCGTTTTGGTGATTTGGGGCGGGGATGACAGCTTGACGTGGCGGACTAGAGTATCCGAGCTCGCGCGGTGACGCTCAGGACCTTGGAGAGCTGATGCCCACTGAGTCTGGACCTCGGTTGCTGTTGCTGTGTTCTTGTCATGTTGGACGTCACGTCTCCTTTTGCTTCAGCTGCTTTCTTGGCGCTCCTGGGCGGGATGACAACTTGACGTGCGGACTAGAGTATCCGAGCTCGTGCGCTGACGTGCTCAGAACCTTGGAGATCTGATGCCCAGGGACGCTACAGCAGCATGGCTTGGTCAGCAACCAGCGATATGATGTCAGAAGACGTTGCCATTAGTTTGTGGCGCTCTTTCGGTGCAAACTGCTTGGCGGTGTACTGGACCACGGTGGCCTGTGCTGTGCTTGTCCGACCGTTTTTTCAGGCCGTGGATGTAATGGTCGTCTTGGACGGGGATGACAGCTTGACATGCGGACTAGAGTATCCGAGCTCGTGCGCTGACGTGCTCAGGACCTTGTAGAGCTGATGCCCACTGCGTCTGGACCTCGGTTGCCGGTGCGGTGCTCTAGTCGCGGGGGACGTCACGTCTCCCATTTTTTTCAGCTGCTTCCTGAAACGAGTGGGAGGCGAGCCTGTTCTGACAGGACAGAGTGACATTAAATGGCCGCTTACCAGAGTTTCGCCCCACTTGATTGGGACTGCGCCTCGTCCATGGTGGGCTCACGATAGTAACATGGTTCGTACTCGCGACGCATCTTTTCTCATCCTTGTCCTGCTCTCTTCTGTTTTGCACATCTGGTTACATTCAAGGCATTCTTTTTCCCTCAGACGTTGGGCACGGAGGGCGCGTTCCACGCGCTGTGGTCGAGTATGTCCGCGCGGTTTGTTGGGGCGCAAACGTCTTGGCGTCTGCGGGCGGGGATGGCAGCTCAACATGCAGACCAGAGTATCCGAGCTCGCGCGCAGACGTGCTCATGACCTTGGAGAGCCGACGCCCCCTGCTCGACGTTTCGTGCCCTGACCTCGGCGGCCGGTGATGTGCTCTAGTCGTTTCGGGCCGCCAGTCTCAAGCAGTGGCGAAGCGTCCTGGCTTGCCCATAGCCCTACCAAACGATGTTCTAAGAACCCTTTCTGGTTTCCACGACATGTTTTTAGAACATTTCTGGTTGAGAGTGTCTTGGTTTAACACATCGGGTTAATGTTCTAAGAACATGGTTATTGTTCTTAGGACATTTCTGGGTTCTAAGAACATTTCGTGGTATGAGTATAGGAACGCCGGGACGGTCGGTCCCTGCTCAACAGTCTGCCCGTGCTTTCAGCTGCTTTCTGGAATGAGTGTGAGGCGAGCCTGGTCTGAAAGGGCACGCCAGAAGACACAGTCTCACTGCTTGTGCGTGCTTCTCACCGTCTCGCTCGGTCGCGCAGAATCAGTACCGTTCAATCGACCCCCATCCCCATCCCCATCCCTATCCAGACCCTCACCATCTCAGCCCCCCCTGTTGGGGATGTACCCCTCGAAGCCCCAAGGAAACTGCCTATACCTCCATCCAGGGGGGTAAATTGGCCAATGGGCCCAGGCCACGCCCACGTCACCCACCAAACCACCCCATCCCAACCCGAAGGCCTCAATTTGCCCTCCATTTCCAGTGGGGGGGGGTCGGGGAACACTGAAAAATGCATGGAACCCGTACCCCCCCCAACTCGAAATTCGGGCGAAATTCGGGTCTTCGGGTTGGGTTGGGGTGGTTTGGTAGGTAGTCACCATGGGGGTAGGGGTCGGTTAGCCGATGCTCAGCGAAAGGTGTCGTTCGCCGAGAACCTGCTCTTCACGCACAGGGGCCTGAGCGGGCCCGTGGTGCTGCAGATCTCCTCGTTCCTCGGCGAGGACCAAGGGAGGGGGACACGTGCGCGGCCGTGCAGGCTTAGGAAGCGTCTGCGAAGGGTCGGCGGCGAGCGAGGGGGGGAAGTGAGAAGGAGAAGGCCTTCTCAGAAGGCGGCGGGACTTCTCAGAAGCCCTCGCGCCTTCTGAGAAGTTTTCAGTGTCTTCGGGGAAGGCTTAGAAAACTTCTCAGAAAGCCCCGGGACTTCGAGCCTTCTGAAAAGGCCCGCCTCTTCTCACTTCCCCCCTCGCTCGCCGCCGACTGGGATCGGCAAGGTCGGATGGAAACAACAAGAGCAGGGCTCGTTTTGATGCCTCTGATTCGATTCTTGTTCGGTTTCGACGGTTTCCGATTCCGATTCGATTCGATTGCGGATTCCGATTTCGATTCCGACTTCTCCATGGAGGCCTACTAGCCTGCCGATGTCGGTCGACTCGACTTCTCCGGACTCGGCTGCCGATTTCCGCCGATCCGATTCATTTCGATTGCATGTCTGACATATATTTGATTCTGGGCTCTCTCCTGCAAGAGTGCGGAAAAAAGGGGGAGGATGAGGAGAAGGAGGAGGAGGAGGAGGAGAAGGAGGAGGAGGCGGAGGATGAGGAGGAGGAGGGGGGGACGAGCGAAGAGGGAGAAGGAGGAAGAGGGAGGAGTATCACGACTTCTTCTTGCACGGGTTTATCCCTGCACTGTAACTGAATACCTTCGCCCAAGCATTGTTTACATGTGAGCTGATAGGTAATGGTAGTGGTAGTGGTAGTGGTAGTGGAAGTGGAAGTGGTAGTCGTACTAGTAGGGCTAGTGGTAGTGGTGTTAGTAGGAGAAACAGTAGTATTTGTAGTCGTCGTCGTCGTCGTCGTCGTCGTAGTAGTAGTAGTAGTAGGAGTAGTAGTAGTAGTAGTAGTAGTAGTAGTAGTAGTAGTAGTAGTCGTAGTAGTAGTAGTAGTAGTAGTAGTAGTAGTAGTAGTAGTAGTAGTAGTAGTAGTAGTAGTATGAGTTGTCGTCGTTGGAGTAGTCGTAGTAGTAGTAGTAGTAGTAGTAGTAGTAGTAGTAGTTGTTGTAGTAGTCGTAGCAGTAGTCGCTGTAATAGTGGTAGAAGTAGAGGTAGTAATATAGTAGTAGTAGTCGTAGTAGTAGTAGTAGTAGTAGTCGTAGTACTAGTCGTCGTAGTAGTGGTAGTATTAGTCGTAGTCGTAGCAGTAGTAGTAGTAGTCGTAGTAATAGTAGTAGTAGTAGTAGTAGTAGTAGTAGTAGTAGTAGTAGTAGTAGTAGTAGTCATAGTCGTAGTCGTAGTCGTAGTAGCAGTAGTAGTAGTATTGGTGGTGGTAGTAGTCGTAGTAGTAGTAGTAGCAGTAGTAGTAGTAGTCGTAGTAGTAGTAGTCGTAGTAGTCGTAGTAGTAGTAGTAGTAGTAGTAGTAGTAGTAGTAGTAGTAGTCGTCGTAGTCGTAGTCGTAGTCGTAGTCGTAGTCGAGTCGTAGTCGTAGTCGTAGTAGTAGTCGTAGTCGTAGTCGTAGTCGTAGTAGTAGTAGTAGTAGTAGTAGTAGTAGTGGTAGTAATAGTAGTAGTAATAGTGGTAGCGTTGATAATCACAGTGGTAGTAGCAGTAGTAGCGTCGCTAGTAGTGGTATTGGTGGTGGTCGAAGTAGAGGGTGTAGTAATAGTAGGGGTGGTAGTACTAGTAGTAGTAGTAGTAGTAGCAGTAGCAGTAGCAGTAGCAGTAGTAGTAGTAGTAGTAGTAGTAGTAGTAGTAGCAGTAGTCGCAGTAGTCGTCGTAGTAGTACTAGAAGTAGTATTATGATTAGTAGTCGTAGTAGTAGTAGTCGTGGTAGTAGTAGTAGTAGTAGTAGTAGTAGTAGTAGTAGGAGTAGTAGTAGTACTACTAGTAGTAGTAGTAGTAGTAGTAGTAGTAGTTGTCGTAGTAGTAGTAGTAGTTGTCGTCGTCGTAGTAGTAGTAGTAGTAGTAGTAGTCGTAGTCGTAGTAGTAGTAGTAGTAGTAGTAGTAGTAGTAGTAGTAGTGGTTTTAGTAGTGGTAGTAGACGTAGTTGAAGTCGTAGTAGCAGTAGTAGTAGTAGTAGTAGTAGTAGTAATAGTCGTAGTAGTAGTAGTTAGTAGTAGTAGTAGTAGTCGTAGTAGTAGTAATAGTAGTAGTAGTAGTCGTAGTAGTAGTAGTAGTAGTAGTAGTAGTCGTAGTAGTAGTAGTAAGTAGTAGTAGTAGTAGTAGTAGTAGTAGTAGTAGTAGTAGTAGTAGTAGTAGTAGTAGTAGTAGTAGTAGTAGTAGTAGTAGTAGTAGTAGTAGTAGTAGTAGTAGTAGTAGTAGTAGTAGTAGTAGTAGTAGTAGTAGTAGTCTAGTAGTAGTAGTAGTAGTAGTAGTAGTAGTAGTAGTAGTAGTAGTAGTAGTAGTAGTAGTAGTAGTAGTAGTAGTAGTAGTAGTAGTAGTAGTAGTAGTAGTAGTAGTAGTAGTAGTAGTAGTAGTAGTAGTAGTAGTAGTAGTAGTAGTAGTAGTAGTAGTAGTAGTAGTAGTAGTAGTAGTAGTAGTAGTAGTAGTAGTAGTAGTAGTAGTAGTAGTAGTCTTAGCGTTGGCATCAACAATACGTATGCGCCTATCAATCATGGTAGTTCTCGGGTCTTGATCACTCCCGCCGAACCCGAACGCGCGCGCGCAGGACAGAGAGGTTGTCATCGACCTTATCCCAGACCAGCAGGAGCCTTGGCGGGGGTTGTTTCCGTTTCTCTGTCGTTGTTTTCCTTTCTTCTTCGCTCTTCCGCTCTTCTCGCTCTTTTCGTGTGTCTTCCTTCGTTCTCCTTTCCCGCCGCGTAGTTGCCCTCTCGTTGCCCTTTTCCAGCGTCCCACTTGTGGCTGCTCGGCTCGCGTCTTGCTTTCGACCTTCTCGACGGTGCGCGGTTGGCTCCGCGTCACTCGCGATCAAAAAGTATCCCTGCCGGCCCGTCCCGAAACGACGCCCAAGCGAGTTGTTTTGGTAAGGGGAGTGTACGGTCGGGGGCGCAGCTGCAGGTCGCGGCCTGCCGCCTCGGCCGCGAGATCCTTTGGGCCCTCCTTCCCCCGTCGGAGGCGTCGTGCGCCGGCGCCGCGGGGGTGTAGAGGATTGCCGCTGCTGTGGCGGTGGCGGCGTAGAGCTGCCCTGGCGGCCCCAGCGTCGGCCCTCCATAGCGGCGGCTCGGGCGGCGACCCCGGCGGCGACCCTGGTGGTGGCTCTGGCGCGACTCGGGGCGACGGCGGCCATGGTCCAAAAAGGGCGAATGCTGTTTTTGGCGTCCCCCCTTGGAGGCCGACAACTCGCCTCTTGGGGCCCTCGCCTCTTGGGCGCCTCTTGGGCGCTCTTGGGGCCTTTTTGGGGTTCTCTTGGGCCATCTTGGGGTCATCTTGATGCCTCAAAGGTTTATCGGAAACGACAAGGCGAGGAGGCACACCATTTGATATGCCTTAATTCGGTTTTGGACGGGTTTTGGCCTCACCCTTAGCCGCCTTGGGGGCGTCTTGGAGCCTTTTGGCGGTATGTCGGAGGCTATCCTGAACCATGTTCGGCTATCTTGAGTCATCTTGGAGGCCATTTTGGGATATCTTGGGCTGTCTGGGCGGCGTCCCCCCGTCCAGACCCAGGGGAGGGGGGGAGGTGAATCTCCCCGAATAGGGGAAGGGAGAACCTGGAACAGGAAACGCGCTAGACCACCTGCGTCCAAAGGGCTGCTGGGATTTCCCCCCCTCCCTCCCCCCCCCGTCGAAACCTTCAGAATGGCTTCTTGGGGCTCTCTTGGGCCGCTGTTGGGGCCCGCCTGGGCCCTCCAGAGGCTTTACCTGGCGATCGTGGAGCTATCTTGACGCCCCAGAAGCCAAATCTGAAACGAGAAGGCGAGGAGGCGACAGCCGTTCCTGATTTCCATCGATGTTCGAAGGACTCTGCCCTTTCGGGGGCGCCCTTCGAAGGCTCCGAGGCCATTTGGAGACGCCTGAGTCAAGGGCATACAAAAACGCCCGTACCCTGGTTTACGAGGCGCTGTGCGCTTAAACTCCTGTGGGCTGACAGGGTAAACCCTGCGTGATGTGCCGCGTCCTGGCGGCTCTAGGCTTTGGGGGGTCCCAGGAGGTGTACAGACCACGCACTTGTAACCCAGGGTAGGGTTGTGAGGGCGGTCTTGAAACTTTTGGTGGCATGTTGGAAGCTATCCTTAGCCATCCTGAGCTATCTTGTGCGATCTTGGATGCCATCTTGGGCCATCTGGGGCCCTCTTGGAAGCATCCTGGTCCGCTTTGGTCCGTCTAGCCCTTCGCGCCCACCCCAGACCCAGGGGAGGGGGGGTATGGGGAAGAGGGGGTGTTGGAAGAACGAACTCGTCGAACCACCTGCGCCCTGAAGTTCTGGCGGGATTTGTCCTCGTCTCTTCTTGCCCCTCGAGGGTTGACCAGCAGTAGCCCCCCTCTCTTCTTCGCTAGGAGCGGCAGCTGTTCAACTGGATCAAGTCCTACGCGATTCGCCACCCCACGGCCCACGCGTTGTCGGCGGTGCGGGAGCTCATGCGGAGGCAGTCCTCCTTCTCTCCACATCCGCGCGTTCAGTCAACCTGGCGGGGGCACTTGGTCACATGCATGGGCGTGGAAACTGCTGCGTTTCATTGTTCCTGCTCCTACTCTTTGAACATTTTCGCTTCGCTTTCTTGACTTACCTCCTCTTGCTTAGTTCTCTCTCTCTCTCTCGCTCTCTCTCTTCCTCTCCCTCTCTATCCCTCTCTCTTGATATTTTCAATGCTTCTCTCTCCCTCTATCTCCATATTCGCATCTACTCTATCTCTCCTTGGCTCTCTCTCTATATAGGTATCTCACGTTTTTTCGTTGCTCCTACATCTCTCTCTCTCTCGCCCAGACGTGTGCATTTTTCTCGGCGAGGACAATCGAGGAACATTCTGGATCATCGAGCAGCAGAAACACGCGCGAAACCGACGAATGCGCGGGGAATGGGTGTCCGAGCGGCGGCGAGACATGGGGTGCAGGCAGGGGCCCCACGGGGGCCCTCTTAGGGCCCCTGCTGGCTCCACTGGGGGCCCCAGAGGGCCCCCCCTTTAGGGCCCCCTTTCCGAGGTGCCACCTCTACGCTGGAGGTGCAGGTCCCTGCGAATACGAGTACAACCACTACATGGCCATTGGGAGGCGGCGTTGATGCTGCAGGGCGCTGCCTGGCGAGTTGTTCGGCGCCACTGCCGCCAGGGCAGGCCCCAAAGGGCCCCCAGTTGAGGCCCCCTCGCCATTTTGCCACCCGCCCGAGAGTGCGGCTGCGTGCTTGACACGCGACCCGCCGGTGGGGTGCGCGCCAGCCCGCCGGCGCAGAGCGAGTGGGAGGGGCCGCCCCCTCCCCCCCCCGCGGTTAGGTCGGGCCTGTCCCCTTACAGGGGGATTTTGAATGAAAAATAAGAATATTCAGAAAATGTTCAAAAGATGTCAAGAAGTATTCAAAAAATAGTCACCAGACTATTTTTTGACTATTCTTGAATATTCCCCTATAGAGGGACAGGCGCGACTTAACCCCGGGGCGCCGCAGAGCCGCGCGCCCGCGGGGGTCTCGGCGCGGGCCGGCGCGGCCCGCAGCAGGAGCTGCAGGGCGGGGCACGCGGCAGGAGGAGCGGCAGCCGGCCACGCGCGTCACGTCGGAGAGACATAGGGCCGCTGGCATTCGAGCATTCGAGCCGTCCACGCGCAGAAGGGGGTTTCGCCGAGCGCGTTTCACTATTCGCAAAGTTTCTACTCGCAAACTTCCTCAAAACACTGCTAGTCCCCGTGCCTAGATCCCCTGTGGCGGATCCAGGCCATTTGCGAGTAGTTACCTTGCGAGTAGCGGAACGCGCCTGTCCTGGGTTGGGGGGCGAATGTTTCCTAGAAGCACCCCGGTTCCCAGGAGGCGCGGGCCTTGACTGTAGATGTAGGGCCCGCGCCTTCTGGGGAGCAGCATCCTTTGAAGGGGCCTTTCCATCTCCCCCCCTGACCCCACTCTGCGCGCCGCCAAGGCAAGGAGGAAGTGCTGGCGTCGAAGTCCTCCAACGTGCGGGCGTCTGCGGTGGGCAGTCCGCCGTCGCCGCCTTCTTAAGTGCTCCCACCTGTCCTCCTTCTTGCTCCTTTTCTTTCTCCCTCCCAGCCCCTCCTCCTGCACCTCCTTCTCCTTCTCCATTCCTTCTCCTTATAATTCGATAACTCCTCCCTGTCGCACCCCGAGGCCAGTTTTTAGGGCGGGCTGGGCGTTTCGCCTGAGACTTCCTCACCATTTGTGACTATGAAGGTAAACAAGTGACAACGGTTTCATATACGGAGGGCGGGTCATTTTCAAAATGTGGCTCTCGCTTTAGCGCCGCGCACATTCGTTTTCAACAAATGCAAGAGTTTCACGGATTGAGGGCGGGTCGTTTTCAAAATAAGGCTCTCGCCTTAGCGCCGCGCACATTCGTTTTCAACATTTGCAAGAGTTTCACGGATTGAGGGCGGCTGGTTTTGAAAATGTGGCTCTCGCCTTAGCGCCGCGCACATTCGTTTTCAACATGTGCAAGGGTTTCACGGATTGAGGTCGGGTCGTTTTCAAGATGTTGCTCTCGCATTCGCGCCGCGCACATTCGTTTTCATATTTTGCATGATATTCACGGAATGAGAGCGGGTCGTTTTCAAAATGTGGTTCTCGCCTTGGCGCTGCGCACATTCGTTTTCAACATGTGCAAGAGTTTCACGGATTGGGAGCGGGTGGTTTTGAAAATGTGGCGTCTCTTTCGCGCCGCGCACATCCGCTTTCAAACTTTGCAAGAGTTTCACGGATTGAGGGCGGTTCCATTTAAGAATGTTGTTCTCGCTTTGGCGCCGCGCACATTCGTTTTTAACACTTGCAAGAGTTTCACGGATTCCCATGATCAGCGTACCAGAAATTGTGTTTTGGAAGGACTCAGGACTATGCGGGCGCAACATTTATTTTGATTCGCTGTGTTGAAGTCCCGAACATGGCGTTGGCACGATTCTGGATCGTCAAGACGCAGCAGTCATGTTGATACGTGGCGTTGAAATCCCGAGAACAATGTTTTGGCACGCTTCAGGATCTTCAAACTGTTGTCTTCCAGCGAGGCAGTTCTCTCAATGGAAATGAACCGTTTTAGGGGCTTATGAAGAGGGAGCTTGAAGGGAGGGGTAATTCCAACATCGTTGATGACTCTTGGGTTTCCACTGGTCCTCCTCCTCCTCCTCCCTTCCCCCTCACTCCTCCCGCATCGCCCGTGCTGCCTTTCACAGTCGCTGTTCTTCACCAGGCTCTGCAGACCTACCGCTTTTCGGAGTCTCGCCCTGGGAGCCCGAGGAGCGGTGAATATGGATACCTGCCCGCCTCTGCGGGCGGGAGTGGGGATTGGACCCCAGAAGAGGAAGAAATGGAGGCCTCCTGGCCGGACCGCCCACGTGCAACGTGGACACCCAGAGGTGCAGACCTCTTCCCCGGGGCCGCATCCCCTGGGGCCCAGTAAGAGCCCCCAGGGGCCGAACCTGGCCGACAGCCTGCCGCTCGTAGTGCTTCTTGGAAGCGGCGGGGCCGTTTTTCTAGTTCCGGCGCCGTCTTTGTGTCGGTTCCGTCGCTCCTGTTCTGGCTTTGGCTCTTCCCTTTCGGCGAGCCGCTTTTTGCATCGCTTCCACTCTCAAGGGCAGGTTTTTTTGGGTGGGAAGCGGTAGAAGCACGGCATTGCTGTGCCCAAGAACCACTTAAACTACGGGGCAACGACAGAGCGGGATATGCATGGGGGGGATGCATCGACCCCCAACCGCCCACTGATCGCCAGTAGGGGCCCTACAGCCCACCCCTTCCGCAGGAACCCGCGGATGTACAATCGTGGGCCTACCGCCGATCTAGCGGCGAGGCGTCGCCGATCCCAGGTCGATGCTTCCCCCTATCGCAGGCCTAGAGGTTGACACCAACACCAGTATCGGCGGCGTGCCTCCACCCAGGGACGAAGATCCCGATCTCGGTAATGGTGGTAATATTGGTGCCGTCCGAGGGTCTTGTGGACGTCCTTAGGTGCAGACAGAAGTCGTCTGGCCCCGGGTCGTCTCTGGAGCCGCACGGGGAGGCCTTGGGGGGCCCCCAGGTGGTCCTAGACGAGGATCAGAGGAGGGCCATCTGTGATAGTGGTCGCACGATTGGAGAGGCGGTGCCGCCGACCCTGATCGAAAGGGCTAGGAGTGGGGGGAGGAAACGGAGGATGAGGAGGAGGAGGAGGAGGAGGAGGAGGAGGAGGAGGAGGAGGAGGAGGAGCAGGAGCAGGAGGAGGAGGAGGAGGAGGTCCCGATCTCGGTAATGGTGGTAATATTCTGGCTGCCAAGGTGACCGAACTATTAAACACCAACACCGAAATCTAGGATCATCTTCCCCCTGTGGAGGCAACCCGTTGTGTTGGTGTTGGTGCTCATTTCCAGGGCTTCCAACTCTATGCCTATCCCCCCCCCATCGCTGCTCCCCCTAAGCTCCCGCTGATTTTTCCCCATGACGCGCGGGGGCCCGGCGGCCAGGCATGCCCGTCGTCGTTGACACTGGGTGTCTTTGGACTCCCAGATCCCCTCCTGCTTCGGGAGCCGATGTGCCAGTGCTGTGTTCGGCGATTCTCTCGGCGGGCCCGAACCCGATCTGCTTCAGCCGCCCTCCGACCGACGTGCATCGCCCCCGCGAACCCATCCCGGGGCGCGCCCGGGCCAGGACCTCGAGGCGGCTCCTGCCGCGGCGGCGCGAGGCTCCCCCGGCATCGTGGACGCGTGAGACTGGAGCACGCCGGAGCTCGGGTTAGCCGACGCTTTTTGATCGGCGGCGGCGACGGGGGCGAACAGCCCAGGGGCGGGCATTACGCGTACCCCGCCGGGGAGCGTCGCCGAAGCCATGTACCATCGGCCCCCCTGGATACCTGTATTGCTCCCCCCGGGGCTCTTCGCCCCCATCGTCGCCTCCGATTTGATGGGCCCGTTCCAGATTTCGACGGTCCAGTTTTCGTGGGATGTCTGCAGCGGGAGCTCGCGTCAAGTGGGTCTCATCGTGTTCTTGACGGCCCCGTCAGGCCAACCCGAGCCCTTCTAACCTGAGTCTTACGCCCCACGACGGGAGGCCCGAGGACGACGAAAAACTTCGAGCGCAGGCTTCCGACGATGTGTTCTTTTCAGTGCGCTGCCTCGGAGGTCCCGACCGCTTGTCGGGACGGGAGGTAGTTTTTCGGCCCGGATCTTTCTTTGATGTCGCCCGGGCTTCATAACGGTCCCCAGGGGCCGAAATAGAGGAAACAGGCCCGGATGGAACACATCACATCGTCGGAGGAGACCGTCGACGTTGTTTCGGACCTTCGATGGACGGAACTGCGGCCCGCCGTTTCGCGTTTCGGGAGGGGTGGTGACGACTGATCGGGGCCATATGCGAACCCTACCCCTACCTCCCACGATTTCTGAGGGGGGCAGGGGCAGGGTTCGCATGTGGCCCCCCAGACTGAGCGGGGGGTGGCTATCTGTCCAGATTTCATGGATCGATTCTCTCCTGTCATTACTGCCCTTGGTCCCCCCCCTGGTCCGCGCGCGCGCCTTGGGCCGTGATGTGCGACCCTCCCTCTTGGACGCCCCCGACCGTTACCGCTGCGGGTGCGAGTGCCGAGCGCTGCCGCCTTGCCGCCGCCTTGCCACGAGAGGCCGGGCGGGGCCGGCTTCAAGCGGCTTGCGGATGCCTGGTGGTCGAACGTGGCGGCCAAGGGCTGCGGCGTGCCGGAGGACCGGAGGAGGAGGTAGGCAGCGAGAGGGAAGGGGGAGGGATTCTAATATTCGTAGTAAGAAGAATACGAGGATACATAATTACTGCAATCAGTACTAATCAGAATACTCAGAGTCATAGTAATATCAATAATGCTAGTTCTACTACGAATATTGTTATTCATCTGAATAAAAATAACGATCTTACAACAAAAAGACGTCGAACAATATAACGAGTTGTAATATTACGGAGAAGAGTACGAATACGACGACTGCTAGTAATCAGCATAATAAGCAACATGTACATGTTGATTTTAATCTTACTGCTACTAGTATTAACAAAGTATGAACATGAATGGTATTGAAAAGCTATTCGCGAATTCAGCAGGTATGCGAACACACACAGTCATGACAATGACATAACCACGAACAATATACTTATGCGAAGAAAATGAAGAAGACGAATGTTAACAATAATAGAAACAATAATAGCAAGACGAGGAATAATAACACACATGATATTAGCAATACGAGCAATGACGAAATTTGTATTATTTTCACTACTACAAAGAATAGAACAATAATGAAACTACGATTATTCGGAATAATAGTAATAACACCCATACCAGTATTGCTATTATCTGTATTAGTCGGAGGTGAGGGGGTGAGATCGCAGAAGAACGGAGAGCCCCCCTACCGGGAAATCGATTTCGGTTTCGTGTTCGTGCGTGCCGTGCGTGCGGGCGAGGCGAAGCTGCGTAGGCTGGCGAGAGGAAAGTCTCCTGTGGCTGAGGCGCGGGCGGACCAAATGTCTCCCTTCCGGCACCTGGTGGCGCGCGGTGTCCCGCCGGTGTCCCGCTGTGACTGAGGCGCGGCCAGACCAAATGTCTCCCTTCCGGCAACCAGTGGCGCGCGGTGTCCCGCGGGTGTCCCGCCGGTGTCCCGTCGGTGTCCCGATGATGACTGTGATGATGATGTCGATGGTGTTGATGATCATGATGGCGATGGTGGTGATGATGATGGTGTCCCGATGATGATGTTGACGATGTTGATGATGATGATGGTGATGGTGGTGATGATGATAGTGTCCCGATGATGTTGATGTTGATGATGATAATGTTGCTGATGATGATGGTGTCCCGATGATGATGATGATGATGATGATGATGATGATGATGATGATGATGATGATGATGATGTTGATGTTGATGTTGATGATCATGATGATGTTGATGATGATGGGATGAGGATGAGATGATGATGATGATGATGATGATGATGATGATGATGATGATGATGATGAAGATGATGATGATGATGATGATGATGATGATGGTGTCCCGATGATGGTGGTGATGATGAGGTTGATGATGATGCTGTTGATGATGATGATGCTGATGATGATGGTGTCCCGATGATGATGATGATGATGATGATGATGATGATGATGATGATGATGACGATGATGGTGTCCCGTTGATGATGATGATGTTGATGATGAGGATGGTGATGAGGTGATAATGATGATTTTGATGATGGTGGTCCGATGATGGTAATGATGATGATGATGATGATGATGATGATGATGATGATGATGATAATGATGATGATGATAATGATGATGATTATGATGCTGATGTTGGTGTTGATGATGGTGTCCCGATGATGATGATGTTGATGATGCTGATGTTGCTGATGATGATGATGGTGTCCCGATGATGATGTTGATGATGTTGTTCATGATGATGATGAGGATGATGATGAGATGATGATGATGATGATGATGATGATGATTATGATGATGATGATGATGATGGTGGTGTTCCGATGATGACGATGTTGCTGGTGCCCCGATGATGATGATGTTGATGATGATGATGGTGACGATGATGGTGTCCCGATGATGATGATGCTGGTGATGATGATGCTGATGATGTTGATGATGATGGTGCTGAGGTGGTGGTGATGATGATGATGATGGTGTCCCGATGATGATGATGATGATGATGATGATGATGATGATGATGATGATGATGATGATGATGATGATGTTGATGGCATTGATGACGATGATGTTGATGATGACGATGACGTTGACTGTAAGATCGATTGTGATATTGATAGTGAGATCGAGAGTGAGACCGAATGTGAGATCGACTGTGAGATCGATGGTGAGATCGAGAGATCGATAGTCAGATCGATTGTGAGATCAATCGAATGAAATATGTCGAGTGAGATCGATTGTGAGATCGATCGAGTCAGATCGATCGAGCGAGACCGATAGTGAGATCGATAGTGAGATCGATAGTGAGACCGATCGAATGAGACGTTGGTTCCTCCCCCCCGAACCTCCTTATCACCCGAAGGGTGGTCGTATAGGTAATACTATGGTTATTACTGTTAGTGCTACTCTTCTTCTTTCTTATTGTCAGTGATTACTGTGATACGTAGTCTGATTATTTTTAATACTATTAATCGCAATCGTATCAATAATGCTGCTAGCGAGGAGTGGGAAAGAAGAGGAGAGGGGAGGGAGAGGGATGAAGAGAAGGGGGAGGATGAGGAGGAGGAAGGGCAGGTGGTGGCGGAGGAGGCGGAGGAGAAGGAGGAGGAGGAGGCAGGATGGAGGGAGGGAGAGAGGAGGGGGCTAGCTAGGTGTGCTTCGCCGTAACTGATTTCCCATCCCACCCATCCCTTCCCACGGTGCTGCTGTTTTCTCTATCCACCGACGGGTATCTTACCGGACCTGGAAGCCCCAAAGGAGCCCATCGTGTTATGTGCAATATTCGAAGGGGGGGCATGTACAGTGGAGGAGGAGGAGGTAGCGGATGAGCAGGAGGATGAGACAGACGAAGAAGTTGGTGAGGAAGGATGCAGATGAGGAAGGACGATGACGAGGAAGAGCAGCGGCAGCCGGATCAGGGGTGGATGAAGCGGGAGGAGCAGGAGGAACAGGGATGGCGGGGGAGAGGCAATGAAGGGGGCGAGAACGATGGGAAAGCATTCGGATCCAGAAATGTTGCCCGCGCTGGGGCGAGAGCGCCTTTCTGAGCGACACGTGCAACGCGCCGACCCTTGAATGAGGCCAACGCTGCAGCAGGAGCACCGCATTGAAACACCAGAGGCATTCCGATTCGGGAACACATTGCATGACACACCATCTTCTGGAATTCAGTGGGAAAACAACACGGACAGGTGGGATACTTTCAGGACATAGTCGGCGAAGAGAGGAGAAGTGTATTCGGATCAGGCCAGGTGCGCTTGCGCCACATCTGAGATCATGCACCGCCCAGCCAGTCCTTCCCATTTCGCTGATCTCCCTCCGCCCGCCGACGTGTGTCACAACGGACCTGGAACTCCCAAAGGGGTTCCATCGTGTTGTACGCAATAAGAAAGGTGGAGCTTCGTACATTGGAGGAGGAGGTGGCGGATGAGCAGGAAGATGAGCAGGGAAGACAAGAAGGAGGATGAAGCAGGAGGGGGACGATAACGATTAGTAGCAGCAGGAGCTGGAGTGGAACGAGTGGGATGAGCTGGAGGAACATGAGAGGGCGGATGAGGGGGAAGACGAGGGAGGTGACAACGATGAGGAAGGACTCGGGTCCAGAAAACTGCCCGCGCTTGGAAGAGACCGCCATTTTGAACGAAGGGAGCAAACCGCCGATCCTAGACTGCGGCCCACGCTGCAGCGGAACCACCATTTTGAAACACCAAAGCGTTCCGATGGGAAACATCCATCCGAAGTACACACTTTTGAATTCTTGTGTGCGAAACAACTGATGGTGAGGATGGAACATCTCCTGGACAGAGTCAGGGGAGAAGGGAGGGTCGTCTTCATGTTGAGTACACGTTGTGTAGTTGTGGATGGGGGAGGAGGAGGAGGAGGAGGAGGAGGAGGAAGAGGACGAGGAGGAGGAGGAGGAGGAGCAGGAGGAGGAGGAGGAGGGGGAAGATAAGGAGGAAGAGGAGGAGGTGGCCAGTAAAGGACTTAGGACGCGTCTTCGGACGTCGGATTTGACTGGCCCGGTTCTCTCGCGCATCTTCTCTATCAGGGAGAGTTTCGTGGGCCGCTAGGGAGCCAAGGGAGAATAAAGGATACCACCGACAACATGTTGAAATCCACAGCGAACGCGTTTCAGGCGTTCTCGTATTTTTCCCAACCATCCCATGGTGTTGGGTCCTCGTTTTGAAGAGACAGCGCCCCGCGTTCGTTCTTTCCTTCTTCCTCCTCCCTCTCGTCCTTCCTCCCCTGCGTGCATCGGTCTACCATTTCGGCACACCCCTCACTCGTTTCGTGGCTCTATATGGGGGCTCCACCGAAGGCCTCAGTGGCGGCGTCCACATGCGCCCCCGCTGCCGATTTGGGCACCCCCCCCCACGTTTCGTGGCCCAGCAGGGAGCTCACACCGAATGCCCCAGTAGCGGCGTTCGCATGCGTCCCCGCCACCAATGTCGGCCCAGTCGGCACACCCCTCACACGTTTCGTGGCCCCACACGGAGCTCCACCGAAGGTCCCCGTGGCGGTGTCCACATGCGGCGTCCCCACATTTTCGGCACCCCCGTCACGCGATTCGTGGCACACCGCATCACACGTTTCGTGGCCCCACAGGGAGCTCCACCGAAGGCCCCAGTGGCGGTGTACACATGCGCCCCCCGCCACCCATTTCGTCACACCCCTCACACGCCTTGTGGCCCCACAGGGAGCTCCACCGAAGGCCCCAGTGGCAGTGTCCACATGCGTCCCCGCCCTTCATTTCGGCACACCCCTCACGCGCTTCGTGGCCCCACAGGGAGCTCCACCGAAGGCCCCAGTGGCGGTGTCCACATGCGTCTCCGCCACCCATTCGGCACACCCATCACACGTTCCGTTCCTTGCCCCCATGGGGAGCTCCACCGAAGGGCCCAGCGGCGGTGTTCCACACATTTTCGGCACTTCCCTCATACGATTCGTGGCTCCATGGAGAGCTCCACCGAAGGCCTCTGCGGCGGTGTCCACATGCGTCCCAGCCACCCATTTCGGCACACTCTCACACGTTTTCGTGGCCTTACACGGAGCTCCACCGAAGGTCCCAGTGGCGGTGTCCACATGCGTCTCCGCCCTTCATTTCGGCACACCCCTCACACGCTCCGTGGCTCCATAGGGAGCTCCACCGAAGGCTCCAATGGCGGTGTTCGCATGCGTCCCCGCCACCCATATCCCACACGTTTCGTGGCCCCACAGGGAGCTCCACCCAAGGCCTCAGTGGCACAGTTCGTATGCGCCCCCACGAATTTCGACCCCACCCACACGGTTTGTGGCTCCAAAGGGAGCTCCACCGAAGACGATATTCGCAGTTGGGGTACTGACAATGGCATATGGGTGGGTCCTTCGCCCGGATAATAATATGTTTTCATTATTTTCATGGCCGTCGCTCTCAGGATGTCCAGTGGCGGGCCGAAACAAAAAGGGGTGGGATGGGAAAGGGGGTGGAGTACGAGATCTGAAAGAGCGCGCTTGTGGCACACTTCTCACTAAAAGGGGACCCCAGTTTCAAGCTACCCCCGCCCCCCTCCCTTGGGGGAAAGCGAGGGGGGCTTCCAAAGCTCCCCCCCTCCCCCCCTTTTGTGGACATTTCGGAGCCGTCCCTAGTTAATGGCGGCGTTGGCTTGGAAGCCTCCTTTTCGGGTACCCCCCCCTCCTTGTCGCAGCTGAGATTGCCGTGCCAAGTGGGGGGGGGCTTCAAAGCTACCCCCCTTCCTTTTTCGGAGCCCAAGGCAAGCCCTGGCTTACCTTTCCAAGGGGGGGGGCTTCGGAAGCTACCCCCCCTCCATTTCGCAGCTGAGATTGCCGTGCCAGGGGAGGGGCTTCAAAGCTAACCCCACCTCCCACCTTCTCCGGAGCCCGAGGTTAGCCAGGGCTTCCCTTTCAAAGGGGAGGGGCTTCGGAAGCTACCCCCTCCTTTTCGTAGCTGATGTTGGTTTGCGAAGGGGGGGCTTCAACACTATTCGTTTTTTCCTAACCATCCTTTGGTGTTGGGTCGTCGTTTTGAAGAAACGATGCCTCGCGTCTCCTCCTCCTCCTCCTCCTCCTCCTCCTCTTCCGACTCATCTCCTCCTCTTCTCCTCCTTTCTCCCGTCACCCCTTGGCTTTGGCACACGCCTCATGCTTTTCGTGGCACCATAAGGAGCTCCACCCAAGGCTTCAGAGGCTGCGTTCACATGCGGCCTTCTGTCACTTTGGCACGCTCCTCACACGCTTCGTGGCATCCGAAGGCTCCAGTGGCTGCGTTCACGTGCCGCCCCCGTTTCACTTTGGCTCACCACTCACACGTTTCGTGGCCCCATAGGGAGTTCAACCGAAGGTCCCGGCTGTGTTCACATGCCGCTTCCTGTCCACTTTGGCACACCCCTCACACGTTTCGTGGCCCCAAAGGGAGCTCCACCCAAGGCCTTAGTGGCTGCGTTCACATGCCGCCTCCTGTCCACTTTGGCCCACCCCTCAAACGTTTCGTGGCTCCATGTGGGAGCTCACCGAAGGCCCCAGTGCCTGCGTTCACATGCCGCCTCCTGTCCACTTGGGACACCCTTCGCACGTTTCGTGGCCACATAGGGAGCTCCCCCGAAGGCCCCGGTGTCTGCGTTCGCATGCTCCCCCCTCCACTTTGGCACACCCTTCACACTCTTCGTGGCCCCATAGAGAGCTGCACCGAAGGGCCCAGCAGCGGTGTTCGCATGCGTTCCCTCCACCCATATCGGCACTTCCCTCGTACGTTTCGTGGCTCCATTGGGAGCTCCACCGAAGGCCTCAGCGGCGGTGTTCGCATGCATCTCCCCCGCCCAGTACGACGCTTCGTGGCCCCATAGGGAGCTCCACCGAAGGCCCCACTGGCGGTGTTCGCGTGCCTATCTCCCGCTCAGTACAGCGCTTCGTGGTCTCCTAGGGAGCTCCACCGAAGGCCCCAGTGGCGACGTTGCATGGTGAGCGTCGCTTCCGAGGAAGAGAATAAAATAAGGGGGGGGGCTTCCGGCAGGGGAGGTCCAAAGGGGGGGGGGTAGCTAAGCCCCCCGCTTTTAAGATAGGGAGGGGCGGGGGAGGAGCTTCCGGAGCGCCAAAGGACGGCACTTTGGCACACCCCTCACACGTCTCGTGGCCCCATAGGGAGCTCCACCCAAGGCCTTAGTGGCTGCGTTCACATGCCGCCTCCTGTCCACTTTGGCACACCCCTCACGCGTTTCGGGGCCCCATAGGGAGCTCCACCGAAGGCCCCAATGCCTGCGCTCGCATGCCCCCCCCTCCCTAGTTTGGCACACCCCTCATACGTTTCGTGGCCCCATGGGGAGCTCTACCCAAGGCCGTAGTGGCATGGTTCGTATGCGCTTCCCTCACCCAGCACAACGTCTCGTGGTCCCATAGGGGGCTCCACGTTTCGGGGCTCCATGTGGGGGTCCACCGAGGGTCCTATTGGCGGTGTCCGCATGCGTTTCCCCCACCCAATACATCGTTTTTGTAGCACCACAGAGAGCTCCACCGAAGGCCCTAGTGGCGGTGTCCGCATGCGCTTCCCAGACCCGGTGCAGCGTTTCGTGGCCCCACAAGGAGCTCCACCGAAGGGCCCAGCGGCTGCGTCCGCATGCGTTTCCCGCACCCAGTGCAACATTTCGTGGCCCCATAAGGAGCTCCACCGAAAGCCCCAGTGGCGGTGTTGGCATGCGTTTCCCCTACCCAGCACGGCGCTTCGTGGGCCGTAGGGGGGGGGCTCCACCGAAGGCTCCTCTGGCGGCGTTCGCATGCGTCTACTCCACCAGGTAGAACGGTTCGTGGGCTCATAAATAGCTCCACCGAAGGCCTCAGCGGCGGTGTTCGCATGCATCTCCCCCGCCCAGTACGACCCTTCGTGGCCCCATAGGGAGCTCCACCGAAGGCCTCACTGGCGGTGTTCGCATTCCAGTCTCCCACTCAGTACAGCGCTTCGTGGTGCCATATGGAGCGCCACCGAAGGCCCCAGTTGCGACAGTGCATGGTGAGCGTCGCTTCCGAGGAAAAGAAGAAAATGAGGGAGGAGGCTTGCGGCAGGGGAGGTCCAAAGGGGGGGGGAGCTAAGTCCCCCCCCTTGGGAAAGGGAGGGGCGGGTGGGGGAGCTTCCGGGGCGCCAAACGAGGGCATTTTGGCACACCCCTCACACGTCTCGTGGCCCCATAGGGAGCTCCATAAAAAGGCCGTAGTGGCTGCGTTCACGTGCCGTCTCCTGTCCACTTTGGCCCACTCCTCACACGTTTCGTGGCCCCAAGGGAGCTTCACCGAAGGTCCCAATGCCTGCGTTCACATGCCGCCTCCTGTCCAATTTGGCACACCCCTCAAACGCTTCGTGGCCCCAAAGGGAGCTCCACCGCAGGCCTTAGTGGCTGCGCTCGCATGCCCCCTTGGCACACCCCTCATACGTTTCGTGGCCCCATTGGGAGCTCTACCGAACGCTGTAGTGGCATTGCTCGCATGCGCTTCCCTCACCCAGCACAGCGTTTCGGGGCTCCATGGGGGGTCCACCGAAAGCCCCAGTGGTGGTGCCCGCATGCGTTTCCCCTACCCAGTACAGCTCCACCGAAGGCCCTAGTGGCGGGGTCCGCATGCGCTTCCCAGACCCAGTGCAGCGTTTCGTGGCCCCACAAGGAGCTCCACCGAAGGGCCCAGTGGCTGTGCTCGCATGCCCCCCCCCTCCACTTTGGCACATCCCTTACACGTTTCTTGGCGCCACAGGGAGCTCCACCGAAGGCCCCAGTGGCATGGTTCGCATGCGTTTCCCTCACCCAGCACAACGTCTCGCGGTCCCATAGGGGGCTCCACGGAAGGCTCCACTGGCGGCGTTCGCATGCGTCCACTCCACCCGGTAGAACGTTTCGCGGGCTCTTAAGGAGCTCCACCGAAGGCCTCAGCGGCGGTGTTCGCATGCATCTCCCCCGCCCAGTACGACGCTTCGTGGCCCCATAGGGAGCTCCACCGAAGGCCCCACTGGCGGTGTTCGCGTGCCTGTCTCCCACTCAGTACAGCGCTTCGTGGTCTCACAGGGAGCTCCACCGAAGGCCCCAGTGGCGGTGCCCGCATGCGTTTCCCGTACCCAGTACAGCGTTTTGCAGCACCACAGAGAGCTCCACCGAAGGCCCTAGTGGCGGGGTCCGCATGCGCTTCCCACAAGGAGCTCCACCGAAGGGCCCAGCGGCTGCGTCCGCATGCGCTTCCGGCACCCAGTACAGCGTTTCGTGGCCCCATAGGGAGCTCCACCGAATGCCCCAGAGGCGGTGTTGGCATGCGTTTCCCCCGCCCAGTACAACGTTTCGTGGCCCCACAGGGGGCTCCACCGAAGGCCCCAGTGGCTGTGCTCGCATGCCCCCCCCCCCCCACTTTGGCACATCCCTTACACGTTTCTTGGCCCCACAGGGAGCTCCACCGAAGGCCCCAGTGGCATGGTTCGCATGCGTTTCCCTCACCCAGCACAACGTCTCGTGGTCCCATAGGGGGCTCCACGGAAGGCTCCATTGGCGGCGTTCGCATGCGTCCATTCCACCCGGTAGAACGTTTCGCGGGCTCTTAAGGAGCTCCACCGAAGGCCTCACCTGCGGTGTTCGCATCAATCTCCCTCGCCCGGTACGACGCTTCGTGGCCCCATAGGGAGCTCCACCGAAGGCCCCACTGGCGGTGTTCGCGTGCCTGTCTCCCACTCAGTACAGCGCTTCGTGGTCTCACAGGGAGCTCCACCGAAGGCCCCAGTGGCGACGTTGCATGGTGAACGTCGTTTCCGAGGAAGAGAAACTACCCAGGGACGTACCCAACCCTTTGTACACATGAGGCGACTATACATCGGACCGCTCAATACAAAACGCGAAGCGAGCACTGAAGGATCCGCCGTGCCCTTAAACGATTCGTCAAAGAACGTCGGGCCAGAGTCACATGTTCACATCTGCGGCGTCGCTTTTAAGAGCCAGATCGTTAGCAGAACGGCGGCCACGCGGGAGTATGGAAACACAATAAGGAGAGACGCCTGGAGACATACTTCGCGGGAGCAGCGCCGCTGGACTTCCCAACGTCGCAACCCAACCCCCCAGAGGACGGCGAGGTCTCAGGGTGATCTGCGTAAGACGCACCTCCGCTGGGCCTCCCAGTCGCCTACGAAAGTGGCGACAGTTTCGCAGACCGCGGGCACGAGGCAGGAGGCAGAAGGCAGGCGGGAGGAGAGAGGAAGAGGAGGGAGACGGAGGGAGGCGGGAGGAGGGGGAGGAGAGGAGAAGGTGGAGACCACAGTGCTCTATTCGATTCAAAACGAGAACCCAACCAAGGGGGGGTTGGGAAAAATGAGGGGGGGTGGGGGCTTCCAGCAAGGGGGTCCAAACGGTGGGGGGGTAGCCGAGCCTTCCCCCCTCCTTGGGAAAGGGAGGGGGGGTAGCCTGCGGAACGCCAAAGGAGGGGGGGGGAGCTCCCGAGGGGTGGAAAAAAAGGGGGGGGGGCTTCTGGCAGGGGAGGTCCAAGGGGGTGGTGGTGGTAGCTAAGCCCCCCCCCTCCCCCTTCCTTTGGGAAAGGGAGGGGGGGGTAGCTTCCGGAGCGCGAAAGGGAATGGGGGGGGTAGCTTCCAAGGGGGGAGACAAAAGGAGGGGGGGGGGCTTCCAGTCAAGCAGGGGAGGTCCAGGGGGGGGGGGGGTAGCTAAGAAGGTCCCCC
>CAUYUJ010005781.1:75000-115606 GCA_963575745.1 Prorocentrum cordatum
ACTGATGCTGATGGTGCTGCCAGTACTGATTAAGCTGCTGATGATGCCGATGATCACGCTGCTGCTGATGATGCTGATGCTGCTGATGATGATGATGCTGATGATGATGATGATGATGATGATGATGATGATGATGCGGATGCTGATGCTGCTGCTGCTGATGATGATGACGATGATGATGGTGGTGGTGGTGATGGTGATCATGCTGGGGAAGCGGAGGATCCAAATAAGGACGAGGCGGAGGAGGAGGAGAGGGATGCTGCTGCTGATGATGATGCTGATGATGATGATGATACTTAGGAGGTGGAGGAGGAGGAGGAGGATGATGATGATGATGATGATGATGATGATGGTGGTGCTGGTGGTGCTAGTGGTGGTGGTGGTGGTGACGATGATGATTCTGATGATGCTGATGATGCTGATGATGAGGAGGAGGAGGAGAAGGGAGAGGAGGAAGATGAGGATGAAGAAGAGGATGAGGAATATGAGGAGGAGGATGAGGAGGACGAGGAGGAGGGGAAAATCGAAGAGGCAAAGGAGGACACTGAGAGGGAGGAGGAGGAGGAGGAGGAGGTGGAGGAAGAGGATGAGGAGGAGGAGGAGGAGGAGTGAGAGGAGGGAGAGGAGGAGAGGAGGAAGGAGGAGGAGGAGGAGGAGGAGGGGAGGGGAGGGGGGGGAGGGGGAGGGGAGGAGGGAGAGCAGGGAATGGCTGAGGACGATCCGGAGGATGAGGTGAATTATGATGATGATGCTGAATAAGAAGAATATTGTCATGATGACGAGGATGAGGATGCTGATGATGGTGACGAGGATGCTTATGCTGATGACGATGATGATGATACTGATGCTGACGCTCACGCTGATGATGATGACGACGATGCGGATGGCGATAATTGTGATGATGATAATGATAGTGACGATAAGTATGATGATGCTGCTGCTGTTGATGCTGTTGACGATGCTGCCAGTATTCATGATGATGCTGCTGCTGATGATGCTGCTGCTGATGATGATGATGAGGATGGTGATGATGCGGGTGGTGATGATGACGATTCTGGTGTTGGTGGTAATGACGTTGATGATGATGATGCTGCTGATGGTGACGATTCTGGTGATGACGCTGCTATTGATGATGCTGTTGATGGTTCTGCCAGTGTTGCTGATGGTGCTGCTGATGAGGATCCTGATGCTGATGATTTTGATTATGATGATGGTGGTGATGATGCTGATGCTGATGATGATGCTGCTGCTGATGATGATACTGATGATGCTGATGATGATGTCACGGAAGAGGATGATGATGATGCTGATTATGATGATGATGATGTTGTTGCTGCTGCTGATGATGATGCCGCTGATGGTGATGATGGTGGTGATGATGATGCTGATGCTGATGATGCTGATGATGCTGATGCTGATGATGATGATGCTGATGCTGATGCTGATGCGGGTGATGAGGATGACGATGCTGTTACTGCTGCTGGTGATGCTGCTGCTGATGCTAATGATGATGGTGGTGGTGGTGATGCTGATGCTGATGATGCTGATGATGATGATAATGATGCTGCTGGTGATGCATATTCTGATGATGATGATGACGCTGATAGGAGTGTTGGTGGTGATGATGACGATGCTGATGACGATGCTGCTGATGACGATGATGCTGATGCTGGTGCTGATGCAGATGCTCGTGACGATGCTGATGATGCTGATGAGGATGAAGACGAGGATGCGGATGATGATGATCATGGTGGTGGTGGTGATGAGGATGATGATGATGATGAGGAGAAGGATGAGGATAATGATGATGATGCTGATGCTGCTGCTGATGATGATGCTGATGATGCTGATGCTGCTGATGATGATGGTGATGATGATGATGACGGCGCTGCTGTTGCTGATGACGATGGTGATGATGTGGACGAGGATGCCGACGATGATGATACCACTGTTGATGAGGCGTACGAGTCTGATTACGCTGCTGACGGCGATGCTTCTGGTGTTGGTAATGCTACTCAGACGTGCGACGATTTTGAGGCTCACGCAGCTGCTACAGCTGAACAGTATAACAGTGATAACGGTGCTACCGATTAAGATGCTGATGATGATGTTGATGGATAGTATGCTGATGGTGATGAGGCTGATGCTTCTGATGATGAAGATGCTGCTGCTGATGTTGAATGGGTGATGATGGTGATGATGGTGATGATGATGATGATGATGATGATGATAGTGATGCTGATAATACTGACGATTCTGACGATGCTGACGATTCTGATGATGGTGAATGGGTGACGAGTCTGACGATGCTGATGATAGTGATGATGATGGTGATACTGATTATGCTGATGATCGTGATGATGTTGATGAGGCTGGTGCTGCTGATGAGGTGATGCTGTTGGTGGTGATGGTGATGGTGATGGTGATGCTGGTGATGATGCTGACGACGATGATGATGACGATGCTGCTGCTGCTGCTGCTGATGATGATGATGATGATGATGACGTCGATGATGATGATGATGATGACGATGGTGATGTTGCTGCTGGTGGTTTTGATGATGATGATGATGCTGAGTGTGACGCTGATGATGCTGATGCCGATGATGATTCTAATGTTGACGATGATGCCGCTGATGATGGTGATGTTGATGCAGATGCTGACGATGATGCTGCTGATGATGATGATCATGATAATGGCGATGATGCTGATGATGATGATGAGGATTATGATGATGATGATGATGATGATGGTGATGATGATGATGATGATGATGATGATGATGATGATGATGATGCTGACAATGATGTTGATTAGGATGATACTTACTATGGCGATGAGGAATGCGAATCGTATGATGCTGCTGGCTACGAGGATTATGGTGCTGGTGCTGGCACTGAGACTGGTGACGTTGTTGGGGCTGGCACAGCTGCTACTGCTGATTACGATGCTGATTCTGCTGACGATTAGTATGCTGATGCTAATGATGACGCGGATTATGATGATGCTGATGATGGTGATGCTGATGCTGATGATGATGATGATGGTGACGCTGCTGCTGCTGCTGCTGCTGCTTGGGATGATGCTGCTGATGATGATGCTGCTCATGATGGTGGTGGTGGTGATGATGATGACGAGGGTTATGGTAATCCCGATGCTGCTGCTGCTGATGCTGATCATGCTGATGCTGTTGATGATGGTGGTGCTGATTATGATAATGATGATGTTGATGATGATGAGTGATGCTGATGATTATGATGATGATTAGGATGATGCTGCTGATGATGATGATGATGATGATGATGATGATGATGATGATGATGGTGCCGATGATGATTTTCACCGGACTTATTTGTTGTTTACTGTGTTTTCGGTATTGAGGCTGGTGACGATTAGGATGCCGATGCTGATGCTGATGCCGTTGATGCTGAAGCTGATGCTGATGCTGCTGCTGCTGATGATGCTGATGATGCGGAGGAGGATGAGGAGGATGAGGAGGAGGAGGAAAAAGGGTGGCTGGTTGACGATGGAGTGAGGGTGGTGCTGATAAGGCTGCTGCTGCTGCTGCTTATGTTGATGATGTTGTTGATGATGATGACCAGGATGCCGATGATGACGCTGATTATGATGATGATGATGGTGATGATGATGATGATGATGATGATGATGGTGATGCGAATGATGATGATGATGCTGATGATGATGATGCTGACGCCGATGCCGATGCTGATGATGATGATGACGCTGATCATGCTGATGATGATGATGCTGATGATGAGGATTTGGATGCGGATGTGGCTGCGGATCAGGATGCCGATGCTGCTGATGATGATGATGTTGCTGCTGCTGCTGATGATGATGATGATGAGGATGATGATGCTGATGATGCTGATGATAATGATGGTGATGATGATGTTGCTGCTGCTGCTGATGATGATGATGATGATGACGCTGCTGCCGCTGCTGCTGATAACGATGCTGATGATGCTGATTAGGATGATGAGGATGCTGCTGCTGATGATGCTGCTGATGATGATGCTGATGATGCTGATGATGATGATGACGCTGACGCTGATGATGATGATGACGATGATTTTGTTGTTGATGATGATGACGACGATGATGATGATTGAGGATGCTGACGATGATTACGATGATGGTGACGATACTGCTGATGATGTTGCTGATGGTGTTGATAATGATGATGCTGCTGCTGATGATGATTATGACTATGATGATGATGATGATGATGATGATGATGATGCTGATGATGATGATGATGATGATGATGATGATGATCATGACGATGCTGCTGATGATGATGATGGTGATGATGCTGATGATGATGATGATGATGATGATGATGTTGATGTTGATGTTGATGTCGTTGTTTGTGGTGATTGTGATGATGATGCTGGTACTGTTGATGATGCTGATGATGCTGCTGCTGAGGATGAGACTGATGATGCTTATGCTGATGACGATGATGATGATGATGATGATGATGATGATGATGATGTTGTTGCTGCTGGTGATGCTGCTGATGATGATGATGATGAGGAGGAGGAGGATGAGGAGGAGGAGGAGGAGGAAGAGGGGGATGAGCATGAGGATGATGATACTGCCGATCATGAGGAGGAAGAGGAATCTGAGGAGGAGGAGGAGGAGGAGGAGGAGGAGGAGGAGGAGGATGGGAAACAGGGTGAGGGGAGGAGCGCGTTGGTTCACACAACGACAACCTTCGGCTTTTCGGGAACTCCTCCCCCGCCTCGAGGGCAGACCTGCTGCTGCTGCGGGTCTCTCTCCTTGTCCTCCTCCCTCCTCCCTTCTCCCTCGTCTTCCTCTTCCTCCTCGTCCTCCTCCCACCCTCCTCTCTCCTCTATCTCCACCTCCACCTCCTCCTCCTCTTCCCCAATGCTGCTCCTAGTTCCCTTTCTGTTTCTCTGCTCCCCCATCCGCCGCGTCCTTATCCTCATCCTCCCCTTCTCCGTTTCCTCCCTCCCTCCCTCCCTTCCTTCTTCCCTCCTCACTCCCTCCTCTCTGCTGCTGCTGCTGCTCCTCCTCCTCCTCCTCCTTCTCCTCTTCCTTCGTCCACCCCCCCACCTTCCACCTCCTTCGTCTTCACTCCTGCTGCTGCTGCTGCTGCTCCTCTCCCTCCCTCCTTTGCTCCTCATCCTCTTCCTCTCCTTCCCTCCCTCCCTCCCTCTCTATCCCTCCCTCCCTCTCCATCCCTCCGTGTTTTCCTCTGCCCCGTCTTCCCACTTCGTCACCTCCCTCCGTCCTCGTCCTCCTCCTCTGCCTCTCCTCATCCTTCTCCGCCAACTTCTCCTCCTTCTCCTCCTCACGCTCCTCCTCATGCTCCTCCCTATTCCCCTTCGTCCCTTTCTCTCTTCTCCTCCCACTTCCCCATTCTTCTCCCCCTCCACCCTTCCTGCTCCTCTTGCTCCTCCTCCTCCTCCTCCTCCTCGTCTCCGTCCTCGTCCTCGTTGTCTGAAGCGCGCGCTGACACGCGAGACTCCCGCCCGAGGCCGAGGTCACCTGTGGGGGCGTCGGCTGCGAATCGCTGTCGCCCGAGAGCATGGAGGCCAAGGCGAGACCGGGGCTCTTCCGCCCTCCTCGCTCTCCCCCCTCCAGGTGCAACGATAGGGGGGATGGGCTCCGGGGGCGATTCATCCACTTCCTATCGCCCGCCCGATCGCCGGCAGAGGCCTGATAGCCCCAGCCCGCCCAAGGAAGTGCGGATTCGGCATCGGGGGCCTATCGCCAAAGTATCGGCGATGTCTCGCCGATTCCAGGTCAATGTTCCCCCCCCTGAGCCAGTCCCTTCCTATCGTTGCCCGTCGTCCCTCTCTCCTCCTTGTCCTCGTCCTCCCTCCTCTTCCTTCTCCCCTCCCCCCTCCCTCCTGTTGCCCCGTCCTCCTCTGTCACCCGCCGCGCGTTCCACACTTGCACACTTGCGCCAGAGTCGGGCACCCCATCGGTGCCACTGTTGTGCACCCGCCGAGGCCGGCAGACATCTTGCGGCCGCTGCTCCTTCTCCCGACGTGCCGCTGCGAGTGCAGGAGGGTGAGGTGGGAGGAGCGAGCGTGAGGCGAGAGGCCGGGCGAGGCAGGCGCAAAGGAGGAGGAGGAGGAGGAGGAGGAGGAGGAGGAGGAGGAGGAGGAGGAGGAGAAGAGGGAGGAGGATGAAGATACACCGCCGTTGGCGACGACTGGGCAACCTTGCCCTCTATGCCTCTGCTTCTTTCGCTCCCCTTTTCGCCCACCTTTGACCTGTCTCGTACAGCAATCCTGCTTCGAACACTGCAGACACCGTTGTCCCACAGGATTGTGCGTAGGATGATGAGGACGAGGAGGGAGAAGATAAGAGTGCGGCTGGCGACAGCTTCTGTGCCCCCAGACCCCTCGGGATCACTACACCAAGCCCTGCCTATCAGAAGGGAAACGCAATCTGCAGGACTACACGAGGAGGAGGAGGAGGAGGAGGATGAGAGGGAGGAGGACCAGGAGCAGAAGTAGGAGGAGGAAGAGGAGGAAGAGGAGGCGGAGGAGTTGGAGGAGGAGGAGGAGGAGGAGCTGAGGAGGAGGAGGAGGAGGAGGAGGATTATGGAGGAGGATGAGGATGAGGAGGAGAGGAGGAGGAGGAGGAGGAGGAGAGGAGTGGAGGTGGAGGTGGAGGTGGAGGTGGAGGTGGAGGTGGAGGTGGAGGTGAAGGTGGAGGAGGAGGAGGCGGAGGAGGAGGAAGAGGAGGAGGTAGAGGGGGAATAATAATAATAACAACCATAAGCCCATTCATAAGGCACATGATACTATTCAGCATACTACGTACGAGGAGGACGAGGACGAGGACGAGGACGAGGACGAGGCCGAGGAGGAGGAGGATGAGGAGGAGCTGGAGGCGGAGGCGGATCGGAGGCGGAGGAGGAGGCGGAGGCGGAGGCGGAAGCGGAGGATGAGGATGAGCAGGAGAAGGAGGATGAGAAGGATGAGGACGAGGATGAGGACAAGGAGGAGGAGGAAGGGCGGAGGGAGACAAAGAGAAGGATGAGGAGAAGGAGGAGGAGGAAGAGGAGGATGCGGAGGAGGAGGAGGAGGAGGAGTTGGAGGAGGAAGGGGAAGCTGATGATGATGATGATGATGATGATGATGCTGATGCGGATGATGATGATGATGATGAGGATGATGATGATGATGATGCTGATGATGATGATGATGATGATGATGACGATGATGCTGCTGCTGCTGATGATGATGATCATGATGATGATGATGATGCTGATGCTGCTGATGATGATGACGATGATGCTGCTGATGATGCTGGTGCTGCTGATGATGATGATGCTGATTCTGATGACGATGCTGCTGATGATGATGCTGATGATGACGATGATGATGCTGCTGATGATGATGACGATGATGCTGATGATGATGCTGTTGAAGATGATGATGATGATGCTGGTGATGATGATGCTGATGATGATGATGGTGATGATGATGATGGTGATGATGATGCTGATGCTGATGATGATGATGCTGATGATTATGATGATGTTGCTGATGATGATGCTGATGATGCTGATACTGATGATGAGGATGAGGATGAAGATGATGATGATGATGATGATGATGATGATGATGATGATGATGATGATGATGATGATGATGATGATGATGATGAGGAGGAGGAGGAGGAGGAGGAGGAGGAGGAGGAACAGGTGGAGGTGGAGGAGGATGTCTACTAACAATAACAGCATATTCTTACGAACCGTACGACTATTCAGCATACTATGAGAAGGACGCGGAGGATGATGATGAGGATGATGATGACGATGATGAGGAGGAGGTGGAGGAGGAGGAGGAAGAGGAGGAGGAGGAGGAGGAGGAGGAGGAGGAGGAGGAGGAGGAGGAGGAGGAGGAGGGAGGGGGAGGAGGACCAAGAGCAGAAGTAGGAGGAGGAAGAGGAGAAGGAGGAGGAGGAGGAGGAGGAGGAGGAGCAGGAGCAGGATGAGGAAGAGAAGAAGGAGGAGGAGGAGGAGGAGCAGGTGGAGGAGGAGGATGAGGAGGGGTTGGCGGCGGAGGAGGAGGAGGAGGCGGCGGAAGAACGCAGCGCACGGGCGCGGACAAAGAGAGTGAGAGGGGGGGGGCAGCCGGCAGCGCAAGCAGACAGGCTCGACGGGGCGGGCAAGGAGCTCGACGGGGCGGGCAGGGAGCGGGCGGGGGCTCGTCGTCTTCGCGTGGTCGACGGTCGCCGCGGCGGCGGGGTCAGGGGCAGCTGGGTGGCCGTTGACGCAGCGTCCCTCGCGCGAGCTCCTCCTCCTTCCTCTCTCTCTCTCCTGCTCATCCCGCTCCTTTCCTCTCCTTCTCCTTGTGCCTCCTTTTCTCTCCGTGGCCCTGTGTCCTCCTCCGCCTCCTCCTCATGTTTCTCCCCTCCTCGTCTGCCCTTCCTCTGGTTGCCGCTGCTTCTCCCCTTCCTGCGTCCCTGTCCTGCTGCTGCTGATCCTCCTCCTCCTCCCAGGAGTGGCCAGGCCTCTTCTTTGTCGGCGAGTCGGTGGACGTGACTGCCGGGAGCGCGGACCAAACGGAGGATGAGTAGGGAGAGGGGGATCAAGAGGAGGAGGAGGAGGAAGTCTGATGATGATGATGATGATGATGATGATGATGATGATGATGATGCTGATGCTGATGATGATGATGATGATGATGATGATGATGATGACGATGATGCTGATGATGAGGAGGAGGATGAGGAGGAGCAGTAGCAGCAGGAGGAGTATGAGCAGGAGGAGGGTATGACTGGGAGGAGGAGTAGGAGGAGAAGGAGGAGGAGGAGGAGGAGGGCAGGGGCGGGAGCAGGAAGGGCATTAGGAAGATGATGCTGGTGGTGGCCGGTGGCGGGATAATGATGAGGATGAGGAGCAGCAGGAGAATGAGTCCGTGGAGGTGACTGCCAGGAGTACCCATCGGTTCCTCAGCGGTTGCCGGAGCAAAGTCCTGCCTCGTGAACCCTGATGATGGTTCTGATGCTGATGCTGATGCTGATGTTGATGGTGATGGTGATGATGATGATGTTGATGCTGCTGCTGATGATGATGATGACGATGATAATGATGATGACGGTGACCTCGACGGTGAGGACGATCACGCTGATGCCGACGACGACGATGAGGACTATGATGATGATGATGATGATGATGATGATGATGATGAAGATGGTAATGGTATTGGTGGTGATGGTGATATTGTTGATGATAGTGGTGATGCTGATGATGGTGATGATGATGACGGTGACGGTGGCCGCGACGACGGTGATGCTTGATGACCATGTCGATGACCATGATGAAGCTGATTACGATACTGATTATGATGATGATGATGATGATGATGATGATGATGATGATGATGATGATGATAAAGATGACGATGCTGATGATATTGGGGATGCTGAGGATGATGCTGATGGCGCTGACGAAGGCCATCACGATGGGTTTTTGATGCTGCTTCTGATGATGATGGTGGCGATGACGATACTGCTGCTGCTGATGTTGCTGACGTTGACGATGATGATTTTGGTGATGCTGGTGATGATGGTGATGACGGTGATGACGATCACGATGATGGTGATGGTGATGATGATGCTGATGATGATGATGATGATGGTGATGACGCGATGGTCATGATGACGCTGATGATGACGCTGATGATCACGGTGACTTTGACAGTGCTGACGATCACGATGACGACGATGACGACGACGATGATGACGATGATGATGATCATGACGATGATGATGATGCTGATGACGATGATGATGGTGCTGATGCTGATGCTGATGCTGATGCTGATGATGATGTTGATGATGGCGATGCTGATGCTGATGACGACTATGCTGATGATGCTGATGATGATGATGCTGATCATGATGACGGTGACCCTAACGGTGACGATCACGCTGGTGACGTTGATGATGATGGTGCTGCTGCTGATGATGATGGTAATGATGATGATGATGTTGTCGTTGGTGGTGGTCATTGTGATGATGATGTTGACGGTGGTCGTGACGATGACGATGATGGTAATGCTGATGCTGCTGATGATGCCGATGATGCTAATGATGATGATGCTGATGACGATGACGATGATGCTGATGCTGATGCTGATGATGCTGATGATGGTATGGTATTGGTGCTGGTGATGATGACGATGAGGGTGTCGATGCTGATGATGCTGATGATGATGCTGCTGGCGATGATGATTCTGATAGAGACAATGATGATGCTGATGATGCTGATGATGATGCTGATAATGATGATGATGCTGATGATGGTGATGATGATGATGGTGATGATGCTGATGCTGATGCTGATGCTGATGCTGATGATGCTGATAATGATGATGATGATGATGATGATGAGGATGGTGATGATGCTGATGATGATGAGTTAATGATAGTGCTGATGCTGATGCTGATGCTGCTGCTGCTGCTGCTGATGATGATGATGCTGATGATGATGATGATGATGATGATGGTGCTGATGCTGCTGCTGCTGATGATGATGAAGCCGGTGACCTTGACAGTGAGGACGATCACGCTGGTGACGACGACGACGATCGAGCTGCGCGGCGCTTAGGTGAGTTCAGCGTTTCGCCTGCTCTCGCGCTGCCGCTCTGCTGGTGTCGCTTTCATGCGACTCGGCGAACGCACCGTGCGCCGCGCCCGCGCGGGAACGCAAGTTCGGAGCTTGGGCGAGCGCCCGCTCGCGCGGGCCCTTCAACATTGGCGAGTGAAGCGCATGCGACGCGCCGAGGCGGGAGTGCCACTTCAAGCAAAATCTGCTCGGCGTCGAGGTGAGAGCGGTATTTGCGTCCGCTCGCGCGACGACGAAGTTGCGTGCGAAAAAAGGTCAATTCTATAGAACATAGGCGCGGTGCCGAGGCGAGAATGACATTTCAGCCTTTCGTGCGGGATGTGTGCTCCGTCCCGTTCACGCCGCGCAGTTTGTAAGATGGACGACATGATAATGTCCACGTTGAAAGCGAATATGTATAATCTGTAATGACATTCGCAAGTAGGGTGGTAGGTCCCAGATTGGCTGGCAATCGGCTGGTTTAGTGGCAGAGTCGGAGTATACACGGATAAAGGATAAGGGTAGGTGTCAAGTTCGTTAGTTTGAGTGAGTAAGTGTGCGTGTCCTATTTCCACCCTCCTTCCCCTGACACAACATTCAAGTGTGGCAGAAGTTGATATTGGGATTGGATCAAGTTGCCACCCGGCGAGCGGAAGGCGCTCGCGCGCGGCGCCGCTGCCAACGATTCGGCGAAGGGAAAGTTTCATGGGTCTCGCAGGGGCGGGGACAACAACGCTTCCGCTGTGCGCGGGGAAGGCGCAACATGTGCTGCGCTGACACAGTTTTCTTACGAGCTGCGCGGCGCTTGGGCCAGTTTGGCGTTTCGCCCCCTCTCGCGCGGCCCCTCTGCCGCTGTCGCCTTCATGCGATTCGGCGACCGAACCACTTCCGAGCGCACGGAACACCCGGGCACCCGGGCACCCGGGCACCTGGGCACCTGGGCACCTGGGCGTGCCGCCGAAATCGGCGCCAAACCTCACCTAACCGTATGAGTCCGCTAGTACCCTTGCAGAGGCAAACTCTGATTTGGGCTTATACGTGTGTGCACGTGTCTGTACGCATACATATATACACCTATATATATATATATATATATATATATATATATAATATATATATATATATATATATATTTTGATTGTTATATCTTTCGCTTCGTTCAGGCCCGCCTCTGTCAGCTTGCCTGTCTGTAACTATTTCGCTCAAGTCTTGAGGGCTGATGTGGCAGCAGCGTCTCCAAGATTTAGCTGTCAACGGCCTGCTTTCATACCTCAGCAGGTGCCCAGCAGCTCCTCCTTGTCCCGCGGTGCCAGCCTGCCCCGCGTCAGCCGCTGTCACTTGCGGGTCGTGCCCGCCTTGCCCAGGCTGCCCTGCTTTGAGCTGTGGGAGGCAGCCCGAGGCGACCGAGTGCCCGTCGGCGGCACCTTCGACCCCGTGCGCCTGGGCTTTCTGGCTGACGGTGGGCATTCCCATCGGCGTTGTGGTGAGTTGGGCCGCGGTGCTGGCCTTTGGAGTCCTTCGGGGGTTGCTCAGCCGCGTTCGTGAAGTGCTTGGTGGCTCGTCGGACTCGGCTCCCTCAGTGACTGTCGGTTCGCACAATGGACACGTTGGACATCCCAGAACCCCAAGTACTCGTGCACTATCCCAATGATGAGGGAGGCATGTTCTGGCATCACCGTATTCTTGTGAAGAAGATCACAGCGGGGGTGTGGATAGCGATCGCCCCCGACCTGGAGCTCGTGCGTCACAACCTCTTGGAGCAGCGCCACCTGGTCCTGGACCGCAATTCGATGTTCCTTGCGAATCGCCGAGGCGAGGTTTACGGCTTCGATCCTGTGCCTCGAGCTGAGATTCTGGCTCTGAAGAGGCAAGCCGCAGTTCAGGCGGCAATTTTGGGCGACGGCGACCATGACGTCGAGATGGAGAATTTCGTTTGGGTCGTCGCGGAGGTAGGTCACTCTCGGTTTGCCCAGCCCCTGGTCGATGCAGAGTTAGACCAGGCTACTTTGGGCCAGTCCAAGGGCGTGGCGCTGGTGAGCGGCCTTGAGGTGTTTGTGGAGAAGGTTCAGAGCAACCAGCTACAGGAGTGGATGGCTTCGCGCAGCTCGGAGGGAGGAGACCTCCGCGCCTTGGGTGACCATCGGGACTCCGCAGGCCGCCGTCATCTTCCGCTTTCGGACGCTGTATCCCTGATGCGCGAGACGAGCTTCGACGATTGGGCCATGCCTGGGCCGCGAGTTGCTAAGGAGTGGCTCGTTTCAGTTCGGGATGGCCCTGGAGATCTTTCTTCTTATCACGGACAGTGGGTTCGCCGTTCGGGAGTCAGCGAGTCCTCGGCGGTGGCCCACATTCATTATGTGCTGTGCGAGTCGGTTCGGTTGGCCATTCAGACAGACCAGCTCGATGTGACAAACTTGTTGAGCTCCGAACTCATCGTGCGCAGGATCTGCCAGGACGAGACCGCAGTGGCTCGCAACCGAGAAGGGGAGCAAGGGCGAGGAGGAGGCCCCGGGGTGACCGCGGCCTTGCGGGCCGAGTCTGATCCCCGAGCTCGGCCCGACGCTTCTGCTACGGATCGGGGACATGCTACCCGGTGGGGGCCCTCAAGACGGAGGCACGGGGACCCTTTCCCTCTGCCGCATTTTTTGCCCTCTCAGCTCGACAGCTCGGGTTTGGGCCTCGAGCAGCGACAGCGAGCGCTCTCGGCGCGGGCTTCGCTCAACCATCTCGCTGCTGCTCAACCGAATTCAGATAGTGTTTACCAGGCTCGCCAGTCATCTCGGGCCCCGACTGCCGTTCAGGAATGGATCTTGGACAGCATCACGGAGCGCGTTGCCGCTGTGGGCCCCCCCCCGCCTGGCCTGACGGCCGAGGGGGCCGCTCGCGAGTTGCTGGCTTCTAAGGACCTGTGCTGCCAGGAGCCGAAGAACCTCGCGCCGTTCGATCTGACAAAGCTCAAGGTCGCAAAGGGGCGCGCCCGACCTCGCTCTGCGGCTAACTTCTTGCCGCCTTTGCCCGCGGACATGATCCGCAACCCTGCGCTGTGCATCGAGAAGGATGAGGGGGGATGGAGTTCATGCGCCAGCACACCGATCCTATTCGTCCTTACTGGGATCCCGTGCTTCGCTCGAGTCGGACAGAGCGTTGGCGACTCTTCAGGGTGCTGTATGAGCTGGGGCTGATAACTTTCCGGCGTCGACTCCGAGCTCGCGCTGCCCTTTTCTTTGTGAAGAAAAAGAAACCAGGTGAGGTTAGAATGATTGTGGATGCTAGACAGGCCAATTCGTGTCATCGTGCCCCTCCGATTTCAAGACTAGGTTCAGCTGGGGCCCTGGCGGACCTCGACCTCTCCGTGGGTGGCGAGTCCGTCGACGGTGTCGGCAGTGTGATAGGCTGGGGCCCCCGCGGGAACGAGGCCGATGTCGAGGACTGCTTCTACAACTTCGCCATCGATGGCCTGGCGGAGTGGTTCGGTTTCGACGACCCGCTGCCCGCCGCCGAGATCAGGGACACGTACGGCATCAATGTCGGAGCGTTCTGGGACCCCGAGCTGAGCATGATGGTCTCCGTGGAAGACGACATGGTATTGTACCCGTGCATGCGCGCTATGTGCATGGGGTGGTCCTGGGCTCTGTACTTTGCGCAGGAGGCCGTATCCGCCATGACAGAGCGGGCGCTGCGCTCGTCGTCTCTACCGACGCCTGCCATGGTGAAGGAGCACCATCCCGCCCCCGACTTGAATGAGTCCAAGGTCATGGGCAGCGTCTACGTGGACAACATCACTGTCTTCGGCAGGGACGCCTCTCTGGCTCGTGAGGCAAGCTCCGCCCTGCAGGCTGAAGCTGACCGATCTGATTTGCCTATCGCGTGGTCCTATCCTGATGTGGTGACCCGCCTCGAGACCGTGGGTGTTGAGATCGACCTCAAGAGGGGGAGGCTTCGCAACAAGGCCTCCCGAGTGTGGCGCTTTGACTTGGCCACCCGCGCTCTCCTGCGTCGTGGCAAGATGCGAGGGGGGCACATGGAGGTCTGGCTGGGCCACGCTGTATCGCTGCTGATGCTGGCCATGCCTGGGTGCGCCGCGCTCTCAGCCACGTGCCGGTTCGCCGAGGCCGCCTGGGGTGTTCGGGCCCCTTTGCCGCGCGAGGTCATGCACGAGATGAGGTTGGTCGCTGGGCTGGTCTGGCTCGCTGAGGTCGACCTGGCTGCGCCCTACGTGCCGCGCGTCTATGCCAGCGACTCCGCCGACAACGGGTACGGCCTGATGTACAAGAGGGCCTCGGTCGAGGAGATGCAGTCGGCCTTCCGCTGGAAGGAGAAGTGGAGCTTCCGGCAGAACCTCCGAGGCCCCCGCGTTGGTCTGACTTCGGCCGCTGATGTCGCTGAGATGGGCGGCTACAAGGAGGCGGACGAGGCGCAGCTGGATCACGAGGCGGAGCTCCGTTGCCGCTCCGCCGAGCCGAACGCTGGCTCCGCCCCTGCCGCGGCCTTCGGCCAGTGGCTGCAGAGCAAGGCGGAGGAGGGCTCTGCCTCCGACAGACCTCACCGGCCTCGCCCTCGCCGTCTGCGGCGGCGCCCAGCCGACCCTGAGGATCCCGACGCCGAGTGCCTCGGTCAGGTGGGCCCCCTGGCGCCGCCGCTGCCCGCCTCCTGGTTCGACTCGGAGGGCTTCGAGCTGGTGGCGGCGAGGCGCTGGCGCTGGCCTGGAGAGCACATCAATGTGAAGGAGACCCGCGCTGCTGTGATGGGGCTGCGGCATGCCTGTCGCGTTCGCCAGAATTGCGGACGCCGCCTAGTTTCTCTCGTGGATTACATGGTATGTGTTGGCTGCCTGGACAAAGGGCGGTCCAGCCGCTCAGCAGCTTTGAGCGCGCGGTGCCGGCGAGCTGCGGCCTACGCAATCGGTTGTAGAGTGCGTTGGAGGCTGCGGTATGTCAACGCGAAGTTTAACGTGGCCGACGCTCCATCTCGTCGGTTCGAGCATAATTCCCCCGACAAAGGATGCAACAGACAGAGTTCGACAGACATGACATCATCTTCTCCCTCTTACTTCCCTTTGAACGCTGTAGTCAAGACGGGCAGCCTGCCCCCCTGGACTCGGTCTCGCAGGGCGCCCGCCCGCCGCGGCCGAGAGCGACAAGCATCTGGGTTTGCAGCCTCCCGAGGAAATCGAAGCCTCTCTGCGTCGAGCGTCCTGTCCGTCTTCTACTCCAGCACCTTCGGTGACCAGTCGGACCGCCTGTCCCCCTCTACGTCTTGGGCGCGCTCAGCTTCGGAGACGGGCCCAGCAGGGCCAGGGTTTCTTGGAGCTGTTCTCGGGCGAGGGTGGGCTCTCCAAGGCGTTCGAGGAGCTCGGCCTGCCAACTGACCCCTGCGTGGACATCAAAGATGGGGCTCACCATGACCTCCTGGGCCCGAAGGTCCAGAACATCATCCTAGAGGACATCCGAAAGGGGCGCTTCTGGTATGTACATCTTGGGACGCCTTGTTGCGTGTGGTCTCGGGCTCGTCACGGCATCGCCAACTATGAGAAAGCCGCGTGCAAGGAGCGTGTGGGTGTAGCTCTCGCCTTGTTCAGCTGCCGTGTTGCTTATGAGTGTTCGCGGAACGGCGTCTTCTGGAGCATTGAGAATCCGAGATCTTCCAGACTTTGGGACTTCGACCCCGTTCGAGAGCTCACTGACCTTCCTGACGTTGTTCGCGTGTGTTTGGTACACTGTAGTTACGGGGCCTCACGCATGAAGCCGACAGCGATTCTCACTAACCTTTCAGCCCTGAGTTCCTTGGCTTCGGTGTGCTCCAGAGATCATTCACATGTTGAGCTCAGGGGTTTCGAGACCGTGACGTTGCCATCTGGGGCTCGTGTTTCTCGCAATCGTACGGCAGGCGCTGGGGCCCACCCCCGCAGTCTTTGCCAGGCATGGGCCCTGGCCGCAGGCATGTCAGCGCCCGCGGGGGCCCGGGGCGGCTCAGGCGCACCTGGCGGCGGGGGCCTGGAGGCCCAGCTTCGCGATGCTGCGCGACGGCCGGCTTCGCGCGCCCGCGAGCGCCTCCGACCAGCTCGGCAGCGGCTTCAAGCGGAGCCTGACCTCGGGCTCGCTGGCGCCGCCGACTCAGGCGATCTCGAGAGCAGGTTTGACCACCTGCGGCCTTTCATCGTCTTCGGTCAGGACTCCAACCTCGAGGCAGCAAGGAAACAGGCAGCCCGCTCGAGGAAAGGCCCGAAAGGTCGCTGGCCGCCGCTCCCGCGTCTCTAGTTTCGTGGAGGCAATCGAGGGCCGCAACCTGAGCTTCGGGCCGAAGGCGCCAGTCCCTGTGGATGGAGGTGTCGCCCGTTTTGGCTCAATCACCTCGACGTCGCTCGAGCGAGTTTTTCGACTGGGCGACGCGCTCAGATGACCTCAGACAAGCTCCAGAGTCCGTTATCGATCAGAAAATGTGCAAGTACTTCGATGTTATCATGAGTGACGCTCGGCATGCCGCTGAAGGGCGGTACACACTCTGGGGGTATCTGACTTTCTTCCCGCGGTCGGACATCGTCAAATCCGCCCGGCTCGCGATGGCTCGTGAGGCGATGAAGGGCTGGGTCCGCAGGTTCCCTGGCTCCTCGCGACATCCGTGGCCGCTCTCGGTTTTCTACTTGTTCATGAGTGTCTTTCTGAAGGACAATCACACCGAGGCTGCCGTCGCCCTGGCCATCCAACTCGATGCCTACCTGAGACCTTCAGAGATATGCGAACTGCGGTGGTGCTCCGTGGTCCAGCCTTCGAAGCTCTCATCATCATTGTCAAGAAACAAGTGGGCTGTTGTCATTGGTAACTCAGACCTCGGTGAGACCACGAAGACTGGCGAGAGTGATGACACTGTGGTTCTCGATTCTATCGGCCGCGAGTGGGTAGGTTCCGTGCTTGAGATGTGGGCTAGGCGCCGTAAGTCTGACGCCTGTTCTGATCAGCTAGTCTTCCCGCACCTGTCTCTAGCCAAGTATGAAGCACTTTTTAGGAAATACAGTCGCTCTGTTCTCGGCAAGGTAGGGCACCTCACTCCCCACGTGGCCCGTCATTCAGCGCCTAGTCACGACGTGCTGGTGCGCGCTTGCAGTCTAGCAGTTGTTCAGAAGCGCGGGCGCTGGGCCCGCGCCAAGTCCGTGAAACGATACGAGAAGAGCGGCCGCCTTCTTCTCCAGGCCGCCCGTCTTCCTTCCGAGCTCGCGAGGCGAGCCACTGCTGCGGATGCCTCCATCTTTCAGTGCTTTCAGGAGGCCCTCCAGTAATAGATCACGGTATGGGCTGTGATTGCCAAAGCCTTTGTTGAATCCTCAGGTGTACTCGAGGACCGAGTATCCCTTCGGAAGGAACCTTTTCGCTCTGCTCGCCTGGCGCACGTCAAAAAGAGAAGGTTCAAAGAGATCCCCCAGCGAAGGATCTAACCAGCCCTCTGAAGTGGGTCTCTGGGCCGCTGGAGAAGGGTCAGATATGTTTTTAATCTTTGATTGTTCTATCTCTCGCTTCGTTGAGGCCCGCCTCTGTCAGCTTGCCTGTCTGTAACTATTTCGCTCAAGTCTCCCTCCTCTCCCTCCCTAAGTCTGTTCTGGGCTGTGATTGCCAAAGCCTTTGTTGAATCCTCAGGTGTACTCGAGGACCGAGTATCCCTTCGGAAGGAACCTTTTCGCTCTGCTCGCCTGGCGCACGTCAAAAAGAGAAGGTTCAAAGAGATCCCCCAGCGAAGGATCTAACCAGCCCTTTGAAGTGGGTTTCTGGGCCGCTGGGGAAGGGTCATATGTATATATATATATATATATATATATATATATATATATATATATATATATATATATATATATAATATATATTTATCCATGTGTAGGTATATGAACACATCAGGGTATCATGGCGTTGCCACCCTCCCAGTGTCCCCCTGTCGCTGCTCCTCCTCCGTCCCCTCGCCCCTCCTGCCGCACCTCCTCCTCGTGCTCTTCTCCCCTTCTTTCACCTCCCCGCCTACGGCTGCTCCTCCTTCTGTCTCTTCCCGCCCCTCCCGGGGGAACAACATGTTTAGGGCGAGATGGAGGATGATGAGACGGCTGCCGGTTCTCATGACGATCATGATGACCATGCCGTCTGTGGTGAAAATGTTGATTGGGATGATGACGATGCATTGGTGTCTACGGCGAGGATGTTCATGACGATGATGGCGATGATGGCGATGGTGGTAGTCATGATGCTGACGATGCCCATGCCGCCGACGACGCCGATGACGACGATGACGACGATGATGATAACGATGATGCTGCTGATGATGATGATGATGCTGATGATGATGGTGACGGTACCGGCGATGATGATGATGATGATGATGATGGTTATGATGATGACGGTGATTATGTTGATGGTGGTGATGGTAATGATGGTGATGATGATGCTGCCGATTACGATGCCACTGACTACGATGACGATGCCACTGAGGGCGGCGATGACGATGCTACTGACCACGATGACCTCGACGACGGTGATAAGGATGACGACGATGAGGACGATGAGGGCGATGACGATGATGATGATGATGATGATGATGATGATGATGATGATGATGATGATGGTGATGCTCATGATGATCATTCTAATCCTGATGCTGATGATGCTGCTGGTGATGCTGCTGATGATGATGCTGACGATGAGGAAAATGATCATGATAATGACGATGCTGATGATGATGATGATGATGATGATGACGACGATGATGGCAATGGTGATGAGGATGCTGACGATGATGCTGATGATGCTGATGATGATGCTGATGGTGCTGGTGCTGATGATGCTGATGATGCTGATGGTGATGATGATGATGATGATGATGATGATGATGCTGTGCTGATGATGATGACTATGATGATGATGTTGATGTTGATGCTGATGATGACGATGCTGATGATGCTTATGGGATGATGATGGTGCTAGTGATGATGCTGAGGACGATGATCATGATGCTGATGACCATGATGGTGATGCTGCTGACGATGATGCTGATGATGAGGATGCGGCTGATGATGATGATGATGATGATGATGATGATGATGGTGCTGATGGTGATGATGCTGGTGATGATGACGATGATGATGATGATGATGATGATGATGATGATGATGGTGGTGACGATGATGGTGATGAGTGGTGGTGTTGGTGATTTCGCTGACGGTGATGTTGGAACTGAGGGCGGCGACGACAATGCCACTGAATACGATGACCTCGACGATGGTGATAAGGATGACGACGATCAGGACGATGAGGGCGATGACGATGATGATGATGATGATGATGATGATGATGATGATGATGATGATGATGATGATGATGATGATGATGATGATGATTATGCTGATGCTTATGTTTGTGATGATCATGATGATGATCATGCTGATGCTGATGCTGATGCTGATGCTGCTGCTACTGATGATGATGATGATGATGATGATGATGATGATGATGATGATGATGATGATGATGATGATGATGATGATGATGCTGCTGCTGCTGCTGCTGCTGCGGCTGCTGCTGCTGCTGATGGTGATGATGATGGCGATGGCGGTGATGCTGATGCGGATGATTACGATGTTGTCGATGGTGGTTGAAATGGAAGAGGCTGTGGAGGGAACTCTCCTCCTCTTGCGTGCGCGCCTTGCCCCAGGTGACCGGCTGGCTCGGTGGCTACAACCTGCAGTGGGGAGGGATGTGGGTCCAGTCCGCACGGGCAGGTGGAGGAACGAGCGGCAGTACGAGGAGCGAGCAGGGGTAAATTCAGAGGAGGGATCGGTACCAGTACCGCTACCCTTTCCTCGTTCTCCCCTTTTTGGGCCTCTTGTGAGGCCCTCGTCGCCACCGCTGGATTCGCCTCGGGATGAGTGCGGGGAGGTTGGAGGAGGAGGAGGAGGAGGAGGAGGAGGAGGAGGAGGAGGAGGAGGAGGAGGAGGAGAAGGAGGGATGAGCAGGAGGAGGAGGAAAAGGAGGAGGAGGAGGAGGAAAAGGAGGAGGAGGAGGAGGAGGAGGAGGAGGAGGAGGAGGAGGTGTGAGGCGGCTGCTGCTGCTGTTGATGGATGAGGAGGACGATGATGAGGTCGAAACACGGGGGGTTGGCGAGGGCATGGCCACTGCTGTGGAGGGGGAATAAGCCCGCTCAGAATGTGATATCTTTGATTGGCCTCGCTAAACATGTAGTGCATTGTTTTGATCACGTGCTCTGGCAAATCATTTGGTTGGTTGGTCCGCGCCAGTCGCTTCAACTCCAGCAACAAGTTGCTATAGTAATGCGCCTGCAATCGATAACTCGTATTCCCGTAGGGCCAGCCCAGCCATTTCTGCGCCAACGAGCACAGACGACAAGCGCAGCAGTCTGCGGAATATCTGCAGGGCATGTGCGGCCGTCCGTTTGGGCCTGCGGGGCACGCCCAAGGCTATCGCAGGCCGCGTCGTAGACTTGGCAGCGAGGATTGGCTGTTCCGACAGGCGCGTTGGATTCGCGACCGCCTCGAGGCGCTGCAGCGTGCCCAAAGCCTTGCGGATGTGTGGAGTCCATGGGGTTCGGTGAATCGCATCGAAGCGGCGCGCGTACCAGCAGGTCTGAGCACCTCGTGGGTTCCAGGCTCGTGCTGCAGTGGTAGGACGCGGTCATGCCCGCCAATGTGTCCTGTCCGCGTGCCTGGCTCGACGGTTGGGTTCCTCGCGACTTTCTACTCGATGGCGCTCCTCGGCGGGACCGCTCGGCTTTGCCTGGACAGTCTGGGCGCGGACGTTAGCGCGGAGATCGGCGAGGAGCTGGAGAGGTGTGGCCAGCTAGTCCCTCAGAACGGACGGGCCGCTCGCGCAGCCAGCGCGTGGACTCGCCAAGGGCCGCTTGGAGGCAGGGGCGCCTCGCGCTCGGTACTGGCCGCTGGACATCTGAGGCGACGAGCCCGACCACCAGTATGGCGGCAGGTGAAGCAGCTGACGCCACGGCATCGACCCGGTCCGATGGAGCTGCTACTGCCACAAGCGCGATGGCGGCACGAAGGGCGATCGAGGCAGGAACGACGAGGGGCGTGGTCATGGCAGATCTCAGGGCCACGAAGAGGACGCCGAGCGCGGCGGGGTGACGGCGAGGCCTGGTGGTGCAGGCAGCCAGGCCCCGCCGACAGAATCAGGCGCAGACTGTCGCCTCTGCCCCCTGGGCTGCAGGCCGCCGCCGAAGGCCCGGAGGCCGACGCAGAGAAGCAGGGCGATCCGTCGGAGCCCTTGCTGGCGGTCGCCGGGGGACGACCGCCTCCCAGGCGACCGCCAGCGAGGCCGTGCCGCGGGAGGCGCCGACCGCTGCTCGCTTCTGCGCAGCTGGGAGGCGGCCGCATGGGGAGAGGGCGCGGGTCATCCATGAGGGCGGCGCTCACAAGAAGGTCGCCTCACGGGAGCGGTCGGCGGTCTGTGGATGGGGCGGCGGGTCTCTCTGGGGCAAGCTTCGTCCGCCTGTGCGCGCCCTTTGCATGCGAGCGGCTCAAGAGGTCTGTACGTAGCAGCCTCTGGCGGCACGGGCGTGCGCTATCACTATCTTTGAGTCGCGTAGGACTGGCGCAAGGCAGCTGCTCGCGCGAAGCATTGACCACCCAACCATAACCACAGGCGTTGTGAGTCGTCTGCTCTCAGTGGTCATGTCCGCCGATCTCCGCAAATACGTCGATCTAGCAAGCTAGCAGACCAGCTTGCAGCCGATCTGGAGGTGTGGTTGGACCTGCATCAGGTTCACATGTCCTTCGACTGTATTGTCAATGGGCTCGTCCTCATCCTCTTGACAAGGCTTTTCTTCTCACAATTTCGTATGACTATGGTTCTTCGTACTCGTATGTAGTCGTGCAGGTAATGCTTTCCGGCTCGGGTCCTCGCGTTGACTTCAATGAATACAACACTGGAGCTAGACAGTGTGATAGCTGTAGCTATAACATTGGGAACGGAACCCGCTACCTGGAGCACGAACACCTTGGCCTCGCAGCCTGTTGGCCCCCCACCGGGGCCAACGGATTCTTGTGACAGTGCCACCGGAGCAGCGCAGACAACTTCTCACAGGGTCTCCCCACGCAAGCAAATCGAATAGTGTCTCTCATGCTATCCGTTGAATTGCCGCTGGGCGTAGCCTTGCTTTCTGGTGCCCAGCGCACTCTACCCGAGACATGACATACCCCGGGGAGGCCTGTCCAAAGGGGCGTTGTCCGGATTCCCGCTGGGTTGCCCAAGGGGTTGGCCAGGGCAGGCCGTCTTGTCGCCACTCAGCAGCGCGGGTCGTCAGGTATGTTCGGGGGTTGATCTGGGCATTTTCGTTGATTCCGAGCATTTGGGTAGAGGGCAAAGGGTGAAATCTGAAATGCCGTTTCGATTGATTTTCGAGGTTTGAATCTGCAAAAGGTGAGTCACAAGACGGTTTGAATTTCGAGGTGCAAAAGCCCATATGGATTTCACCCTGAGCCCTCCACCCGGCGGAGGCCTTACGGCCGGTGCCGCCGACCCTGAAAGGCGACGACGACGACGACGAGCGTTCTCGGGGGCCTCTTGGGGGTAGTTTGGGGGCCTCTTGTGAAGCTCTTGGGGGCCGCTTGGAAGCCTCGTGGGTGCCTCTTGGAGCTTTCTGGGGGTCTCTTGGCGGCTTTTAAAGGCTTCTTGGGGGCTTCTTAGGGACCTCTAAGGGCCTCCTGAGAGCTTCTCAGGCCGAGGGCTCGAAATGTCCGTTCGGGTCCCCCCGTCTGGGCTCCTCCTTGGTCATCAGACCCCGTCGGCCACCATCGGGGCCACCAGTGGGGCACCGCGCCCGTCGCCCGCCCGTTGGGCCAGCATCGGGACGCCACCAGGGGGGACGGGCGGGACACCGCGCCCCGCCCGCCCGCGGCAGGAGCAGCAGGAGGGCCTCCCGCCCCGTCCGCCCGCACTGCCTCGGGGACTCGCGCACAACTTCGCACGCGCACACCTTCTTGGCACGCCACGGGCGACGCGAGCACGGGTGAGCGTTTTAGTTTTGTTGCTCCTCCCCAGGGTAACGCTCGTTACCGGGGCCATTCCCCCCCCTCGCTGGGGACCGCAAACGATCGTACTGGCGGGGGGGGTGGCCCAGACCCCCCCCCTGCATGCTGTGGTGCGTACAGGGGATTGATGCGCCGGTGGCGCGGACGCGCCCTGCCGTGTGCACGCCGCGGCCTCCGTTACCGTTACCCTCCCGCCCGACCCCCCCCCGGGGAGCAAGGACCGTCACCCGGGAGAGAAGAACAGTGGATTCCCAGTGTGGGCGGCGTCGAGGGAGCCTCTGCGCCCCCAGCCTCCAGCAGTGGCACCCCTCGAGGCCCCTGAGCTTGTGGCAGGCTTCTGGGGTCTCGAGGTCGTTGCCGTCCTCGTGCCTGCGCCTCGCGGTCCCGATTTGAGGTACGGTAGGTCCGCGTGGTGTCGACCCGCGGCGACCCCGCCGCCAGCGTTCCAAGTGGAACGCCTCCAGCGACCCAGAATCGGTCGTTGTGGAACGATCTGACGCTTCGGAAACGGCCGATCGTTCAAGATTGAACGCTCCCCGCGGTGTCAGAGACCATCGCCAAAGTCGGCACGACACGGACCTGCCGTAGTCCCTTTGGCCCATCGCCGAGCGTCTCGAGGCCCTTCCTCGGTCTCCCGCGGGGCGCGCGCGGTGCCGTTCCACGTCGGGAGCCCGGCCTCCGACGTCGTGGCAAGAGGCACGACGTCGAGAACATTGCGCGGCTGGAGCTCTCGACCCAGTTGCCCACCGGTCGTTGATCGGGGCTGGACAGAACCCCCAACAGTGACACGTCGATTAGTGAATTGTCCGTTTTCGGTTCTCGAGAGGACGCCGTGGCCGTCATTTTCCAGGCTAGCGCCCGCCAGATTTGGGCCTCAGGTCGTTTTCACTAAACCACGTTTTACTAAAGGGGGTTCTGTCCATCCCCGAGTTGAAAGTAGGTATTTTTGGATTCCCAGATTCCAATCTACTTTCAGCGCCTTCCTACTTCAAGAGTCGAGTGGTTTTTTCCCTCGTCCTTCCTCTTCAGGAGGCGAGCGGAAACCCAATCTATTTCCAACGCCTTCCTGCTTTATGTTTCTACCTACTTCTTCCGACCGATGGGTACACCACGCGATGTTTCGAGCAGGACTCCATCAGTGGAGCCCCCACGGCCCGAGTCCAGACCACCAGAGGAGGCCCGCGGTGGTCCTACCCAGTTATGCGCGGGGGCCAGGGAAGGAAGGGAGCGTGTCTGCATCGCCTGCACCGTCGTTGGCGGTTCAATATTTGGTCGGCTCGGGGCCCTCCAGAGCCTGTGTTGGCCAGGGCCCCCAGCACGCAGTTCTTGGCGCGATTTTCCCACGCTGCACCCCTGCGCCCCTTCAGAAGCGTTCATCAGAAGCGTCCATCCGTAGCCATTGTGGCTCAAGCAGCTGCACGAGAGGCCGCTATATTCCGTGGCAGTTTCTTTCTCTCGAGGAGCAACAAACGACATGAACATAAACATTCGGGGGTCCGCGGGGATTTCTTGGATCGACGCTAGAGCTCCCTGGCAGCGCCTCCGTCGCCGCCCCTTGCGCGCTCCGCGCGCCAGGGAGGTGGCTCCAGCGCCGATCCGAGAAACCAGCGCGGACCTCCGAATGTTTATGTTTTTGAATGACTTGATTTTTTGGTTGTCCTCGATCCTCACTCCCCCTTCAGTACCTCGGGCGACGAGATCTACACATGCCTGCGGCCGCTGGCCGGGCCAGTCTTGGGACCAGGAGCGGTGTTTACGGCCTCTGGCTTGGACAGCGAGGCATGTACGTCGCTGGCCAGGGCCCGGCATGGCCCTGGCCGGCGGCGGGGGATTTGTACAGCTCTGGTAGTGGAAGCCCTGAAACCCCAAAAGATTGCTCCCCTTCCCTCCTCCTTCTCCTCCTCTTCCTCCCTCCTTCCTCCTCCCTCCTCCTCGTCCTCCTCCTCTTCATCCCCCTCGACCTCCCCTCCTCCTCCGCCCATCTGCCTCCCCCTCCCTATCCCACCCCCTCCTCCTCCTCCTCCTCCCTCCTCCCTCCTCCCTCCTCCCTCCTCCCCCCTCTCTCCTCCCTCCTCCCTCCTCCCTTCTCCCTCCTCCCTCGTCCTCCGGAGCCATTTTGGCTCCAGATGTTTTTGTCCTCGGGACCAGAAGTGGATACCTCTAGTCCGAGGCTAGCTTACGTTTCAGGCAACCCCAGTCGAGCTGCGCGCTGCTGGGGCCAAGAGTCTGTCTCCCTCCCGCGAAGGTGCTAGCCTTCCAGCTGGGCCTCGCGGCCACGACAACTTTCCATAACACATTCCATTTTCTCTCGCGACGACCAACCCTCGTCAGCGCCTGCACAGTCACAACGGTCTCTGGTGGCTACAGTGCGGAGGCGTCTGGCAGTGGTCGTCCGATCCGATGCCTCATTCTGACAGCAGCAGCTCTGATGAACCCCGAGGCACCGATCGCAGTCGCAGTGACAACGCTGAAGCTCGCCAGCAGCAGCACTATGATCGCCGCTTTGGCCGCCTTCCTCGTGGTGAACGAGATCGTGATCGCGAACGCCCTCGAGGAGATCGCGACCGACGTCGAGAACCAGCTCGGTCCGATCAAGATAGTCTTCGTCACTGGCCGCTCTGGTGCTCGCCGTCGTGAACCTGGCGCAAGTAAGAGCAGCGGCGCTGGTGATGCTGCTGCTATCTTGGCTGCCTTGACTCCTGCAGAGCGCGAGCAGCTGGCCCGCGATGCTGACATGGCACCGACTTTGCCTGACGCTGAAGCCCGTGACGCTCCTCATGCTGACGGCCCTGCTGCCCCTGCTACGCCTGTGGCAGGTCGCGATGCCGCAGATCCATTGCAAGCGCAGGACCTGTGGCGCAGCGCACGAGTTGATGATGGCCTTGAGCGCCGCCTTCGCGAAGCTGCTCAGGTGGACATCGATGTTGTGTGTGCTGCCGCGGCTGCTGCTGCAGCCAGCGCTGCCGCCAACGCGGCTGCCACTCAGCTGCAATCCTTCGCAGGCGAGCTGCGCACTTCGTTCCTGGCAGAGCAGGCGCGGACGCATCGGCGCCTGGACATCAACGGCAGTTTCGTGCTGCCGCTGATCGAGCTGCTACACGGACCGCGGTGGAGGACATCAGGCGGCAGCTGGCAAATGCTGAGGCACAGGTCCCCTTCGACGTGGACAACTTGGCGACGTGGGACCGCGCGGTGGACCCTCGCGTCTTCTCCGTGGGCACGGTTGCCCCTGCTGCTCCTGGTGCTGTTCGTGACGCACTCGCTCCCTGGCTGGCCGACGCGAAGCTGCTGCCCGAGCAGGTGGACCTCATCGGTGACGTCGTGGCAAGGCGGTTCACCCTGCGCGTATTGGGCAGCAAGCCTGAGGTGCCCGCGCCACCGCTCTGGTCAAGAACTTGCGCACCTGTGCTGGATGGCGGACGTGCCAGGTCTCTTCGACCGAAGGCGCCCTGGTCGCCATGTGCGTCTCGACCGACAAGAGCCCCAATATGTTCCGCGGTGAAGTGCAATCCAAGCGGATGTCGAAGCTGCTGGAGGAGAAGTGCCCTACACTCACGTGGCGGTGTCGGCGCGCCCAGCACCAGGTGCTGGTCAACAGCGTGCCCTGCTGCCCCAAGGGCAGGACGAGCCGACGCGCATCAGGTGGAACAGCAATGCGACAGCGCAGTTCAACATCGACGCGGCGACGACCGAGGAGGCCTTCAACGCTGCCTCCTCGGCTTCCGGGGTGCAGTGGTCTGGGTAACATGGGTTGGGCTCCGTGGAAGCAATTTCGCCGAGATGTTGAACGCGGCCTTCGCATGATCTGCTAGGGTGCGCGGGGCCTTCCTTGTCTCGATCCGAAGAAGCGCGACGCCAAGCTGCGCATCTTGACTGAGTACATGCGGCAGCGCTTCCTCATTGTCCTTCAAACGGTCCGAGGAGATCTAGGCAGGTTGCAACGGCTCGTAGACGACGCGCCCTTCACTTATGAGTGCTTCATGTCCGCGACTGGTGTCTCTGCTGGTGGCGTGGCGTTCCTTGTCCCGCGTCATCCGTCTCACCAGCCAGTTCCTCATCACCTGGTGCCGGCTTGCGTTTGGCACTCGGTAGTTCCTGGCCGTGCTGCTGCCTTGCGTGTCTCGCCCCTTGCGCGCGAGCATTCCACGTGTATTTTGAATGTGCGCAATCATCATCTTTCTGCTCTCGACGTGCATGAAAACGAATGTTTCTGGTCTCAGCAAGTCGCGTTTGCAGCGCAACATGAGCGTGCCTTTAAGTTCGTTGTTCTCGGTGACGTTGACGCTCCTTCAGATCCACATGGGGGTGGCGGAGACGGGGGGGGCGATCAAACCGCCGCTGAGTGAGCCAAGGGGCGTTCAAAACACAACCAAACACGCTCAAAACACAACCAAACGCACGCGGCTTCACAACAATGCGCAACGTCCATGGATGCCGCTATGGAGGAGGGCCGCCACGCGAGACCACTTCGACGCAGCGGGTCTGTAGAATGGGCGCTTTGCAACAATATTTCGGTGCAATCACACAACAGCGCAACAGATATAACGACGCAGAGGTTTCGTACATTTACACAAGCGAACCGCCGCCAGAAGCCTGATCGGACCCCTTGGCGGTATCCCCAAGTCCACTGCGCCTGCAAGCATAAACCAGTTGCAAAATGACGACAGCGACGCATCGTTCCTGCAACGCACAACGTACCACAAATCCGGATCATCATTATTTCGGCATGTGCATCTGTATTTGCACATGCACATGTGCATATGTTTGTGCGTTTGCACTTTGCAAGCCCCCCGGAGGACGAGCCCCCCGAGGCATCCACAGGCTTCCAGACATCCCCGACGACCCCCGAAGAGCCCAAGCAGACACCAGGGACCACAAAGGGTCTCCGAGGGCTGCCATGGACCTCCGAGGATCGCAAGGGGGATTCCCGGAGACCACCGAAAGCCGCCAGAGGCAGCCGAAGCCCCCCGAAACCCACCGGCCCCCAAGACGATCACCAGGACCGCGAGCCCTGGCGGCTTCCAAGGGTCCCGAGGACCCTGGAAAGGCTCGGGGCTTCCGAGAGCCTCCAGGGGCGGCCGACAACCTGCAGAGGCTTCGGACATGCGCCGAAGACCTCGCATGACTGCCAAGGACTCCAGGGACGGCCCTAGGAGGAGCGCTGGAGGCCTCCGACGGGGCCACGCCGAAGGGCTTCCCACCGGCGCTTCGGGGAGCCCGCCCTCCCCCGAGCAGCGGGCCCAGGGGGGAAGAGGAGCGGGCGCCGGCCAACCGCCGCCGCGACGACGACGACGACGAGGGGGAGGGGGGAGGAGAGGGACGGAGGGAGGGAAGGGGGGAGGCAGGAAGGGAAGGGGAGGGAAGGGGGGAGTGATGTAGGGAGGGATGGAGAGTCAAGGCGGGGAGGGAGAGGATGGAGTCAAGGCAGGGAGGGAGAGGGTGGACGGGGGCCCTATCCTCGATTACCTCGAGAGGCAAGGAAGCGGGTCGGGGAGCCGAGGGCATTCCCAGGGACGTCGCGAAAAGGTCTTTTGAGAGAGCAACGGCCCATCAAGATGCTGTTGTGTAGTAGCGCTTTCTCATGGTAAGCTATATTGAGAGGAATTGAGAATATTTGAGAGATTTTGAGAGGAATTGAGAGAAATTGAGAGAAATTGAGATATAATATCCCGGGGACGACCCAAATTGAGAGAAATTGAGACAGAAAGGTTCGCTTGGTGAGAAACTTTGAGACAAATTGAGACAACTAGTGCCGTCTGGTTCAGGACAATTGAGACCGCGTAGCCTGACTTGGCGAAGGCAGCTGAGCGTGTTCGATGGCAAACCGCATCGGAGATCCTCACGGGACCGCGGCCGCGCAGTGGCACCCGGACGCCATCCTCGCTTCTATTCCCTCCTCCTCTTCCCTCCTCCGCTGTCCACTCCTTCCTCCTCGCCCCCCATCCTTCCTCCCCCTCCCTCCTCCCCCCCGCTCCCCTCCTCCCCCTCCTCCTCGCTCCTCCTGCCTCCCCCCGCCCCCTGGGCAACGACGACAGCAGTAAGAGGCGATGCGCTTTGAACGCGAGGTGCAGCGATGACCCTGGCCTGCCCAGGTAGGGGCTTGGGGGGGGCAACGGGGCGGGGAGGGGCGTGCGAGGGGCCTCGGACAGGGGGCCAAAGTACTCTCGTGAAAGGGCCCGCTAGCATGCACCCGTCCCGCACCAGTCGCGAACACCAGAAACATGAAGATAGCGGGGGCGGTGTCTAAACGAGCAGCAGGGTCAAACCATGCGCCCCCGCGATGTTGTCTCATTACATCGTGTGCCATTCTAGCTACGAGGATTCAGACGCGGCCTTGCTCAGAGAACGCGTCGTCTAGAGTACGATGGGCCTTGACCTGGGATCAAGAAATCCGGGGCCCCGGCGCGACGTGGCCCCGCGCCCTCCAGTAGTGGCTGAAGAAGGTGGCACCCTTCAAGATTTAGGCGCGCTGCGCGACTCCTCGGAAATGAGCCATGCAATCCACTGCCAATTCTAAGGATCATTCGAGAGCGCGACCTTAATGGCGCATCACTTCGCGCGAGGACAAGGGCCATGCCAGACGACCGCTCCTGAACGCTAATGCGCGCGCGCCCCAAACCTGTTCGCTTCGCCCGAGCACGAAGCCGGCCGTCACGAAACCCGCCCAATCACCAAACTGCAACATGGGCACCGCGACGGTGAAAAACTCGCGCGCAATGGGCACCCTCCGAGGAAGATAAAGATCATCTCGCGCCGGACGGCGCGCTCAACTTTCGCCCCCCCCGTCGACGCCGCCCCCATGTGGATCTGCATGAGACGCCCCTGAATCCCCTCTCCGCTCCTTTCGTTTTCCCCTGGCCCCGCGCTTGGCTCCTGCTCCGATTCTTCCTGTTATCGATAACCGTGGCCAGCGCATGCAAGCTCGGCGGCGTCGCATGTTCGCCTCAGTCATAGAGATCACCAATGATTTGCCCACTCGGTACGATTCTCATCCGTTGCAGGTGACTTGCATCGATATGGTCTTTCTGTCTGGGTGCCCGTCTCAACTGATGTTATTCGATGCCGCGTAGCATGCGGCGCACGAATGTGCGCGTATGTCCGACCGTGGTCTTCTCTGATCATGCTGTGCTCATGATTAAGCTCTCTCGGTCCACCGCTCGATCCCCGGAAGAGCGCGCCATCCCTCCCTCTCTTTTTTTTCGCACTGCGGAGTTTCAACATATTTTCGCCAGCGTGCTCTCGTGCGCGGATTTTGAGCAACTCGATGCCATCGCTGCGTGGCAGGGAGTGAAGGAGGTCATGTATGAAGCTGCTGCGGTCACTCGTGATAAACTTCAGGGCCCCGAGTATCTGCACGCTGCGCATCCTTTCAGCGCCGATCACACGTATGTATCTGTTTCGCTCCATGGCTCGCGCTCTCTGGAGGAACGATGTGCGCGCCGCAGCTCGCCTCGTCGCCGCCGCTCCTCGTGCTGCTTCTCACCTCGTCGTCGTTGATGGCCAGGTCAGTCTCCTCGATCCTTCCTCCTTTCACGCGCAGTGCGATGCAGTTAACGATGAGTGGCATCAGCGGCGCGCTTTGCAGGCTAGGATGAGTGTCTCACAGTATGATGCGTTTGGTCGCCATAAGGATGAAGTTCGCCATCGCAAGATTGAGCGCAAGGCTGCGCGGAGAGCTCGCCCATGGACGCCGTGGTCTCGCCAGCTCCGTTTAGAGGGTGCGCGCGTGCATGTGTGCGATGCCAACAGCGAGAGAGTTGCAGTTGTCATCAATATTCGGGAGGTTCCCTACGCCGTGCAAGCTCATTGACAACCCATCTTTGTTGCTCGCGAGTCGTATGGTGCTGACATCCTCGCTTTTCTGCATTCTGTCTCCCCGCCTTCCCCTACCTTTGACATTTGACGCTCCCGCGCCCAGTGTGGAAGTACTGTCGTCGGCGCTGCAGCGTGCGAAGCCAAGTGCTCCTGGTCCCGATCGTCTTCCCTACTCTGCCTGGCTCTTCCACTCTCTTACCGCGTCTATCTTGCATCGCGTTCTCGTGCATATCTACTCAGGCGGCATCTTGCCGTGCGAGACTAATCATTCACTGTTTGTTTTTCTCCCGAAAGGGGGGGGGGGGGAGCTGGGCGCGGTTCGGATAACTCGGCGGAGCCGAGACCTTCGTCCGCTGAGTCTCGAACGCGCGCTAGATAGTTATTGGTTCAGCAACCAATTTCACTTTGAAGCCACTTGTAGAGCAACGAGCGCACCAGAGTCAGCAAGGGCATATCACTGGTCGTAACTTCGTTGGCAACATGCCCTTGCTAGGCGCGGAGGCGAGGCGCGCTGGCTGGCTTGGGGGCGCCTCGAGCAACCGCCCGCCTCTCTTCTCTTTCGGCTTTATGGCAGCGCTTCTTAGCCTGAGCCGCCGTTGGCTGGGGCCCACCTTCGCCCAGTATGGCGTGCCGCTCGGTGTTCTTTGGGCTATAGAAGCGCTCTGTAATGCCCCTGCTGCCTTCGCGAGGTTTGGGGATTTGCCACTTGCTCCTATGTGCGAGCTCGCCAGAGGCGTGCTGCAAGGCTGCCCCTTGTCTGGCAGTCTCTGGGCGCTGTGCGTGGGTCCGCTGCTTCGCCATCTGCAGCGGCTTTTTTTCTCACGCTTGATCATGGCGTGGTGCGAGCTTGTGCAGACGACGTCGGCTTGATTCTATTGTGCGTATCGCAGCTCGGCATGATTGCGGAGACTTCTAGCTTCGCTGAAACGCTCGCTGGCCTCGCGCTTCAGCCTTCCAAACGTGTGGCTGTCCTGTTGTGGGCACCGTTTTCGCCAGAGGTGCAGAGCCAAACCCGCCGTGATCTCGAGGGGGCTTTTGGCGGGTGGCGCGCGTTTCAGGTTTCGGACGCGGTGAAATACCTGGGGTTTGGCTCGGCCCAGGAGCGACCGCAGACATGCAGTGGCGAGCTCCGTCTGAGAAATGGTGGAAGCGCATTCATCTTGCCGGCCTCACTCGTGCCCCTCCCTCCGCTCTCACGTTTCTGTGCGCTTCTGCTATCCTTCCTACTTTGAGTTATGTCTCCCAGCTGTTCTTGCCCATCCCGAGGCTACTGCAGAGAGAAAGAGAGAGAGAGAGAGAGAGAGAGAGATATATATTCATGTATTGCATAAGTTGCGCAGGCTCCCGCCAACTGCCATGGGGCGCTCAGATCCTTTGCCCTTGAAGGCTTGGTGCAGAGGAGGAGGGCCCACCGCCATCTTGCCGCTCTCTCTTGCCTCCATGTGGCGCACGTGCACTGCGACTCTGTCGACATTGCGAGTGCATTTCCAGAGGTTGCGAGAGGCTGCCGGGAGTTTCGCCCGGCTTCCCTCGTTTGCTGCGCAGCACTGGTCGCCAGCTTCGTGGCCAGAGCAGACAGCAATTGTGCAGCGATTCGATGATAGCTGTCTGTGCAAGCCGATCCGTCTTTCCAGGTCATGCGCTGTTCCTGCGAGCGCGCTGCGCACTGCTGTGCGTATGGGGCGGTCGGATGTCGAGCGGGCGGCGGCGGAGGGGGTGGTAAACCTAAGGTGTAGCGTGCCGTTTGTGTTGCACTTGCTCAGCAGATGTATCCCGAGCAGCTTGTTGACACGATTCGCAAACGTTTGAGTGAATGGTCTCCCGGCTTTGCTATTCCTCCTGACCTCCCCTCCCGTTGGCTGTTCCTCCGCTCGTACCCCAGCAAATGTAAACCCGCTCTGCGCTGGTGTGTCCTGAAAACTCTTAGTGGGGCGTGGGCCGCCAGTGATAGCATGCATGCCATTCCAGGTTCTCACGCTTGCCTGCTGGGATGCCCGAGCTGCGTAGACTGTCCTCCTCCTCCTCCTGCTCCTCCTCCTCCCTCCTCCCTCGTCCTCGTCCTCCTCCTCCTCCTCCTCCTCCTTCCTCCTACTCCTCCTCCTCATCCTGCTCCTCCTCCTCCTCCTCCTTCTCCGTCCTCCTCCTCCTCCTCCTCCTCCTCCCCTTCCTCCTCCTCCTCCTCCTCCTCCTCCTCCCCTCCTCCTCCTCCTCGTCCTCCTCCTCCTCCTCCTCCTTTCTCCCTCCCTCCTCTTCCCTCCTCCCCCTCCCCCTCCCCTCCTCCTCTCCCTCCTCCTCCTCCTCCCTCTCCTCCTCCTCCTCCTCCTCCTGCTCCTGCTCCTGCTCCTGCTCCTGCTCCTCCTCCTCTCCTCCTCCTCCTCCCCTCCTCCTCCCTCCCTCCCTCTGTTCCTCCCTCCCTTCTCCTCCTCCTCCTCCTCCTCCTCCTCCTCCCTCCTCCCTCTTCCTCCTCCTCCTCCCTCCTCCTCCTCCTCTCCTCCTCCCTCCTCCTCCTCCTCCTCCTCCTCCTCCCTCCTCTTCCTCCTCCTCCCCCCTCCCCCTCCTCCTCCTCCTCCTCCTCCTCCTTCTCCTCCTCCTTCTCCTCCTCCGTCCTCCTCCTCCTCCCTCCTCCTCCTCCTCCGCCTCCTCCTCCTCCTCCTCCTCCTCCCTCCTCCTTCTCTCCTCCTCCTCCTCCTCCTCCTCCTCCTCCTCCTCCTCCTCCCCCTCCTCCTCCTCCTCCTCCTGCTCCTCCTCCTCCTGATCCCAGAAAGGTTGCCATCTCTCGCCTCTCGGTGACGTATTGCATACTTTTGTCGTCTTCCGCTGGCCTCTGTTGGCTTCTGCTGGCGGATCCGCCCTTGCTTTACTTCCGCCGCCTTTCGCCGCCCTTCCGCCGCCTTCCGCGGCGGAAGAGATGCCATCTCCTTCGGCCCTCGAAGGCCCGAAGGCGAGGCCCTTTCTGGAATGCCCCGAATGTTTTAGGCCTCCCAGATGGGGTCGGAGTAGATGGGGTCCGAGGATCGCCACACCGCCGATGCATCGGCGATGCGGCTCGATGTGGAGCCGATTTTCTCCACGCCGACGCCCCCGTCGCCGATGCATCGTCGATGCATCGCCGATGAGTCGGCGATACATCTGCGATGCGGTGCAATCCTCCGACCCCAAATACTCGGACCCATCAGGGAGGCCTCTAACTGTGTAGATCTCGTCCGCCCTCAAAGCCCTCGCGATGATCTGGGCGGTCTTCGGCCAGCGCCCCGCCGCGGCGCCCCTGGCGCCCGCCGTGGCCGCCGCCTCCCCGGCCGCCCTGGCAGCCCCCGCCCCCACGCTGCTGCAGCGCCCGGGCGCGCCCCGGCCCCACGCCGCCGCGGCGCTCGCCCACAAGGCCTCCGTGGGGCCTCGTCGTCGTCGTCGTCGTCGTCGTCGTCGTCGTCGTCGTCGTCGTCGTCGTCGTCGTCGTCGTCGTGGTCGTCGTGGTCGTCGTTGTCGTCGCCGTCGTCGTCGTCGTCGTCGTCGTCGTTTGTCGTCGTCGTCGTCGTCGTCGTCGTCGTCGTCGTCGTCATCGTCGTCGTCGGGTTCGTCGGCCTCGGGGTCTTCTTCCCCGTCTTTTTCGTCGATTCTTCTGTCGTCGACGACGGAGGAGGAGGAGGAGGAGGAGGAGGAGGAGGAGGAGGAGGAGGAGGAGGAGGAGGAGGAGGAGGAGCCGCAGAGCGAGGCGAGGCGGAGGCGGAGGCGGGCGGAGGCGGAGGAGGAGGAGAGAGGAGGAGGAGGAGAGAGAGGAGAGGAGGAGGAGGAGGAGGAGGAGGGAGGCGGCGAATTGGCTTGAAGACGAGAAGGCGAGGAGGCGGAGGAGACGGAGGAGGAGGCGGCGAATTGGCTTGAAGACGAGAAGGCGAGGAGGCGAGGAGGAGGAGGAGGAGCAGGATGAGGAGGAGGAGGAGGAGGAGGAGGAGGAGGAGGAGGAGGAGAAGGGGGGGGAGGAGGAGGAGGAGGAGGAGGAGGAGGAGGAGGAGGAGGATCTCCTTTCTTCTGCGCTGCCCGTCCGCATCGATCTTCCCCTCTCTACCCCTTCCTGCGCCGTCTCCGTCTACGCCTCGCCTTTGGCCGCACCATCTGCGTCTCCGCTTCATTTCCCCTCCCCTCCCCCGCCTCAGCTTGGTTCTCGATCTGCTCCCTCCTGCGCTGCTCGTCGTCATCGAGCTAACAACATTGTTAAACATGCTAGCACCGAGCAGAAGCAACTTGGGAGTGGTCGCAGCGTGCGGGCCCACCTTCGGTCTGCATTCTGACCCCTAGCTGAACCACTCTCCGCTCCCCGTCTTTCCCTTCCCCATCCACCAGGGAGGCGCGTGTAGCCGCTGGGCCCGCGGACTGGGCTGGGGTCCCGGGGAAACGATCCTCCGTGAGCGTCCAGTCCGACGCCGGGGCAAAGTCGCACCCTTGTGGGCGATCCTTCGGCCTGGGCTTTTTCGCTGGCAGCGCCAGGGAGCCTCTAAAAGATTTGTGTTGCATTCGCCTGCCTGCCGGCGAACGCCCAGCAGCTCGACATGCTGGCGCCGCGTAAAGGAACAACTGGGGAGGAGGAGGAGGAATAAGAGGAGGAGGAGGAGGAGGAGGAGGAGGAGGAGGAGGAGGACGAGGAGCAGGAGCAGGAGCAGGAACAGGAGCAGCAGCAACAGCAACAAGAGCAGCAGCAGGATCAGCAGGGTCAGCAGGATCAGCAGGAGCAGGAGCAGGGGCAGGAGCAGGAGCAGGGACAGCAGCAGCATCAGCAGCAGCGGCGGCAATAGCATCAACAGCAACAGCTGCGGCAGCAGTAGCAGCAGCAGGAGCAGGAATAGCAACATCGGCAGCATCAACAACAGCGGCAGCATCAGTATCACAGCATCACCATCAGTAGCAGGAGCAGCGCACCATCGTTCTTACATAGAGTGCGTCACGACTGTGCAGTTCGACATTCGTGTGTGCCGTGATATGGCTAGCCTTGCACACGGGTTTGGTCAGGGCTCATATCGCACAATAGTTTGCACGCTCTGCGTCCTGCATGTGACCTGTTGCGCGCTCCTTTTCCTTCGTGCAGCTCTTCCCGTGCCAATCCGTTTCCTGTAGTTGCGTTTGCTTCTGTGTTGCCTGTGTGGCTCAATATGAACCACCGAGCACGGGGGGCGTCAAATGCCAGAATGTGCTCCCAACGCGCACGGGTTGTTGGACTCGTGAAAAGCCCAGGGGAATCCATTGAATACACCCGGCTTTTCTCATCTCTTCTTCTTTGGTCCTACAGCTTGTGACCAGCAGCAACAACAACAGCAGCAACAGCAGCAGGAGCAACAGCAGCGCCTGCACGGCAGCAGCAACAGCAGCAACGGCAACATGAGGAGGAGGAGGAAGAGGAGGAAGAGGAAAAGGAGGAGGATGAACACTAATAATACTATGGCACATAATAGAAGTACGGTAGCATAAGAATACTCATAATAACAATATTATTTATAATAATAGTAATACGAACAATACTACTACTACAACTACTACTACTACTACTACTACTACTAATAATAATTATAATGGTAATAATATTAATAATAATACTACTAATACTACTACTATTATTAATACTACCATTAATAATACTATTATTAATAATGGTAATACTAATGATAATATTAAAAATAATGATATACTTGCAATAACAATAATAATAGTGGTAGTATTAATAATAATAGTATTATTAATAATAATACTAATAATAATAATAATACTAATACTGGTAATACTAATAGTATGATTATTCATAATAATTATATTCATACTACGAACAATACGAATAATGAACAGCATATTCGTAAGAAGAATAATAGTAATACTAATAGATGAACAATAAGATTAATAATAAGAAGAAGAGGAGTTACTAATGATGAAGAGCACAACTAATAATCTTACTAAGAAGAAAATGAGGATAATGATACGAACGACCAGACTAATAAGAACAATACTAAGATGAAGAAGATGAGGAGGAGGAGGAGGAGGAGGAGGAGGAGGAGGAGGAGGAGGAGGAGGAGGAGGACAAAAGGCCCCCGCAGCCGCCGCGCGGCCTCTGCGCGCCCCCACCGTGCAGCCGCACGCGGCCGCCGTGGCCCCCGAGGCGCGGGGCGCAGCGCCGGCCGAGCTGCGCGGGCTCTGCGAGGGCATCGACGCCGACGGGAACGGCTGGACCCCGGCGGGGCAGTCCGTGGCGCCGCGTCCATCGCGGGGGGGGTGCCTTGGAACGCCCCCGCGGAAGGCGCCCTCGGGGGGCGCCGTCGGAGTGCGTCGCGGCGGCCTCGTCGGATGCTTCGGGGGGCCTCTTTTTTTGGTCGCGTGCGCCCCTGGGGGGCTGTTCGGATGCATGCGATCCTTCGTTTTTGTCCGACCTCCTGGAGCTTCTTCATTGTTCCCCGTGACGGCGTGTCATTGATGCTCTTTTTGCTGCCCGAGTTTAGGGGAACAAGCAAAGACATACACATAACATCTCGGAGGTCCGCGCGGATCTCGGATCGGCGGTTCACCCCTTTCCTTGGCGTGCAGAGCGCGCTAGGGGCGGCGCCGGAGGCGCCGCCTGGGGGCCCCAACGCCGATCCGAGGAATCCGCGAGGACCTCCGACTTTTTATGGTTATGTGATTGTTTGTCCCCCTAACGTTGGGGTCGCCATTCCCCACCCCGTTTATTCGGGCATCTTTGGAGGCCTGCTGCAGTTTCCAGAGGTGCCCAGAGCCCAGAGGTCGACACCTCCTGGCACCCTCGGGTCCCTATGGCAGGTTCGCGCCGCTTCCACGCGGCAGCGACGCTGGCGCGGGCTTTCCAGGTGGAGAGCCCTCCAAGGGCAGAGGAGGAACACGTGCCGATGCCGCTGCCCTCCCCCCATTTTCCCCCTTTTCGGCCTCTTGGGAGGCCCTCGTCGCCACCGCTGGATTCGCCTCAAAATCTTGGTCAGAACGCACCCTGGGGGAGGTTCAGGGAGTAGCGGTTTCGGTACCTTTTGGTTTCCCCACAAGGGCCCACTGAAATCAGCGCACTGCGCGAAGTGCACGCGGAGAACGGGGCCCAGAGCCTCTCTGGACCTCCAGCATCGGATATCTTTCGGGGCCGAATGGCTCGCGCGGTGGCAGAGATTGGTGCCCACGTCGTCAAGGCGGGAACCTGCCTGACCAGGTTCGAGAGGTGGGCTGACGTCATTGCTTGTCGATGTTCGGAGGTTTTCGGAGGCTTCTCGGAGGTCAGGGCTGCACTCGGTAGCCAGAGCTCGACGAGAGCTTCAAAGCCTATCGCCTGGTGGCTCAGACTTCCGGGCGAACGAGAGGCACGGCGGACGTTCTGTTGCGTTTTCTCTGCGTCCTGCGGGGCCGTTCTCGGGCCAGGGGGCCCCAGCAGAAGCTTGTCCCAGGGGTGGGGTCGAGAGATCCAGGGGCCCACGTCGTGAAAAACGTAGACTCGCAGAAGGCACCCACAGCCATGCCTGGCCAGGGCCATCCTGGGCCCTGGCAGGGTGTGTGCTCTGCACTCCCTGACTGTCCTCGGTCAGGAGGGTCCTGTACGCCATCCCAGGGCCCAGGATGTCCCTGACCAGGCGCTGTGGCTGGTGCGCGGGCGTCTCCCGCGGAACGGGGTCGGAGGCCTGGGCGTGTGTGCAAAAGAGCCTGCGGCGGCGGCTTGCCCCCCTCCCACCCCCGGCCGGCTGGCCGCGAGGCCTCTGCGTAGTGGCGGGCGCCCCTTTCCCCGCAGGATCTCGAAGCTGGAGCTGGTCGAGGCCGTGCGGCGGGGCTCCGCCGTGGCCGAGCTGGTGCTCCCGGGGGCGGACAGCGGGCGGGTGCTGCAGGACGAGGCCACCTTCGACGCCCTGGACGCGGCCTTCGAGGCTCGAGGCAGAGAGCAAACACGGCGTGCGATGCGCGCAGGCTTCTGGAGCTCCGCGCGGATCTTTCGGATCGGCGCCGGGGCCCCCCCAGGCGCCGCCTCTCCACCACCCACCAAACCACCCCCACCCACCCCGAAGGCCTCAATCTGCCCTCCATTTCCAGTGGTGGGGGGGGGTCGGGGAACATTGAAATCATCCCGGCAAAGTAACCTAACAGCGATGTGTAGGAGCATATCTGGAAGCATTCCCCTTAATATTCAGATGCGAATCCAGTTGTAGAATTCTGCTGTTCTCGCAGTCGTAGTCGCATTCGTGATGACAGTCGCAGTGGCAATGACAGTCGCAGTCACAGCCTCAGCCTCAGCCTGCCTCAGCCTCAGCCTCAGCCTGCCTCAGCCTCAGCCTGCCCCAGCCTCAGCGTCAGCCTGCTTCAGCCTCAGCATCAGTCTGCCTTCAGCCTCGGCATCAGCCTCAGGCTGCCTCAGCCTCAGCCTGCCTCAGCCTCAGCCTCAGCCTCAGCCTGCCTCAGCCTCAGCCTGCCTCAGCATCAGCCTCAGCCTGCCTCAGCCTCAGCCTCAGCCTGCTTCAGCCTCAGCCTCAGTCTGCCTTCAGCCTCGGCCTCAGCCTCAGCCTGCCTCAGCCTCAGCCTGCATCAGCCTCAGCCTCAGCCTCAGCCTGCCTCAGCATCAGCCTGCCTCAGCCTCAGCCTCAGCCTCAGCCTGCCTCAGCCTCAGCCTCAGCCTGCTTCAGCCTCAGCCTCAGCCTGCCTGCAGCCTCGGCCTCAGCCTCAGCCTGCCTCAGCCTCAGCCTGCATCAGCCTCAGCCTCAGCCTCAGCCTGCCTCAGCCTCAGCCTCAGCCTCAGCCTGCCTCAGCCTCAGCCTCAGCCTGCTTCAGCCTCAGCCTCAGTCCGCCTTCAGCCTCGGCCTCAGCCTCAGCCTGCCTCAGCCTCAGCCTGCATCAGCCTCAGCCTCAGCCTCAGCCTGCCTCAGCATCAGCCTGCTTCAGCCTCAGCCTCAGCCTGCCTCAGCCTCAGCCTCAGTCTGCTTCAGCCTCAGCCTCAGTCTGCCTTCAGCCTCGGCCTCAGCCTCACCCTGCCTCAGCCTCAGCCTGCATCAGCCTCAGCCTCAGCCTCAGCCTGCCTCAGCATCAGCCTGCTTCAGCCTCAGCCTCAGCCTGCCTCAGCCTCAGCCTCAGTCTGCTTCAGCCTCGGCCTCAGTCTGCCTTCAGCCTCGGCCTCAGCCTCAGCCTGCCTC